>PITA01001629.1:20078-187798 GCA_004023965.1 Spilogale gracilis | reverse complement strand
ATAGAGTATCATGTCATCTGCAAAGAGAGAGAGTTTGACTTCCTCTTTGCCAAGCTGGATACCTTTTATTTCTTTCTGTTGCCTGATTGCTGTTGCTAGGACTTCTAACACTATGTTGAACAGTAGTGGTGAGAGTGGGCATCCTTGCCTTGTTCCTGATCTCAGAGGAAAGGCTGTCAGTTTTTCCCCATTGAGGATTATATTCACTGTGGGTTTTTCATAGATTTTATGAGGTTGAGAAATTTTCCCTCTATCCCTATACTTTGAAGAGTTTTGATCAGGAATGGATGTTGTATAGACCCCGAATTGCTAAGGAATTGCTGAAGAAGAAAAGCAAAGCTGGGGGCATCTCATTACCTGACTTCAGGCTTTATTACAAAGCTGTGATTACCAAGACAGCATGGTACTGGCACAAAAACAGAGAAATAGACCAATGGAACAGAGTGGAGAGCCCATATATGGACCCACACAAATCTATGGGCAAATCATCTTCGACAAAGCAGGAAAAAATATCCAGTGGAAAAAAGACAGTCTCTTCAATAAATGGTGCTTGGAAAATTGGACAGCTACATATAGAAGAGTGAAACTAGACCATTCTCTTACACCACACACAAAGGCAAACTCGAAATGGATGAAAGACCTCAACGTGAGGCAGGAATCCATCAAAATCCTGGAAAAGAACATAAGCAGTAACCTCTTTGACATCGGCCACAGCAACTTCTTTCAAGACACGTCTCCAAAGGCAAAGGAGACAAAAGCGAAAATGAACTTCTGGGACTTCATTAAAATAAAAATCTCCTGTACAGCAAAGGAAACAGTCAACAAAACAAAAAGGCAACCCACAGAATGGGAGAAGATATTTGCAAATGACATGACAGACAAAGGGCTGGTATCCAAGATCTATAAAGAACTACTCAAACTCAACACCCAAAAAGAAGATGAACACATCAAAAAATGGGCAAGAGACATGAAGAGGCACTTCTCCATAGAAGATATACAAATGGCTAACAGACACATGAAAAAATGTTCAGCGTCACGAGCTATCAGGGAAATTCAAATCATAACCACACTGAGATACCACCTTACACCAGTCAGAATGGCCAAAATTAACAAGACAGGAAACAACAAGTGTTGGAGAGGCTGTGGAGAAAGGGAAACCCTCTTACACTGTTGGTGGGAATGTAAACTGGTACAGCAGCTTTGGAAAACGGTGTGGAGATTCCTTAAAAAGTTAAAAATAGAGCTACCCTATGACCCTGCAATTGCACTATTGGGCATTTACCCCAAAGATACGGATGTAGTGAAAAGAAGGGCCATATGTACCCCAATGTTCATCGCAGCAATGGCCACAATCGCCAAACTGTGGAAAGAGCCAAGGTGCCCATCAAAAGATGAATGGATAAAGAAGATGTGGTACATATATACAATGGAATACTATGCCTCCATCAGAAAGGATGAATATCCAACGTTTGTAGCAACATGGACTGGACTGGAGGAGATTATGCTGAGTGAAATAAGCCAAGAAAAGAAAGTCAAGTATCGCATGGTTTCACTTACTTTTGGTGCATGAGGGGTAACCTGGAGGACAGTGGGAGAAGGAAAGTAAAGAGTGTGTGGAACTAGAGTAATCCAGGGAAAGAAACAAAACAACAGAGACTTTGGACACAGAAACAAACTGAGGGACTTGGAGGGAGGGGGGTAGGGGGATGGGAGAGTCTAGTGGTGGGTACTGGGGACGCCTAAAGCGTGGAGCACTGGGTGTGGGGAATGGGGAATGAATCTTGGAACACTGGAAAAAAAAAATTTAAGTAACAATAAAAAAAAAGAAAGAGGATTTAGATCTTTAAAAAATGTGTTTGCTCTTCCTAGAGAATGGGAGTAGTAGAGGCATTCTGAGTGGATACTAGTGCCTAGACAACTAGCTAAGGTCAAACGCATTCGTCAAGACGGGTTCAGCAGCAAAGAGGGTTGTAATAGTGCTGCAGTTGATTAGTGATGTCTGTCGCCCAGAACCACAATTCCCCCATCTAATGCCGGGCAGTTCAGGATATTAGGAAATGCTGCCTTGAGAGAATTTAGGGGGTAGGTCTAATGATGACAGGGGAAAATGATCCCCATAAATGTGGTAGTGTGAGCTTGCCCACTATTTTATTTGTATATTCAACCTACCTTGAATCTTATATAAAAACATATTGCATCATTCCCTTTGATAATAAACTATCTTGGTTCAATTTTGAGAAAAATGTATGTTTATTCTAATTCCCTCACTACAAAACTTAGTACACCTGGGGATTTAAATATGACTGAGGAGAAGGCAATTTTCTTTGCTATCTGCCGAAGCAATGGTGATTTTTGTTACAAAGTGTCATTCTCTACAACAAGTTTCCACTTGCTACAATTTAAAATGCGCAAGTGATCCACAGTCAAGGAGGAAAAAAGGGCAAGATCTATGGGCAAGGCTGGCAGAGCCCTAACAATAGCATTGCTCCCAGATGTCAGTACTGTGGTTTATAAATAATTCATCAATCAAATGGCTTTGAATAGTTCTCTCAATCTCCAGTAGAAGAGGTGGCAAATTATTCTGCAACACAATCATTTGTTTTCATCCATGAAAAATAACATGCCTTAATACCATGGCAAACAGGAATTGAAATTCAAGCCAGGAAATCAGTTAGAAGAGTTTTGTAGATCCCAACCTTTGCCACCCTTTATGAAGTCCCTAGCCCTGCATGGAGTCACTTCCCTCATTAATTTTATTAATTTGTAGGTGTGGCAGCTAGCTCAGAAGTGGTTCTGAAATTCTTCATTGGGATCAATGAAAGGTTTTCACAAAAGCCTAGCAAAAACATAGTTGAATCAGAGTGTGTGGAAAGTCAGCTATTGACTCTATGAGCAGTTCTATTATTACAGTTGAGTTTGTGTATGAATTCTCTCATATGGACACTAAAGTAATAAAAATATAATTATAGATATAGATAAATAGGTAGATGATAGGTAGATAGATAAATGATAGGTATATAGATGATAGAGAGAGAGACAGATAGATAGATACTGGACAGAGAATTGATAAAACATGGAGGGAGAAAATATTCTATATATCCTTTAAAAAACTATCCTTTAAAAAGAGGCAGCCTGCAAAATATCTCAAAAATTCATTTGGTCAATCTATTGGTTTCACTTTATTTATTTATTTATTTATTTATTTATTTATTTATTTATTTATTTATTTATGAGAGAGTGAGAGAGCGCATGAGAGGGTAGAAGGTCAGAGGGAGAAGCAGAGTCCCTGCAGAGCCAGGAGCCTAATGTGGGACTCAATCCCAGGACCCCAGGATCATGACCTGAATGAAGGCAATGGATTAACCAACTGAGCCACCCAGGCACCCCTGGTTTCACTTTCTAAACAAGCATGATGAATAAAGTTAGAACAAAGTCCTAGAAAGTCGGATGAGCAGAACTGATTTCCTCCCAGCCATACCCAAAAATCCACACAGATGACACCCAGTCAGTGAGAGGACTTTATATTGGCATCACTAAAGGGTGTCAATTTGCTTGATGGGCATGAATTAAAGAGAAGCTGAAAAGTAACTGAAACTAAAGAGTCAGTACTTTCTCTCTGAGGTGCTTGTCCTTACATACCTCTATTACAATTTCAAGTCAGTTTCCTTTGAGCCAAAACCAGTGGGAGCATTGAGTCCCTTATTTCCTAGAATCATAATCATGTTGCAGGCACCACCATATGGACCCTAGGATTTGAATGAAAAATGTCCAAGCCATGATCTGGATTAGCTGTTGTGTCCTTCCAAATGAGTCGCTCTACCATCCTGAAAATGAGGTGGCTGGAATAAAGAATTTACTGGAGGTATGGTGGCTCAGATCACAGGGAGATAGGCAGAGGTTAAGAGCCTAAGTTCTGGCAGTTACATCAAACCTCCCACCCCCTTAAATACTTTTGTCTATGATGTTTCTTAATTTCTCTAAGTCTCACTTTTCTTATCTGGAAAATGGAAAATAATGGTCACTTCCAAAGGAGATAATTTAAATGAAGTACCCTGAAACCTACAGTCAATAAATTGTAGCTGGTTTCTTTGGGTTGTTTTACAATAATAATTGGGGTTTAAATTTTTTTTAAGCCAACTGATACCACAGGGTGCTCCACGTGGCCCCAGGCTGTCTGGAGAGATCTCGCAGTAAAGTTAAACCATATTACCAAGTCCTATTCGCTGATGTTACTCTTTAGGTTTTTAGTGATAACAGGCAGAGGGAGGTTGGGGAAAGAGCTAGAATGAAACATAGCCAACAGTAGTATCACTTTTGATAACAAGCTTTAAAAAGCAGAGAATGGCATAGAAGTTTTTTATTCATTGAACTTTTACAAATGAAACTTATTAACCGGGAACATGTCTACTCTCTATGCCATTTCTCAATTCTGTATTAATCTGTTCTGTATCTGAGGTCCTGACAAATTGTGAGGCAGCAGAATGAGGGGGCAGAAATATCCATAAATTCCTTGGGAAGACACATGTGCTATGTGTGGGCTTCGGGGACCTGTGCCCACAGGTACTCTTGTTATTATGTCTTGACTTTAGAAGACAGCTGGAATGTCCAGGATGAGGAAACCAACCCCAGAAGAGAAGGGAATGGCCAAGTTCTCTAAAAGCAGATTATAAAATATGAAATTGGTTTCCTGGGCCCATGTGTTGTAGAAGTCTAAAACCTGTGCCTTGAATTAGGGGCCTGTCACTTGCTCCATGAGGTGCTTGGGTTTTCAAGAGGAGCTCTACGTAGAAAATTAAATCAAGGTGAAACAGGATTGCAGGATTTTTTTTCAAGATGTGTTGCTTTGAAGAAAAGTGGTTCTGTTGTTTGGGCCTATGAGGCATTTACTTCAGTATATAGATTACGGTTTACCTCAACCACTGTGACAGATCTATCTATCTGGTTTTTATGTAATCTTAAATAACATATGTGCCTGAATATAAGGCAAGGCCTTTTCCTCAAAATTCATTGTGCAGAAAATAGGGAATCACCTTACACACAAGTCTTTACAAACTTTCTCAATTATTTTCCACAGCCAAGTAGAATTTAGACAAAGCCTCGTCTGAAAGTTCCTCAGTCTATTCTAGTTTAAGATACTTACGGAGACCCCTGTGACGAAGTAATTTCTTACATTTAGTTTCTGCTTGTCTTTGTATACAGATTAGGTATTTCTGGAGGTATAACCCTCACAATTGCCAAACTTCATACATGTGGCTTTTAAAAATCTCTTTAAAATGAAATAAAGTAGGGGTGCCTGTGTGGCTCAGTCAGTTAAGCATTAGCCGTTGGCTCGGTCATGATCCCAAGGTCCTGCGATCAGCCCTGAGCCCTGCTCCTCCCAGCTCTCCCGCTTCCCCTTCCCACTCCCTCCTGCTCAGGCTTCTTCATGCATTGTCTTTCTCTCTCAAATAAATAAATAAAATCTTTTAAAAATAAATAAAATAGGCAACAGTATTGGGGAGATCACCTTTGTAATCATTGTAGAATGAGTAGGGAAAACAGTGTCCCGACATTACCCAAAAAATACTTGTAGATTGGGACAAAATATCAACAATTAGCAAAATATCTGCATTCACGATGGGCTACTTGTTCAAAATTCAGACGTTATCTGTTCTAGAAAATGGTTAGGTAACCTAATGATGAAGACTCCCTGTCAGAGATACACACCTCCAATGGTGAGTGCCTTTGTGGTCTGCTCAGCTGCACAGAGTTGTCCCATTCCAGAGACCACTCTTCTGAGGGCAACCCACACTCAGTGATTGATAAAGTAGGACTATAAAGGCCTGGCCTGCACAGGGACAACCTAATGGGTCATATGTATTCCAGAACTCTCCATGGGGTAAGCCAAGGCTTCATTGTGTCTGTCTCACAACAGAACTTCTTTCTTTTCTCAATCTTGCTTCTCACTCCCTTTCCACCTTCCCCTCCAAGGAGGTTGATCCCCACTGAATACCTGCTCACCAAACTCCTTCTCAACATTTCCTTCCAGAGATCTCCACCAGCATGTTTGAGGACAAAAGGGAAGAAAATTAAGAGTTCTGTTTTTTTAAACAGGCTGTGTGGAAGTCATCTATTGAGCAGCTAAAGGGAGATGTCAAGGGAGCCATCCTATATATGAACCTAGAGCTCAGGGGAAATGCAGGGAAAGAGATGCAAACTTGGGAGACAATCACTCATAGATGGTATTTATTTATTTTTTTATAAATATTTTATTCATTTATTTGACAGAGAGAAACACAGCCAGAGAGGGAACACAAGCAGGGGGAGTGAGAGAGGGAGAATCAGGCTCCCCACCAAACAGGAAGCCAGATGCGGGGCTCAATCCCAGGACTCCGGAATCATGACCTGAGCTAAAGGCAAACACTTAATGACTGAGCCACCCAGGTGCCCTCATGTATGGTATTTAAAACCATGGGAATGGGGTGCCTGGATGGCTCAGTCATTAAACGTCTGCCTTCAGCTCAGGTCATGATCCCGGAGTACGGGGATCGAGCCCCACATTGGGCTCCCTCTCTGACGGGAAGCCTGCTTCTCCCTCTCTCACTCCCCCTGCTTGTGTTCCCTCTCTGGCTGTGTTTCTCTCTGTCAAGTAAATAGAATATTTAAAAATAAATAAATAAAGCCATGGGAACAAATGAGAACTCTTGCTGAGCACATCTAGATGGAGAAGAGATCCAAGAACTGAGTCCTAACATGTAGAGATCACAAAGAAGAGACTCCAATGAAGAAGATTAAAAAGAAGGAGGGAGTGAAACAGAAGAAACCCCAAGTGAGTTTAGTACTCTGGAAACCCAACAAAGAAAGAGTTTCACAGAAGAAGTGATTAGCCATGTCAGTTGTGCTGAGAGGTCGAGTAATATGAGGACAGAGAGGTAATTGATTGATTTGGCAACACAGAGTCATTGCCAACTTAACAAGAATGATTCAGTAGAGTGGTCCAGAGAAAAATCCTGGTTGGCGTGTTTCCAAGATAGACTGAGTGTAAAGAGGTGGACAAGGGAAATATGAAGAATTTTTCAGTTTTGTAATGAAGGGGAGGAAAAGAAATGGGGTTTGGCTGGAGAGAGAAATAAGGCTGGGGAAAGGACTTTAAGGAGGGAAATAATTTCAGTATGGCTATAAAATGACTGATGTGGTCCTAAAGAGAGCCAACAAATAATGACACAAAATGGAAAGAGGAAGATCATAAGAAAAAGTCCCAGGGACTCCCAGGGAGAAGGAATGGCATCCGGTGCACATTGGCAGGACCAGAAGGGACAAGTGATGCCTTGTATCAGGAGCAAGAGAAAAGAAATGGGTATAGACGCAGGTGGCTGGTAGATTTGGTGACAGAAACATGAGAAAATGATTTCTGGTTGCTCCTATATTCCCAGTGAAATAGGAAGGAAGGTTGTTATCTGAGAGTGGGAAAACATGTCTTGATGCCAGTAGCGTGATCTTCTACATCTTCTATTCCTTGCTCAATGTGTGCACTTTGAAATGTTTGTGACTGAGCACTTCTCACTTTCCTTCTGCTTTCCAGTAGCTATGTCCCCCTGGTCCTGTGTCAAGGTTTCCCTGATTCCTTTTGTGTTGCTCATTTTTTTAAATGAGCTCACCCTCTTGACAATGTGATGTGACTCACAACCACACCATCTCTTCACTCCTTAGTCAGTTTCCCTTCAGTTTTTATGGACCATTCATTGATTTGGTGCCTTCTTCCATTTGCTGGTGTATTTTTTTTTTCTTTTGCTTTTGTCAGGCTGTATTTGTCACTAACTAAGGTGCACCTCCCTGTCCAAATCCCAAACCCTGTGGAAGAAAGAAAAAAGTTGATTCCAAATGCAAATATTTAGATATAAAAATCACTTGCTCTTTGAAAATGTCTGCACCACAGGAGGCCATGGAAAGACTTCAGTTAGCTTCTCAGAAAGTCTAAACTGCCTGAGTTCTGCAATCACCTCAGCACTAGGCCAGGGTTGCCGTATTGCACACTGAGTATTCATCCTGAGAATTGTCTGCATTAAAAGAAAAGGAACCTGTTGTCATCGTGGGAGATCTTAGAGATTCCTGGTGCTCCTTATATGCCAGGGAGATCCCAGGCTTCAGACTCAAGACTTCTGGGCTTCGCATCTTGGTTCCACCCCTCCCCATGATCTCCTTACGTAGGTCATCCTAGCATTCCCTGCCTCCATTCCATCAACTCTAAAATGGGGAGAGCCACAGTTTCCAATGACATAGAGTTGTTGTGTCAATCAAATATGTTAATATGCCTGTCTTTTGACACCTCCTTTGGGAGGTGCTGAGCCTATAGGCATTGCTGACTTTATGGCAAAAGCCTGAGAATTAATAGAGAGTAAATCTTTAGCGTTAACTTTCTTCTTGTTAAACTTATTTAGCCATAAAAACCATTTTAAGCCTAATGAATGTATTAAAATCTTTTCCCACAGCATTCACCACTGGTGTCTATATTCGTTCACTAAAGCTATGCTAACAAAGTAGCTCAAACTGGGTAGCAAAAAACTCAGCAATGTATGTTATTGGAGTTCTGGAACCTAGAAGTCCAAAATCAAGATGTCAGCAGGGCTAGCTCTCTCTGAAGGCACTGGAGAAATAGAATTCCCCTTGCCTCTTCCAATCCTAGGGGAGTTGCGAGTGATGCTTTGTATCCCTTAACCTGAGGACATGTAATTCATCTCTCCCCCATTCTTCACATAACCTTCTTCCTTGGGTCTCCTCTGGTCTTCAGCTCACTCTCTCCTTATAAGGACACCAAGTCACTGGATTTCGAGCTAACCCTCGTCCAGTATGACCTCATCTTAACCTGACTACATCCCCTGCAAAGCCTATTTCCAAATAAGATCAAATTCACAGACACCCATGGTTAGGACTTGAACATATCTTTTCAAGAAACACAATTCAGCTCACCAAAGTATATATGAGACACCCAGGTCCAAACATACACTACTGGTCCAAATCACCTCCCACCCACAAACAGCGACATAGCCCGGTATGGTTTAATGTCTTGCCCAGTAATTGACCCGTTTCATGAACTGCCTGACTAGGTCTGGGACGCAATAAATATTGAAAGAGAGAGTAAGTTTTAGATACTTCCAGAGAAATTTTACCATGCTGTGACAGTCAAGCATATAATCACTGAACTTAGCTTGTTTTAAAGGAAATAGGCCAGTTTGAATGCTAACTCATGTGGTGAGTCACATGGCATGGGCTGAACATTGGTCACATCATGGACTGGAAGGTTTGCTCTCTACAAATCCTTTGAGACCCACTGATGTGGTGAACAGACTGTGAATGATCACAGAAGGGAAAAAAAGTTTTCCACTTTTCCATAGTTATTTATGTAAACCCCATTCACCATTCCAACACTTGGGTCTTAAACAAAAGATAGTTACTATTTCTGCCAACTTATTGTTCTAGCTAATTCAAAAATCTCCCTTTTCCTTTTGAAAAACACAATCTAAAATAAACTTTCTGTAAAGCCTTCCAGGAGACAAGAGTTTTGTTCATTGTTTGCAAATAGCTCTGCAATTCTATAGACATGGGCTGTTTTGTTTCAACACATAAATCGTATCAATTAGAAGCATTTTAAATGCCTTTGGTGACATAAAAGAAGTTGTTCTTCCAAAAGTGAAATATGGAGCTCATTATATTTCTTTATTTTTTGTACCTACTGAACACATCTGCTATTGGTGATACTTTGTGTTTTCAAGCACTTCCAACTTTACCATCTAAATATTTGTGCATTACAGCAAAGATATTAATTGTGCAAAAAATATCACTTTGGAAAACTACTTTTTACATAATAAGCACCCTTATTATTTAAGTAATATTGGGTTATTAATCTGAGGGAAAAAAGGAGAAACATCAAATTCTAACACTAGCTTGCTTTTTTAGGGAGGGTTGTATTTGGACTCAAGTTTGAATTACCATTTTTGTTTGTTTTGTTTTCATTTTTTTTTCACATTTTAACCAAAAAGTGTTTTCACCAAACATTGGCTACAAATAAATATATAGATCCAACTGTACAAAAATTCACAAAATATATTACTATACTACTCTACAGCCTTAGTCCCCAAATTCCCACTCCAGAGGCGATCTTGGCTAGGAGTTCATTAGGTGTCCTCTCAAAGAGTCTCTAGACACTTCAAGTGAGTACAGGTATTATGTATATCCATAACATCAAAATAAATGGCAGCTTACTGTGCCCACCTTTCATTCCCTACCAGCTAAGAGTTTATCTCGGATATAGTTTCATACCATACAGTGGAACTCTTCTAAGATGGCCCCAATGATCCCCTCCTGTGGTATAATCCCCTCCCATATTGAATAAGGTGACGTGTGCAAATAGGATACTACAAAAAGAATGAAGGATGATTTCCAAAACGAGGACAGAAAAAGCATTGTGGTTTCCTCTTTGTTCTTTCTTGGATCACTTACCCTATTACCATATTGGGAGGGCACTCAAGCAGCCTATAGGGAGGCAAAGAACTGAGGTATCTTTCCAAAACAATGTGAGTGAGTCACTCTGGAAGTGGATCTTCCGGTCCAGGTAAGGCTTTCATTCAACATCTCATCTACAACCTCATGAGAGACTGATTCTGAACCATCTACCTAACCTGCTCCAAAATTCCTGCCTAGTGGATACTGTGAGATAACAAACACTTGTTCCTTTATGCCACTAAGTTTGGGGTAATTTTAGATAATATATACCATCATATATCATTTTTGTTGGTTATTGCAAAAACCAATAAAGAAAGAGCAGTCCTAAAATATGGTTACTTAAATAAGCATAAGACTCTTTCCTTCCCATAAAATAGTTTGGAGATGTGAGGCCCAGGCTGATAAGGAAGGCATGCTCCTCATGGTCTTTCAGGGACCCAGGTTCCTCCTATCTCATTGTTCTGTTATCCCCTGGGGTACTATCCTCATCTATAAGATCAAAGCCATGTTGCTATCCTATCTATATTCCAGCTTGCAGAAAGGAGAAAACAAGCCAAAGCAATTTCCCATAAAGAAATAAAATGAGAGCTGTGTCTGTCTCATCTGGGGACCATTTAATCATGGCCACCCCACCTGCAAGGAAATCTGGGAAATTATTTCTGTATGGGACCAGCCATAGAACCAGTAAAAAGTGGAAAATAGATACTAGGAAGACCATCATCCTTCTCCAGCTTTGTAGTATTCCTTTGTTCAGATGTATTTACTTTAATTTAGTTAATCACTAAATGATGGCACCAGATGTAGGGCCGCTCAATCTGGTATAGCAAATTACTCTGAGAATAAACAATTAGCGGAAGGCAAGTTGACTTCACACTACAGCTGTGGGAATGCTGCATAAAGGGTCTGGGTAGTACACAGCCTGAATGCTTGTGGTCCTGGGTGTGAGGAAGAAATGACTCTTACTTGGGCATAAAAATGAGATCCCATGCCAGGAACGTAGAGTGAAAAAGTCAAAGCAACAGTGTTATGATCACTTTAATGAATGGCCTTTTGACCCCAAATTTGTGTAGTGTGTAAACTCCAGAATCTGTCTATCTATGATCACGGTTCTCAAAGTGTGGCCTTTGGAAAACACCATCAGGACCACCTGTGAACATTCTTGCCCCCCCCCCCCATCCCAGACCTTGCCACCAGAGGCTCTGTGGATGTGGTCTAGCCACCTGTGTTTTAACAAATGCTCCAGGGGGATTTGTTGCTTACTTATATTTGAGAATCATCCATCTAAGATCAAAAGCAGCATGTGCCACTTACTAGTCACGTGACTTTAGGCAAATAACCCAACCTCTTTGCCTTAATTTCTCCATCTGGAAAGTGGTGATAGTAATCGTATTTACATTGTTATGATGAGCATTGAAAGAGCTAAAATATATAAAATGCTTTTTAAAAATTCCTCATATAGTGAGCACTCATAAATGCACTAAATATTAGTGTTGTTATGGTTATCTTTTTTACTGACTTGTAATTTTGTCAGTTGGTGGTCCAAAATGAGGTCATGACTTTTAATATGTGAATGAAATGGCCCAGTCGTAAGACTTCTTATTGAGAGAATTTTTTTTCCCCTCCCTGGGGCTGTTCCCTTCTACAGTCATTCCAAGCTCCCAAGAATCCTTCCTAAGATCTGGTGGACACTGACCCAAGCAGCAGCCAAACAAATGGACTGAACACTTTATGTACAGAAATGAATGAAAAATAAGTTTATGAGTCCAGCCAAAATGGTCAAATATTTTGAGCCCTTATTTTTATCAAGCAATATTTAGGGTTCTGGGGAATCAGGGACAATGTCAAGAATTCTCAGTTCTGGTCTAGGTCAACTAAGATACCTAGAGACTGGGTGAAGTAAGAGACAGGAGCCTGAGCCTCTATAAGAAGCCAAAGGTGTAAGGCTTTCCTCTCCTGCGCCCCCTCCCAAGAAGCTGACCTCAGGCGTAATGAACAAGTAATGAACAAAGACAGACTATAGTCCTTTCCTTTACCAAAACATTGTTGAATGTGGAGCATTTTTCTTCATTGTTGAGATAGTGGGTTAGAAGTCTGTGAACCCTCTTGACCTGCAGGATTAGAATACTTTTGCTTATATAATTGCCTAGGATTGAGAAATGGGTTCTCTTCAGACCCTGGTCATCATCAGAGCCCATGGTCACAGCTTTAAGACTTTGAGATTGATTGATTGATTGATTGATTGATTGCAGGCTTAAAGATTGGTCATGCTGAGAGTTTTTAGGGTCTCTCTCTTTTTTATAGAGATTTAATATTGCATTAGTTTTAGGTGTACAACAGAATGAGTTGATGCATGGGTATATCATGAAATGATCACCACAGTAAGTGTAATTAACACCCACCACTACACAATTTTTATTTTTTTTTATTTCTTGTGATAAGAACTTTCAAGATCTACTCTCTCAGTAACCCTCAAATGTACAATACAGTATTATTAACTAGAGTCACTATGTGTATATTACATCCCCCAGACTTACTTATCTTTTAACTGGAAGTTGGTCTCTTTGGATCATAAGATCTCGTTCTTTCTTAGTGCTGTGAAGCCATGTAAGGAGGAGATAACATTTATCTTGAACACATGATACCTATTTAATAAGAGAAAATGGAGCAGAACCCCGCGTGAGCACAGTTAAGGATTCTGAGAGAAGTCAGGCTACCTCCTGCAGGAATTTCTTTTCTGAAATAACCTGTATGGCAGGGCCTCCTCTGACCTCAGGGCTGCCTTCATCAGAGGATCTCATCCTATTATAAAACTGTGGGAATATGTTGCTTATCTCTCCAATATCTACGCCCACTCCACCCCACGATAAGTTGGGTCCCTGATTTTTCTTTGGGGGACTCATCCCCCGGCCCTCCTCAGCCATGTGTTTCAGTTGGGGTCCACTTCCCACTTTTATTCCTGAATCTCTGCTCAGCCAAAATCACCCCCCATCCCCGAGGGATTGGCTCAAGGATGAGCACCTGAACAGATCAGAGCCAGTAAGGTTCATGGAACATTTGGGAGAAAAAATGGTGTTTCCAGGAATAAGGGATTCTTGCTTTCTCACCCCACAAGTGAAGTGAAAGGAAATAGAATCTCACCCTGCTACAGAAATACTGCTGCCTTTACCTTGAGGAATTGCTGAAGGCAAATCAGAGGCTAAGAGAGGCTAAGAGAATTCTGCGGGTAGCAGAAGAGAGGAGAGGCTTTTCAGTGTTGGTGATACTGTTGTGTGCCTGTGAATGAAGCCTCCCATGAAATATACTACAGTCTCGATCAGTAGTTTCCAGTGTGTGGTCCTCGTCCAGCAGAGCCAGCATTAGTTTGCAACTTAGAAATACAAAGTACTGGGGCGCCTGCGTGGCTCAGTTGGTTGGATGACTGCCTTCGGCTCAGGTCACGATCCTGGAGACCCGGGATCGAGTCCCACATCCGGTTCCCTGCTCAGCGGGAAGCCTGCTTCTCCCCCTCTCGCTCCCCCTGCTTGTGTTCCCTCTCTGGCTGTGTTTCTCTCTGTCAAATAAATAAAATCCTTAAAAAAAAAAAAAGAAAGAAAGAAAGAAATACAAACTACTAAGCCATCTGGGGGGCTCAGTCGGTTTCGTGTCCTGCTCTTGGTTTCCCCTCAGGTAATGATCTCAGGGTCGTGGGGCCCCGGGTCAGGGTCCTCTGGGCTCAGTAGGGAGTCTGTTTGAGTTTCTCTCCTTCTCCTTCTGCTCCTCCACCCGTGCACTCTTCCTCTCTCTCAAATAAATACATCTCTTTTTTTTTTAAGATTTTATTTATTTATTTGATAGAAATACAGCGAGAGAGGGAACACAAGCATGGGGAGTGAGAGAGGGAGAAGTAGGCCTCCCACCAAGCAGGGAGCCTGATGCGGGGCTCAATCCCAGGTCCCCAGGATCATGACCTGAGCCAAAGGCAGTCGCTTAACCAACTGAGCCACCAGGTGCCCTCAAATAAATAAATCTTTAAGGGGAAAAAAGAAAGAAAGAAAGAAAGAAAGAAAGAAAGAAAGAAGGAAGGAAGGAAGGAAGGAAGGAAGGAAGGAAGGAAGGAAGGAAGGAAGGAAGGAAGGAAGGAAGGAAAGAAGGAAGAAAGAAAATGCAAGCTGCTGTGTCCCCAGTGCAGACTTCCTGAATCAGAACTCTGTGTGTGGAAGTCTATAATTTACATTCACATAAGCCCTTTAAGTGATTCTATGCACACTAAAGTTTGAGAAGCAATGCTACTGAGTGATCCAGAAAGCTGATGGAAGATCAGCCTGTTTACTTCAAGTACAATTATGCTCAGAGTTCAAAGTCTCTCATGCTTCATCTCTGAAACAAAGTGAGGGTTTTGGAAGGGAAGGGAGTCGGGAGATGGGAGAGCCTGGTGGTGGGTATTGAGGGCACAAATTGCATAGAGCACTGGGTGTGGGGCATAAACAATGAATCTTGGGACACTGAAAAAATAAAATAAATTATTATTAAAAAAGAAAAAGGAAAAAAGTACAATTATGCTAGAGTGTTCAGTAGCACAGATGAATCTATACCTTTCTTCAGAAGGCTCTGTAAATCTGACTCTCACATTCCTTATCCCAGCTTTAGTCTGTTTGTTCTAATAGTGGAAAAACAGATGAGTTGCCTTAATTAAAATCCTTCCTTACCTTTTGGAAACATATTGAAGTTATTTGATATTTGTTCTTCAGGTTATCTTTACAAAGGACAAAGAGACTCACCAGGGATGTTTTGTATATAAACTCTTCATCGTAAGGATGAGAAAACAATGTGCTGTCCCTTATATCTCGCGACCAAGTTCTTCTGATCTGGTTCTTCCCACCATCTTTAGCGACCAGTGTAGCTGAGTAACTAGACCAGAAAGTGATGGAGTTGACCTAAAGTGGGTTTGAATTCTGACTCTGCCACATGGGAGTCTTCAAGCTTTTGTGTCTGTTTCCTCATCTGTGAAATGGTTAAAAACAGTTCTACTTTCTTTAGATGGCTCGGATGAGGATACAGCGAGAATTAGTAGGGAAACTGCCAAGCCCTTGGTAAATGCTCAGTAGAGGGTGTCCTTTAAGAGCAATATTATCAAATCCATCATTGCCACCACACTATAAAATGCAGGGTCTACATGCACAGCAGATCGCCCTGAGCCAAGGAGTGTTGTCCTCTAAGAAGCAGCCTCCCCGTTGTGCACTGAGTAACCCAACCCACTGATCTCTCAGAACCTTCTACATTCTCTCAGCCAATCGCCCTAACTAAATCGGTTCTAATTAGCGTTACAATGCAATCTCCCCCTTCAGCTTCAGATTCCTGTCAGAATCAGTGTTCGCTAAACCCCATCCCCTTGAAAACCTTCTTCCTTCTTAAGGGAGTCAGACAGTTAATGATTAGAAGTTGTTTCAGTTGCCATCAAAACACTGAAAAGGTTTAGTCATTCTTAAGGAAGAACCAGTCTGCTTGAATCAGCACTTGTCTATTGTCACACTGGGGAGCCAGTTTATTAATGATGTTGACTTCCTACCTTCTCCGGGCCAGCCAGATGGTGTCCTGCCCTGGAAAGAGAGGGACCATGCAAAACCCAGTAATATTTTTATAATCTCATTTATCTTGCCTAGCTCTAGAAAATTTAACTGGCCTTTCAGGGTGGCTGTGACTTTAGTGACATACAAGGGGCATTTTGGCGACAGATTTTTAGATGGAGCAAAATCTTTACAGCCAAACAAAATGGAGCTCTGTTGAATAATTGCCTGGGTTCAAATCTCAGCTTTAGCACTTAATGTCTTTATGACTTTGAGCAATATTTTTAGCCATCTGGTATCTCAGTTTATCTGTCTTTGAAACAGGGATAATGGAAGTTGCACATAGGATAATGATTAAGTAAGTTATTGTTTATACAATCCTTCCATAAGTAAAAATAAATAATAAATAATATTTATCTTTTACTAAGAGCTTCTTAGATGCCAGCCTTTATGCTAAGTACTTTATATTTAATATCTAAATTTATCCCAGTCATAAATCAATGAAATATAGCAGGGTGATGGCAATAACAAATCATAAATAATAATAATAGTAATGGCAACAATAATTATAACAATGTATACATTAGGTATTATAGTAC
The DNA here is from genome assembly GCA_004023965.1 of Spilogale gracilis. Lineage (NCBI taxonomy): Eukaryota > Metazoa > Chordata > Mammalia > Carnivora > Mephitidae > Spilogale > Spilogale gracilis. The sequence continues at coordinate 171,177 of PITA01001629.1, read as the reverse complement.
CGTGTCTAATCTCACCAAAAGTTTCTAGCAAGGTTCTATTATAGTCTCTATCCTGTAGATGGGTAAACTGAGACACAAAAAGGTAAGCATCTTGCCCAAACCCATATAACAGTAAGGAGCAGAGTTGGAAATGAAATTACATCCTCCGTGACTCCAGATCCCAAGCTCTCAATTTGCTCATCAATTCAAAACCACAAGAATATAGCATCATAAAATGCAGATGTCAATGTTCAAATTTTCTAGAAGCATGGGATGGATGGATCAAAAAATGTCAATACCACTTTTTTCTCCAGGCAGAATTAAACCAAATGGGAGATGGATGAATGGAATGGAGAATTGTAAAGGTTCCCAGTTGGCCATGTGGCCAGCCCTGTGTGCTCCATGAAAATGAGGGATTGTTTCCAAAGTGAAAAATGACTCCATTAACAACTGGTTTTAAAAAGTGTGAAGTCAGCACCTTCTAGAAGATACTCAGTTGTGTAATAAAAAAAAAAAGTGCAGGCTTTTCTAGCATCCAATTATGTGACAAGTGAGTTACATTTAAAGATATTGAAAAAAATGTGAACTAAGGAGTATGAGCAATTGTAACTGGTCTGCATATTAAGCTTTTTCCAAGCCCTTGGGGGGAAGTTAAGGAGCCATAAAGATGAGTGTGCAACTTGACTTAAGCTTGGTAAGGCTGCACGTGAGCAGTGGGTCCCGGGCCCAGAGACAGACAGGGAGAGCGAGGATGGTAGCCACTGCTCATCCACCACCCGCTACACTCCTGCGTAAAGTCCTCCCACTCTTTTTTGTGGTCCTTCCTACAGTGTTGAAGTTGGAACCCTTAGTAGCCCCATTTTGCAAATGAAGAAACTGAAACTGAGACATACTAAGTGCCTCACCCAAGGTCCTCCTACTTGGTAAGGGACCAAACTGGGGTTCATACTGATGTCTGTGGACTTGAGAGCTAGTGTGTTTCTACCATGTCACGTTGCCTTTCTAAAAAGAGACCCCAAGAGAAATGCTAGGGTTTGAAGGTTTACTTATGGGAGGAAATGACTTGATTTTCTTCGCACGGTGTCACATTTATTTAGAGAATTTTTTTCTTTTTTTTGGAGGCAAGGACAAATTGAAGGCTGCTATTATAGAAACATCTTCGATAACATAGCCTAATGAGAAAGATTAGGGTAAATTCCTTCTGGGTTCTAAGTTCAAGAGTGGCATTTGTATTTATTTTTATATCATAGCATTTTATGTCAAGCTAGCGTAGAGTACATGTTCCATAAATGTTTACTCAGTTGGTTTGAATTTCGTTCTTTTAGTTCCCAAACCCTTTAAGTGGAGCCAAAATCATTAAGTTCCTGGAACCCTGGGAGGATGTCTGGTACTTCTCCAGTCCCACTTTTGCTCTCTAAAGCATGATGGTCAGCGTGTAGGTGCTCAATTGAAGCCGTTAATACAAACCCCACAGGGAATTCCGTTATGATGAATTTTAAATTCAGGATCTGCATTTTTGGGAGGCCAAGAAGGACTGAGTTGAACTTTAACATCCACCTGGATCAAAATAGTAGGTGTGTTCTTGGAAATTTTGATTAAGCAAGACTGAGAGAATAAAGGCTACTAGAGATTCAATTTTTTTTTTTTAAGATTTTTATTTATTTGACAGAGAGAAACACAGCCAGAGAGGGAACACAAGCAGGAGGAGTGAGAGAGGGAGAAGCAGGCTTCCTGCCGAGCAGGAAGCCCGATGTGGGACTCGATCCCGGGTTCCTGGGATCATGACCTGAGCCGAAGGCAGTCGCTTAACCAACTGAGCCACCCAGGCGCCCCGAGATTCAAATTTTTAAAAGAAGACTCTGTCTATTCAGAAAGAAGAAATGATTAAAGACCAAAAGAAGGGTTCAACTCTCCCACCTTCTTGAAATTATAATCATTGTTGTATTCAACCTTATGTGGAATTGGCTTCATAGCTTGAACAAGTGGCCAGAAACTTCTTTAAAAGAATTGTCTTTGGGAGGATGACTGGGTGACTCAGTCTGTTAAGTGACTCTAGATCTCAGCTTGGGTCTTGATCTCGGGGTCATGAGTTCAAGCCCCACTTTGGGTTCCAAAAAAGAAGAGGGAGAAGGAGAAGAAAAAGAAGGAAAATTGTCCTTTTTGTATGGGGAGGGATGTTGTTGTTTTGATTTATTGGTCTAGAACTACTTTTTATTTTTCTCTAGTCTCAGGATTCTAACAATTTATGGGAATCTGGGGTAGAGATGGCTCAGAAAGTAGGAGTAGTTTACACATTCTTATAGGAGAGGAAGGGGGCCATGATAGGCAAAATAATATTCCCCAAAGATATCCATGTTCTAATCCCCAAAACCTGTGAATATGCTACCTTTATATGGCAAAGGGACTTTGCAGATGTGGTTAACTGAAGGGTCTAGAGATGGGAACATTTTTCTGGATTAGGCAGTGAGCTCAATGTGATCACATGGATCCTTCCAAGATGGAGGCAGGGTATTATAGGGAGTCGGAGAAGGAGATGTGGTGATGGAGCAGAGGTCAGAGTGATGAGATTACTCACCTTGAAGATGGAAAAAAGCCACAAACCATGGAATGCAGGCATCCTCCAGAAGATGAGACAGGCAAGGGATTAATTCTCCCCTAGAGCCTCCAGAAGGGACTTGGTGAGACTGCTGACCTCCAAAGTGTAACATAATACATTTGTATTGTTCAAGCCATCTTGCTTGTGGTCGTTTGTTACATTAGCCATTGGACATAATGCAAGGACTATGTTCCTTATCAGCAGCACCTGCCAAAAAGAAAGATGTTTCCTCTTTGAGCTTAAGAAAATATTGTATCCAAGTATCATCTTTGGGTATGTATGATTTACCTTCATGTTTCTCAACATTAGCATTATTAACGTTTTGACTGGATAATGCCTTGTTGCGGAGGATGTCTTGAGTATTTTAGGATGCTTAGCAGCATCCCTGGCTTCTATCTGTGAGCTTCCAGTAGTACCTTTTCTCCTCAATCACAACAAACAAAAATTTCTCCATACATTACCAAATGTCTGCTGGGGACGGGAAGGGTGGCAAAATTGCCCCCAGGCTGAGAACCACTGTTGTAGCTTAATCATATGCCCTTTGACCACAAAATTTCTGATGACCGCGAACAAACCATATTTGTCGCATGATCCTAGCTCATAAATTAACCAAACCCTGAGACACACAAAATATGCTTTAGTTAGAGTCATTTTGCTGCTCAATTACAAGGCAAAAAATCCTTGCCTGTGGACTAGATGGAATAATCTCATGGCTTGTACCAAGAGATCAGACCGGATTTATTTGTGGATAAAACTGAGCTGATAACCCAAGGCAAGTTACTCAGCTACTCAGCCCAGCCGCTAACACTTTAAGACTGTTACTCTCAACAGATGCCAAATAAAGTGTTTTATCAAAATGGGCAGGGTGGCACTGTGCCCCTCCTTTTTATTTGGGAAAGTTAATTGGGAATCCAGCTCAGAACTATTACTGGTTCAAAAATCCCAGGATATATTGGGATGAAACATGGTAAAGCCTGAGTGAAAGAGTAAAGTAATTCCTCTGGCTTTTTGATGTGGGCATTATTGAACACAGAAGCAAAAATGACTCTACAAAGCCATTTTTCCCTTTCCCTGAGTTCACATGCCTGCCAAAGGATACCTGATATCAGATGAGAGACAGAGAGAGAGAGAGAGAGAGAGAGAGAGAGAGAGAGAGAGAGAGAGCCTCCAGCTCATTTTCCAAGAGAAATCCCTACTGTCATATAGATGGGTTTAGGAGAGAGATACAGCAGGCAGTCAGAACTGGGGAAAGGATTACCAGAATGAATGACTATGAGTTAAATTCAGGAAAGATGGAAGGTAAGACGATGTTGTAGACTGAATATTTGTGTCCCCCCCCCAAAATTCCTAATTTGAAGTCCTAATTCCCAGTGTGATGTTTTTTTAGAGATGGGGCCTTTGGGAGGTAATTAAGTAGAGATAGGATCATGAGAGCAGGATCCCATGATGGGATTATATATGAGAATCCCATCATGGGACCAGAAGAACAAAGCAGAGCTCTCTCTCTCTCTCTCTCTCTCTCTCTATCTCCAAATGCAAGGACATTTGGAGGTGACTGTCTACAAGCCAAGAAGAAAACTCTCACCGAGAACGCAACCATGCTGTCACACTGATCTTGAACTTCCCAGACTCCAGAACTATGAGCAATGAATGTCTATTGGATAAGCCATCCAGCCTGTGGTATTTGTTACAGCAATGTGAGCATTAAGATAGACAAGCAGCTGAGCCATAGAAATTTCATCAAAAGCTAGAAAAATAACACCTTTGAGGCTCTGGAAGTGACCCCCATCACCACCACCAAACATGAGAACTCTGGCTTATTAATTAATTTTTTGAATTATATAAACATAAAAGCAACATGCTAGGTTGAAGACAAGAGCTAGATTCTCACTAGCTGTATGACTGTGAACAGGTTTCTCTGTTGCCTTACTTTTTTGGTTTCCATATTAAAGCAGCGATAATAACACCCACCTTGAAAGAGCGTAAGAAGAGAATGAAATCACGTATCTGAAGGTGCTCCATATGTGGTCAATACTCAGTAAAGGTGAGTGGGCTCCCCTCCCATCTAGGCTCATCCTGGTCTATTTAAAACAGGTCAAAGCTAACTGAGCCATGGTTAGTTCGCTAACCTGTGAGTGTGGATGAAGGTATGTGAACTTGTATGCCTAGTGTGGGTGATTACCAATCTTTGTGTACTCAGGGGCGAAGGGCAATCCTTGTAGGGCTTCCCTTAGGGTACATATCTGCAAACATTGGTTTTGTAAATCTGTCTTCTAGCCCCCATTCTTCTAGTAATTGTATCGTGGTTCTCTTTGGGAAGTCACCTTTTTCTCATGCTTTATCTATGAGTAGGAGCTGACAACATCCTGCCCTCCCCCCACCCACACACACACCTGATTCCAGAAAAGAACACTTCCTTGGTCTGGTTGGGGAGTTTCATTACGCACACCATACCAGAGTAAATCATTCTCAACAATACTGTTAGAATGATGGGGGAGGGGATTATTAGGGAAAAAGATCTCTTTCTACCAGAATTTTTGGATTTCTGCTGGCTTTAAGGGTAGTATCATGTGGAGTTGTCAGGGACCGTGATGCTGAGAAGTTCTATATGAAACTTACAGGAGGGAAGATCTCTTTCTACCAGAACTTAGGGAGGAAGATCTCTTTCTACCAGAATTTTTGGATTTCTGCTGGCTTTAAGGGTAGTATCGTGTGGAGCTGTCAGGCACCATGATGCTGAGAAGTCCTGTATGAAACTAAAAAGCCAATACAGAAGAAAGCAGAGCTGAAAGATGGAGAGAGACGGGTCACAATGTGTCCCCTAGATATAGCTGTTCCTGAAGCTCTTGGTTCCCTTGACTTTCTAGGGATTTGAGCCAATTGATGTTTATGCCAGAACAAATTTGTTCTCCCTACAGCAAAACTCCTGATGAATATGCTCTCCCACAAGTATTTCAGGATCTCACCTTGGGGCAAAATTACCCACTTTCATGAGTCAACTTTCTCAGCCAAACCGAGTGTGTAGCTGCAGTTGGAATGCTGTTGGAACCAGCCCAGGACTAACTGGTTGGGAATGCGTACAGAGTGCCAAGCGGCCCGCACCACTTCCATATGTTTAACAGGCTGACCCTAGCCACCAACATGGAACATTTGTTGTTGGCTGTAGGGATGATTCACTTTCTATCTACACTGCCCCAGGCCTCCAGAGACTATGAAAGCTAAGCCATTCCTCTCTAACAGACAAGGAGAATTCTCCTTGCAATGCTCACTGTGTAAGGGATGCAGGGCTAACATAATTTGATCTGGCAACAAATGTGCCGACTATTACCTGCTGCTCGAAGTCCCCAAACATGAACAATCTGCAGCTGCTTTACTTGCCTCTACTCCAACCATATTCTCTTCCAGAAAGCCCAGCTGGCACTTCTCCTAAAATAGCATTGGAGCCGTTTTTTCTAATCAGGGAGGTAAAAGAGACAGGTAACAATAGGTAAGGAAAGAAAGCAAGGAGATCTGAAACACAGAGTGTGAGATTCGAGGAATGTGCTGTTATGATGTGTGATAAATGGCAACGTGCCATCTAGAAAGGAGAGTCACTAATGAAAGCTTTCATTTTATTCGCAAATTTTTCCTGATGTGAAAAATAAAACTTTTTCTTGCCATTGAATTGCCAAATAAACTTTGAAAAACATACCCAAGAAATAACAAATCACTTGCATACTGATGCAGCCCGTGACGTTAAGACAAGGATGGATATTTTGGAACTGCAATATTTGGGTCCGTGAGTGACATACCCAGCCAGCCCTCTTGTACATACAATCAGTGTCTACTTTTTCATGAGCTGATATCCTTCTCTGAATTGTGCAAGCTGAATCCTCCTGGGCCATTTTGGCAACGTTCCTTTCTTCGACACAATTTTTGTTAATGTTTGTACATTTCAAGTCAAAAATGTGTATGAAGCCAGTAACTATCGTTTGAAAAGGTGAAGATGGCAAGAAGGAGAAAATTTAAAGATGGAAAGACTAAGATGCCTCAGTCATTCTCTGCTTACATAACTCCAGCAAAATTATTACTCTGTCACTTGTATGCCAGCAGAAATGCAAAGAGTTTGAGATGCTACTTTTGAAATGAATTATAAAGTGGTTTTGATAATTAAATACTCTTTTCACACTCATCTTGAAATCACTAACCTGGTAAGGAATCACCCTGGGTCTGGAAACCATATGGCAAGTTCTAAGTGCACTGGATCTCTCTCTAGAAACTTCTGCTTTTTCTAGGGCTTCCTCCTAAAGGCTTCAAGGCTAACTCTGTGCCTTCCTCCAAACTAAATGGAAATCGAGGCCTCCAGTAACCTACACCTCTTAAAATGTACATGTCCCAAGTTGAAGAAAAAAAGTTCTGCACAAACAGATAAGATCACTTCTGTGTCTTATTTCCAAATCCCCAGAGGATAAGATGGCCACAGGTGTCTACCTCTGGCCCAGTCACCTCATCCAGAGAGGCAACACTATGAAATGCAAACATCGTCATGAATAACCACAGGGTTATTTTGGATGTAAGTGAGAATCACAGATGGTAGCTTTTAAAAAACTGTGTCTGTCATTCCAAATTCAAACCAAAGCCCTATACCCCACCTCCACCCGCCTTCCTTTCTCTGCTAGGCTTCCCAGCCATCATTAGCTACTTACAGCTACAGTGCCTGCCCTCCAAATCCTAGTCTTTCCCTTTAAGAGGAGCTCAGCCAACAGTTGCTTTCTCCAATGCAAATTTCCCTGCAACAGGCCCTGCAACTTAAAAGGAATCTTTAAACCCCATTAAATAACACAGTTCCTTAGCAGGACTATCTCCTGGGAAGGGATGTCTTCTATTCAAATGCCATGTTATGACAAGCATGACAGACTTGATGGGGATCTATTCTGACTCATGACATCGCTTAAATTAGGTTAGGTAGAATCTGTGTAGGCATTCTGAGAAAAGTTCCTCAGGGCCCCAGCCTTATTATTTTTGTTAATAGCTCTGAATTATGAGTGTTTTTTCCTAGGGACAATAAACCCTGTTTCCATACTGGGTACATAGTGAGATGTATATAATACATGAAGACTTAGCAGCAAAGCCACTTGGCCGGCACAAAATACTAATTTATTATTGTATTTCTTCTCCTGTCTCTCATCTTCCATGAGGCCAGAGTTGGCTTGCCTTACCACTTGAACTTGAATTCCTCACAAATGTAACAAGACCTTCTCCTGTTTCCAATGTAACTCTTCATCCCAGGGAAGAGTCCACAGTGTCTCCTAATTCCTACTGTATGCCTCAAACTAGATTTATAGTCCACATTGGGGGGCTGGGGGAGAGGCAGCAGAAGTTCACCTTGCATAGGATTATTATTGATAATTATCAAAGATGTGCAAAATTGGCTCCTCAATCTAATTTACTGCAGCTTACCTTTTTTGTGCTGTGAGGTAAAAGTAGCTTTTTATTTTATATGCAAAGAAATTTGAGGCAGAACTTACTGGTTGCAAGTCATTAGAACTTGCTTTCTCTCTGTTTCTTCGTTCTGCTTTCCTCTCAGGCAGCCTTGCAGAGATACCTGGAAGCTGGCTGCTGTATCCCAGGCTCCCAGCTTCAAGCCAGGAGAAGGCAAGATCCAATTTTCCAAGAAATGCAACAGAAATCCTATACTTTGCATTGACTGAGTTTTAGTCAGTGTGATCAAGAGAACAAAGGCTCTGATCAGCCAGGCTGAGTTCATGGGTCGGCCCTGGGAACCGGAGGGTGAGGTCAACCCTACTTGAACTACAGAGAGTGATGGGACAGTTGAGGTGGTCCTCCAAAGGAAAATCCAGATGCTGCCAGAAGAAGAAAGGGGAGCATAGGCTAGGCAGCATAGACACAGTCTATTTGCAGTCTACATTTGTCATCTCAGGATATCATACAGAATACCATCAACTGGGTGGCTCAAACAACAGACATTTATTTTTGTTTTCTCCCCCTTCCACAGGTGGAAGTCCAAGATCAAAGTGCTGGCATGGTTGGTTTCTGATGAGGTTTCTCCTCCTGGCTTGCAGAGGTCCACTTTCTCCCTATGTCTTCACATAGCTTTTCATCTGGGCTCACACACTTTTGATGTCTCCTCCTCTTCTTATAAAGGCATTGTCTTATAAGGACAATGTCATTGAACCCAAATTACCTCTTTACTGCCTTATTGGCAAAGGCAACCACATTAAGGGTGAGGGTATTCACGTATGCTATTTGAGGGGGACACCATTCAGTCCTTAATATGATCCAAATAGAATGAATACATGAGATCGTCAAGAACATACAACTAAAAGCAGGGCTGAGACTGGAAGTCTGTATAACTACTCTTAAAGCAATGTTCCCTTTGCCTGATTGCCTTTAAGTCTCTCTCTATGAATCTCTGCCAGGCTTCTTATTTGGAACCAGTGATCAGAAATTATGTGAGTGAATTGACCAGGATATCAAACTAGCTTAGTCCAAGATTAACCTCACTACCATTATCTTTTTGGCTCAGATAATTATTTATTGTTGGGAGCCTTCCTATACATTGTAGGATGTCTAGCAGGATCCCTAGCCTCTGTTCACTGGATGCATTAGTATTCCTTCCCCTTCCTGCTCAGGATAGACACAGAAAATTATCTCTAGACATTATCCAATGGGGAGCATAATCATCCCTGGTTCAGAATCTTTGGCCTAGTCAAGCCATTTGAGTGACCACTTCTCCCTGGTTTACTACCAAAAGCCATTCAGAATTCTGTAGCTCTAACCCCTGACCCTTCTTCAAATCATCGCTATCAGAAATCATTATTGGATTCTCGGGACCCAGACCAAGAGACTATACTTAAGTAGTCATGTATGAGGCCAAAAATCTTGCATTTTTTATAAGTACTTTGATACCAGTTCCTTCGAGTACTTGTGGTCATCGTGCCACTAGTTCCTTCCTTCACAATCTGTTTACTGAGCCTGTACTAAATACCAGGAATTGTTCTAAGAGGTGGAATACACATACCACTTCCCTCAAGGAGCTTTCATTCCAGGGGAGGAAATACGCAATAAATGCAAAACATAAGCAAATGATGGTATCATAAAATGTGGTAAGTGATGTAGGGGAAAAAAATCAAACCTAATTATAGAGTTAGCAGAAGGGAAGTCCCAGAAGTGGAGATAAAAAATAGATATTTGTAAATAGAGTACACAAGGTGACCTAAATGAGAGAGTAACATTTGGGCAGGCACCTGGAGAATTTAAGGAAGTATGCCAGCATGCAACTGAGGGAAGAGCATATCAGAGGGAGAACAGCCAGTGCAAAGGCCCTGAGGTGGGTATATACCTGACTGATTCAAGGAATACTAAGGAGATGACATGACTGAGGCAGAGTGGAACAGATGAGGGTGGAGAGTAAATGGAGAGAGGGTGTGATATCACATAGGATCTTGCATAAAATTATGAGGACTTCATATAACTGGAAGCCATGAACACATTTTGAGCAGAAGTGTGACATGATTTGACTTTTATTGATGGGTTCAACATACTGCATAGGAGCCAAAGAGGGGGAAAGGGAGACTAGTTAGGAGGTTATTAGAAGCACTTGCAAGGAATCCACTGGTGACGTTACAAACTGGCTTCAGCGCAGTGATCAGGGTAAAAAAGCCTGGGGGGGGGGGCGGAATCGTTGAATATGTTCAGGGTCAAAGTGAACACATTACCATAAACAATTCCTAGAGGAGGTTCACTAAAGGAGAGCAGAAAAATGAAGCTCCAGGAGGAAGAAGCCATGGAATGAACGGAGACTATTCTAAGTTTGGAGACGCATCAGTGGTTTCTCGCAGCTGGAAACAATCGGGTAGAGAGGGAAGAATTGATGACGTAGGAGGGGGCGGGCGGCTTGCAGGAGTGGAGTTTTTAAGCAGGAGAGAGAAGGGAGATGGGCAGAAGGGAAGGTATCGCCCTTGGAGAGGAGTGTGCCTAGTTTACCTGCTTACCCGCAGGAGCAAGAAGGGAGACAGAGCATACGGAAAGGTGAGTTGATGTGGACATGGGAGTTTGTGGAAGTTCTCTTTTTATTGTTTTGATTTTGTCAAAGAAGGAAAGAGCAAGGTGGTCAGGTAAGAATGTTGAGCAGAAGGAGATAGCATTTTGAGAAGGGAGGCATCAGGAGGCAGCTGGGAGAGAGAACCGACGACTAGCCCAGGAGCACAGCGACCCACCAGACCATTGGTCAGGGTGTAAGAAAATGATCAGGTCACTCTCCTCTGTGTTGGGGGCGGAGATAAGACAACAATTCCAGCACTGGGCATTGTTTGGAGGAATGTGTTCAGGATAAACCAAGGAATTGAGTCTTGGCAGCTGAAGAAAATGCTGGTGAGGCAGACCCTGGTAGTCGGAATGGGAGGTGGGAGGCACCTGAGAATTACGTCTGGTTGAGCGTTTTGGTGTCGGTTTGATATCGGCGTTGGGCTAGTTCTTAATCTTCTGGTAAATCAGGTTTCCTTCTTACCTTTACACTACCGAGGTTTTCTGGGTTTTCCGGAGGGAGTTGGGAAGGGTGGGGGGAAACTGCGAGAAGGTACTTAAAAGGCCCTGAACCTTTTTGGAGAACAGCTGCTGTGAATCACCAAGCGGCATTCTAGCGTTAATGCCAGCAGGGTTGGAGAAAGATGTCTTCTAAAGTGAGAATGCTTGTAATCTACTGGTCAATATGCATTGAATAATAGATAGGTGACTATCCTTTCAGCAAGTCAAATTAGATAGAGATGCATTTTTCCCAAGTTAAAATTTTTCGAAGAGAACTGAGCCAGCAGCTCCTCACCATCCTTGCATAAACAAAGGCCCAACAGGATCAATTAAGCTCATTTGTTGACTCATCCTATTAAAATGCCTCCAGGCCTGGAGGAAAAGAGGAGCCCAAAATGTGCTGTACTCAAAGAGAAAATTGATGGATGAAAATAGATCAGCAAACCAAATTGGGTCTGGAAGGCAAGACTGGAGATTGGAAAGGCTTAATTTGAAAGTCATATAAAACTTGGGCTAAAGGGAGCTGACTGTATCATTCTATATGTTCACTTGCATGCTTTTTTTTTAAAAGGTGCTTTTCTTACTTCACACCTTATAATGTATGTGTTCAAATAAGCATTGTTTCCTTCTCTGTAGTTGACTTTGAAGCTTCATAGTTATTGAAATGATGTTCACATGAGCTGTTGTCCTAATCTATGGGTTGCCTTTGCATTTGCCATATTAGTGTATCTTATGGGTGGATTTGAGTTTCCTGAGAAGCTACGGGTTCATAATCAAAGCTAATAAATAATGTGGCTGATCAGATAGGAGATTGGGATTTTTAAAGAGAAGAGGTCTGATTTCCTAATATAGTATGTAAATTAAATCTACAATTTGCATGAGAAGTTGAGGTGAGATAGAAAATCGTCACTAGAATATTTGTAGCCTCCTACCTCTAGATTTTCCCCTCATTAGAAAAGTCTTATATCTGTTTTTGCCTTTTATTTAAAATTTATTCCGACAAAAGTAAAGAGCAGATTTAATCCACTGCCAAGAGGTACCAGTGATTTACGTTTTTGTATTTATATTTTTAATTTTCCTTGTTCATATAGAATTTGAAATGAGGACTTGTCTTCTATAAATGGGATTGTGATAATTTATCTTGTCACATAAAATGTGTATCGTTCTGTATCATATGTAGAATTAGGCATCATTTTTAATGGCTTTGCAGCACTGGGATGTAGGAAGATCTCATAATTTCTATAAGCAGCCCCCTCCTGATGGGTGTGTAAGCAGTATGCAATTTTTTGGTATTCTAAACAACGCTACTAGGAACATGGCTGCCATTGACGATTCTGGTCTTTACAAACAGTATTGAATGTGTTCTTCCAACTCTCAAATCCTCTCAGGCTTTCATTTTGAAAGAATGTGTTTTTAAAGGATGTCTAACTTAGGGTGTTTCCATAGTCATCATTTTTTGGACCTTAAAGTTCAGATAAAAATGGTTTGTCTTATGACCAGCCTTGGTGTGGACACAGGCAAAGTGGGGGGACGGCGCTGATCTCAATGTTCTCCTGTTAGCCAGGAGAGGACAAATTCACTAACACCGGTTGGCTTGAGTCACAGCTGTAGCCAGCTATCCCCCATGGGAGGGACACATGTGAACATTCAATTCCGTGTCACTGCATGGTGCCATGCTGCTCTGGGCTTCCATGACACAGTGACAGAGTCCGTCTGAGAAGAACTAGAGGACAGCTTATCTATGATCTAATGCCTTCTCCGCGGGCGTTCGTTAAACAAGATGGTCCCGTTCCAGGAAGGTGGAGCCATCTGGCCATGGTGTGTGGCTTCACCTCATTGAACTGGAGGCAAGGACTCCTAGTTTGACTGATCTCCCTGGAACCCTCATGTCCTGCCTTTAGTGAGCACATTAAACTCTCAGGCTCAATTTGGGAACATAGTGTAAATACCTATCTCATTGGATGGTTTGAAGTTTGTGGCTTATAGGGAGTTGGGAGTACAGTTACTGTCTCCAGTGATGGGGGAGTGGTAGTAACAAGAGTAGTTACAATTGTTATCCGAGCTGTTCCCGGTATAGACCTGCATGCAGCAGGGCTTGCACCTGCTGTGACTGTGTGGTTGCACAACTTTGTAGGGCTGCTAGTGCCTCTTACAGCAGAGAGATGTGTTGTGTTGGTGCCTATTGTCGCAGCAGTAGCTGCTGTCGTGGGACCTCTCAGCACAGTTTGGGCTGGATTGCTCTAGTATTTTTTTCATTTCACTTGTCTCACTCAAATTCCCAATTCATGATGTTAAACCCCAAGTGAAACGCAGAGCTCCCTCTGAGGTCTGTACCCACGTGTGCTTCTATGAGGCCATTAATCCTCACTTTTTCCTTTGATGGAGGAGAGCACCAAGTCTCACCTGCTTGTACTTCAAATTGTAATTGTCAGGTGCCCGAGGGAAACTCGGAAGTTTGGCTGAAGCTATACTAGTGGCCATATGTGAAAAGAATAAAGTGAAAATGATGTTGAGGACATTAATCTTTTACATTTCATTTGTCTGTTTGCTTTCTTGGCAAAGTGAGTTCCTTCTACAAAGTGTGTGTGGCTTTACATTTTTTAAGGGGCAGGGGGATAGAAAAATGTGTCCATATGTAGGCCCTCGATTATAATTCTCATGAATATAACAAGCAGATCACACCCAAGGTTACATCCTCAAGTCTTGTATATGGATTTATGCATTGACCCCCCCCCACTGACTTAATAGGCATCACACTGATAAATTACAACACGTAACATTTTCTTTAAATTACGGGCTAGACATCCATTAGGGATGCTCAAAATCAATTTTTTTTTCTTATGACCATACCCAGGTGACCATTCTGAAGGAGAAAGTAATTATCTTACAAGAAGTCTCACAGAAAGATCCACAGTCCGTTGATTTGGCACTTCCTCCAATTCATCTGCAATGACTCAACATCCCAAATGGTTTTAAGCAATAGCACCAGTGTTTGTTCCATACTTACTGTGTTTAATACTTTTACTGTTGCCTGAGTCTAGGGTAGTAGTTTTAAGCTGGGTGTGCTGTTGGCCCCTCGTAAGGGAAATGTCTGGTGACATTTGAGGCTCTCACAACTGGATGAAGTGTTACTGATGTCTAGTGGGTATGGGTCAGCTATGTTCCTAAATGTCCTATCATGCTAAGGACACTGCATGCAACAAAGAATTATTTGGCCCAAAATGTCAACACTGAGGTTGAGAGACTCAGGGTTAGTGTTCCTTTTCATCCAACAGTTCACTCCTTTACTCATTCATGAATAGAGACTATGTTCATACTCTGTATTAGCTGCTGAAGATATCCCGAAAAGTGACCTACTATCTTCCCAACAAGACCTTTGGAATGTACACACTGTTTTTCAAAAGGTAGCTCAGTTGTTGTCTCTGTTACCGATACTGGGACTTTCAAAATGGAGGGCTCTGGGGACCCTCTTGCAGATCCTGATCTCTTAGGATGAGATGCAAGAAATTGTACTTCTTTCTTCTCCCATTTTAAATTTTGAGTTACTGCATGCCATATAAACATTATCACTGATAAAATGAAATGTGGACAATGATATGGCATATTTGAGAAATGAAAAGTAAGCTAAATACCCAAAATCTAATTTATTTTCATTTCACCAAGCTTCCTAGATGTTAAATTATTTAACACCTACAATAACCTTTTGAGTAAATGTTGCTCATCTTAGTACCAATTTCAGATAAGCAGCACCGAGATCCACTTACCGAAGAAACTGACATCCAGAAAAGCTTTAGGAATTTGAGCCTGGTCACACAACAGGGATGTCGCAGAGCCAGGACTCAAACACCATAGAGACTACTGCAGTCACACTTCGCAGCATAAATTTATCCTGCCAAAGTCCCTTGGTTCCCTCCCTTCCCTCCTTAAGCTACCCTTCCAGCCTCATCCCGTCCACAGACCCCTCCCCAGCCCTAGCCAGCTACCCACGATGAACAACCCTGAGTCAGGATCTTTATCTTTCTAGTCCATTTGTTGTAAGTAGAGATCAAAGTAATACTTCTAAATGTTGGTGAGAGGAGAAATTACTTTGTACAATTCTTGACTGTCTTCTTAAGAGGGTATAACCCGGGTGCCTGGGTGGCTCAGTGGATTAAAGCCTCTGCCTTCCACTCAGGTCATAATCTCAGGGTCCTGGGAAGCACGGAGCCTGCTTCCTCCTCTCTCTGCCTGCCTCTCTGCCTACTTGTGATCTCTCTCTCTGTCAAATAAATAAAATCTTTAAAAAAAAAAAATAAAAGAGGGTATAACCCATGAGAAGACAAAGACCCCTCTGAGAAAGTGCCCAGAACTGTACCTGATTCTCATAGGCACAAAGTTGGAAGCTCACTTTTCCTGGATGAGGGAGGAACATGTAACCGAGTAAATTGTGGTGTAACCAGCCAATGTTAAAATAGGTAGATAAAGAAAATGCCTATCTAAATTCTATTTAGCTTTGTCAATTCCTTACACTCTATGAAACGTTTTTTGCTGCCCCACAATGTAACGATCTTCTATGATATTCATACAATATAACTGTTCTCTAATTGTTTCTGAGTATAAGGTTTTTCCTTTTGCATCAGGTAAAGTTCTTTTGAGGATCATGGTTTTTTATTTCCCAGAGTGACTCCTTAGTCTACACTACTCTACACTACTAGTCTACTCTAGTAACCCAGTGTAGAGGGCCAGTTGACTACTGAATGGAGTAAGTTTTTTGGTTTTGTCAAGGTACAGAGCGGAAGAAGTGAAGATAAAATTTAAAATTTATTTTCTAAAAGCCAAAATCAATGAGAGGTTGATGTCTGTCTAAAACATGAGTCCACCTGGCCCAGTCCTCTCAAGGCAATGAGTCCAATTCTAGTATTTAAGAAGTTTTGCGGTTTTCTTAAGATTTTTTTTTTTTTTTGAGTAATCTCTACAGAACCCGAGTGGGCTTGGTCACTCTGAGATCAAGAGTCACATGCTCCACTGACTGAGCCAGCCTGACGCTTATGAAGTCCTTTAATAAGGCTGGATTTTTCTTCTTTTGGGGGTTTGCCAACACAAAAATAGCATAACTAATCACCAGTTTCTTCAATGGAAGATTTATTACCATCTGTCAGTCTTGTCTTCACCTGTCATAGTGCAGATCCCAGAGCTCAGAGCTCCTTCTCTGTCACTGTCCTCAGCAATTGAACAGTGAAGCTTTGTGAGCTGCCCCTGAGAAGTGGGAAACACCTGACCTCTAGGAGACACATTCCTGCCCTTGCCTGCCCCAGGAACTCCAGTGTGTTTTTTAGCATAAGTCAAATTTGGAGACTAAGCCCAACCTGCTCCAAGAGTTGGTGTGAGAGCTGGCAGTATACTCCCTTAATCACTCACCTTGAAGTGACCTTGACAGCAAGGAGAGCATAGAGATTGGCAGGAGCTTAGACAGACTGCAGCCCTTACAAACTTGGCCCACATGACAATCAATGAAGATACTAAGGAGGTAGCCTGAGTTTGAAGTCCGGAAACAGAGATTATGGAGAAAACGTCCGTGACCTGAAACTCTGTTCTGTAATCCCTTAGGCTTTATCACGCATCCTACTGGTTCCCCGGGGCACTTAGCAGATACAAGTGAGGGTGAACACTCACTCCACCCCAGGGCTTCAGGTTTGGATATGTGTGTGTTTCTTACTTTAGCAGCCTGCAAAGCCTGTGGTGCGTAAGGGATAGTGTGGATATCAAAATGATCGTCTGCCAACCTACAGAAAAATGTTTGCCAAGAAAATACCTTGTGTTAAGTGAGACTCACGCAGGTCCTTGTGGTCCCTACCTGTCTGGTTAGAGCTTTGACACAGGAGGGGGGAAAAAAAAAACCCAAATGAGTTGTTGGGAGTTGCCAGGGTGATCTGCACAGATCAATTTCATCTTAATCAATTTCGTTTCTCACACAAACACTTCAAAAGACAGGCAGTGATTCTGTTATCTGATCCCTACAGGGCCATAATTCACTCAGTGTAGCCCTAGAATGAATTTTGGAAGGTAGAATATAAATACCAATGATATCAGAAGATATGTACACTGCAATAAAAAAAATGTTTTGTGACTAGGTATGGTGACAGAGGTTAACTAGAATTACCGTGGTGATCATTTGCAATATATACAAATATCAAATCATTTTGTTGTACTTCTGAAACTAATATAATGCTGTAGGTCAATTATGCCTCAAATTTAAAAAGAGGACATGTAAGGTATTACTTCAGAATAACAGAATATTTAAGTGTTTCAGTTTACCTATAGCACAAGCAACCCTAAATTGACTCTTAAACTGTACTAAAACAACTTTTTCCACCACAACCAACACCCCCACTCCCAGCACAGTGAGAGTATAAGATCTGAGCCCAAAGTATACACATTATTCATAAATTAAGCAATTGTGTTACACATGCAAATGAGAATCTAACCAGTTACCAATTTCCATTGTATGAATTGCCTACAGCTCCAGTTCTCAGAATTGATGAGATGTGGAGTCACTACTACACTTTTTCTCATTGTAATGAGGTAAACAATGAGAAGTGATACAGGAGGCAAGCTTTTTTTTTTTACAAATTTATTTCCAACAGTTTGGTCAGGTTTCAGAATATTAAAAGATTGGCAGTCAGAGTCTGGGATTTGGAAAAGGGCAGATAATTGTCCAAAATAAATATTTCCCTTCCTTGGCCACCGTAGCACCCAAATAACCAACACTTTCATCGGGAAGGGACTAGTGAATCCAACAAGAATGACAAACAGAATTACTCCATTCAGTATTTTGTTATTGACAGTGATCCATAGAATCAGATACATGGGTGATGTTAAGAGTAATTCTTTGGAAGGCTAATGTAAATGTTAATTCCCAGTAAACAAGTTAGGAGAGGGTGTGATGCATGATGCATGACCCATCAGGCAAAACCAAGGAGAGAAATCAACTAGAACTTTGACTAGGGTCCCCTAGACATGGCCCCAAAGTTGAGGTTTTGCTAGAAATAAGATGATACTTAAAGGACTTTTTTTTTTTTTAAGGCGAACTTGGGGCTCTGTTGACAAATGCTCATTTCAATTTCCCCAGCACTGCCCTGATGTCCATGTTGCTATATTGGGTAAAACACTGCTTGAAACTGACAGGCAGACATAAAAATTTTGAGGTTCCTTCTAAGCCAGTGAGAGCTCAAGCTGGCGTAATCCAGCCACAAGAGTAGGGCTTATGAGTGCCTTCTGGTCTTCCAAAACAGCAAGGAGAATTGAACTATTTCTCTCAAGCTTACAAAGGACAATTTCCTCACTTCATCTCATCTCTCGCTTCTTGATGCTTTTCACTTTTACCACATTTTCTTTTTTTTTTAAAGATTTTATTTACTTGACAGAGAAACAGATCACAAGTAGGCAGAGGGACAGGCAGAGAGAGAGGAGGAAGCAGGCTCCCTGTTGAGCAGAGAGCCTGATGCGGGTCTGGATCCCAGGACCCTGAGACCATGACCTGAGCCGAAGGTTAAGTGGGTTATACTTAAACCACTGAGCCACCCAGGCGCCCTACCCCATTTTCTTATTTGCTGTTTATACTCAGGGGGTCCCAGGAAATCACTGAATAGCTGTCACGGGAGCGGAGATGAAGCCGTGCAAATTACCATCCAGGGGCTAAAATATAAAAATGGTACTTCTGAGCAAACTGTGCACAACTTTTGTACAGATGGAAGATTACTTTTTATGCATCGAGATGTCAAGCAAATCAGGATTGAGTGAAAGAAAATGTCTTTGAAATAACAGTATTTGTGATTTATTCTCTCCTATATTTCAAGCTAATTATCTTAGAGGTAAAAACCTAAAAATACTTAATCTGTTTCTGAAGTTCAGCCCCATCAAATTAGTCAGAATACATATATGTAGCTCCTTGCTGATGGAAGTAGGATCCAGCAATTATTTAAAAGTTAATAGGAACTGCCTTTGTAATATTTTACTTTTTGACAAACTTCACCATTTACTGATTCCAGCGGGAATTATAATTGTTCTCACTCTAAGGAACCAGCTTGCATGCCACCGAACTAGTCATCTCAATTCAAGATCAGGAAAGGAAAATGGATACTTTATTTCATGCAGTCATTTTTAGATAAAATGTGTAATGTATGCAAAATGTCTTAAATATATAGATAATTATTCAGGCCTTAAATGGTGGTGGCCAAAAGTTGAGCTCTGGAATAAGTTAGACCTGAAATACAGGAGAAGCTCTGTGCTTCCATTTCTTATTTGAGCAAGTTTCCTGCCAGCCTGTCTGCTGATCAGTAAAATGGGAATAATAAAACCTTTCTTGTGGAATCATTGTAGGTAACAATTAAATGCCTGGCAGAGAAGAAGCAAGCTTTGATTATTATTGTTCTCTTAATGCAAGACTATATTCCTTCTGTTAAGGGAATTACTGAACACTTTCAGACTGTGTAAGGTACAGTGTCTATCTGTACCTGTAAGATTAGGGATTGTAGCCTTCTTTGCAGATGAGAACAATTAAAAGCAAGATTTCCCACGGTCTCACCGCGATTCTGTGGTAAGATCAGGATTTGAACCACGGTTGCTGCATCATGAACTGCTGGGCTCTCATCCAGTATCATGTGTGGCTGTGTGCTCAGTGGCTTGTTCAGGACTGTTTGGAAATGCGGGCAGGGATATGGATTGAGAAAACCAGGGCTCCAGGAGGCTCCTTACCTTTCCAGGGATCTCCCAGTGACCATGTAGAAGCTGAAGCCAGCCTTCTGATTCCTGCCTGTGGGGCTCCCTGACCTCCTCAGCCCCATCTTAAGAGTCTGCAAGTGCTCATCATGCAGGAATGTTCAGATGCCCCTTTTCATTGATATAGGCCTATGCAAGCATTTAATTGTCATCCCTATAATTAGGAATAAGTTTTCCTCTTTAAAGGAGAAGCCATGCTTTTCCAAGTGATGCTCTTTCCTATAGGAAGTCAACATAATGGCTCTCAGTATTTTTTTTAAAATGCTTATCAGACGTTTGCATCTATGGAAACTGAAATTTGCTTCCCTTCAAAGAGCTGTCTCCTTGACAAGCACTAGAATTTGAGAGGGATTGTCTCAAAAACCATCCTGGGATCCTCTACCTACCCATTTCAGAAACACCTGCTCTTGGGTCTCAAGAGTCTAAGCAAACAAGCCCCATCCAGACATCCTCTTCATTTATTGCTGTTTTACATGTATATTTCTCTGTGTCAATATATGGCACAGCTATGCATAGGACACACTTTTTATGTGGGCTGACCTTGGAGAAAAGACAGGGCTGGCTAACCATATCTCCCCATCCTATTTTCTACTTCTTTATTCCTTATGGACCTATTCCCTGATAATGAACCATGCTTGAATGTTTAAGATCATTTCCATCATCTGTGATCAGTAAAAATCCCTGTGTTCTCAATAAACTTAATCTGCTGGAAGAACAATACTATACAATACATAGTCTATTTTAATTACCAGTGGAGGAGAAACATAAATATCTATTTGGCTAGATTAAATCTGTTGTGTAGTCACAGGTGTTTAAAACACTTCTAGAAAATGGCATTTTCTTTTTTTTTTTTTTGAAGATTTTGTTTATTTATTTGACATAAAGACCACAAGTAGGCAGAGAGGCAGGCAGAGAGAGGAGGAAGCAGGCTCCGTGCTGAGCAGAGAGCCTGATCTGGGCCTCGATCCCAGGACTCTGAGATCATGACCTGAGCCGAAGGCAGAGGCTTTAAACCACTGAGCCGCCCAGGTGCCCAAAAATAACATTTTCTTAAGAACAAAGGTGAACTCCTTATTCCACCCCACCTCCTAATGATTACCTTTAACATAAAAAATCAACTTGTTACAAGTTTTTCAATATTGAAAATAAAAAAATATCTGGTCTGTAGTAGATTGGTCCTTAAGCTTATTTTTAAATCTTCTCTGTACCCACTAGTCAGTTTTAATGCTCTCTCTTAAAATTTAGGCCGGATTGATTTTTAAAATACTATAAATTTTTCAAGATTTTAATTTTCCATTGTTTTGTGACCCCATTCACAATTGTCATGTAGAATTCCTGTCTTATTTCTAGGGCTAATTGCTCTTACACCATAACTAATTCATTTCAAAACATTACATCTATATGGAAATTTTACATATATATCTAAATTTAAATATATAAAATTATATAAAATATAACAGATATAAAATTTTTGTGTATATATACATGTAATTGTTTTGAGGAAGGATGTATGTGTAGGCTACTTTCTGTGACATTAGGTGTTTAAGAACATCTTACTACTATCTTCAGAGATGAGAAATTATTTAGCTAGAAGTAGATTTCTTGAATTAAATGTTTTTCTCAAATGTATGTGATTTGTTTGTTTTCCTGTTTTAGTTTTATAGTCTCTACATACTGGAATTTTGTTCCTTTGTAAGTGACATTTTTCCTGCTTATTTATAAGATGCTTTTTCATTTCATAAAATTCAGAAGATGTCACTAGATAAGCCCTAGGGATGTAGCTCCTTCTGTTAATTTTTCTTCAGGCCTTTCTTAAGGACAAAAGAATTGACCATTCTGCACTTTACTTTGCACTTATGCTGTTACAACACTTCTATTGTCTTTCAGGACTTCCTTGTAGGTATTTCTTCATATTTCTACCCTTTTCTTCCTGTACTTAGACCTGTTTATTTTGCCTGAATTCTGTATGCATTTAACAAGGCTGGTGTATACTGCAATAATTCCTTTTCTACCTATTTCATTAAAGAATAATACAAAAATACAAGAAAAAAGACTCAACACAGTGCACAAAGAGATAATTGTTGTTTAATTATTGTCCAAATACCTCCCAATGCCAAATATTTGAGAAATGTTCCTTTTCAGATTTTGTCTGCATATATCATCTTTTGTGTAATATTCATCTTGTTTCCTTTTTTTCAATTAACTACTGACTTTTATTTATTTTTTTAATTAATGTATAATGTACTATTTGCTTCAGGGGTATAGGTCTCTGAATCAGTCTCACACAATTCACAGCACTCACCATAGCACATACCCTCCCCAATGTCCATCATCCAGACACCCTGTTGCTCCCCCTGCACCCCTCAGCAATTCTCAGTTTGTTTCCTGAGATTAAGAGTCTCTTACGGTTTGTCTCCATCCCTGATCCCATCTTGTTTCAGTTTTTCCCTCCCTAACCCCCAGATGACCCCCCACTCTGCCTCTCAAAAGCCTCATATCAGAGAGCTCATATGATAATTGTCTTTCCCTGATTGACCTATTTCTATAAACATAATACCCTCCAGTTCCATCCATGTCATTGCAAGTGGCAGGATTTCATTCTTTTTGATGGCTGCATAGTATTCCTCTGTGTGTGTGTGTGTGTGTGTGTGTGTGTGTGTGTGTGTGTGTGTGTGTGTGTGATCTTTATCCATCTGTTGATGGACATTTAGATTCTTCCATACTTTGAATATTGGGGACATTGCTGTAATATACACTCAGGTGTATGTACCCCTTCAGATCACATTTGTATGTTTAGGGTAAATACCCATTAGTGCAATTGCTGGTCATAGGGTAGCTCTATTTTCAACTTTTTGAGGAATCTCTATACTGTTTTCCAGAGTAGCTGTACCAGCTTGCATTTCTACCAACACTGTAAGAAGGTTCTCCTTTCCCCGCATTATAACCAACACCTGTCATTTCCTGACTGGCTAATTTTAGCCATTCTGACGGGTGTGAGGTAGTATCTCACTGTGGTTTTGATGGTATTTCCCTGATGCCGAGTAATGTTGAACACTTTCTCATGTGTCTGTCAGCCATTTGGATGTCTTCATTACAGAAGTGTCTGTTCATTTTTTCTGCCCATTTCTTGATTGGATTATTTGTTCTTTGGCTGTTGAGTTTGGTAAGTTATTTATAGATTTTTGGATACTAGCCCTTTATCTGATATGTCATTTGCAAATATCTTCTCCCATTCTGTCGCATGTCTTTTGCTTTTGTTGAACTGTTTACTTTGCTCTGCAAAAGCTTTTGATCTTGATGAAGTCCCAGTAGGATTTTGCCCTTGCTTCCCTTGCTTTAGCCATGTGTCTAGGAAGAAGTTATTGCAGCTGGGGTCAAAGAGGTTGCTGCCTGTGTTCTCCTCAATAATTTTGATGGATTCCTGTCTCACACTGAGGTCTTTCATCCATTTTGCGTCTACTTTTGTGTGTGGTGTAAGGAAATGGTCTGGTTTCATTCTTCTACAGGTGGCTGTCCAATTTTCCCCAACATCATTTGTTGAAAAGACTGTCATTTTTCCATTGGCTATTCTTTCCTGCTTTGTCAAAGATGAGTTGACCATAGAGTTGAGGATCCACTTCTTGGCTGTCTATTCTGTTCCATTGATCTATGTGTCTGTTTTGTACTAGTACCATATTGTTTTGATGATTACAGCTTTGTAACAAAGCTTGAAGTCTGGAATTTTAATGCTGCCAACTTTAGTTTTCTTGTTCAACATTCCTCTGGCTATTCGGGGTCATTTCAGGTTTTATATAAATTTTCAATTTATTCCATATCTTTGAAAAAAAGTTGATGGTATTTTGATAGGGATTGCATTAAATGTGTCAATTGCTCTAGGTAGCATAGACATTTTCACACTATTTGCTCTTCCAATCCAGGAGTATCAAATGTTTTCCCATTTCTTTGTGTCTTTCTCAATTTCTTTCATGAGTTCTTTAGAGTTTTCTGAGTACAGATTCTTTGCCTATTTGGTCAGGTTTATTCCTAGGTATCTTACATTATTGGGTACAACTGTAAATGAGATCAACTCCTTAATTTCTCTTCTGTCTTGCTGTTGGTGTATAGAAATGCACCTGTTCCCTGTGCATTGATTTTATATCCTGACACTTAACTGAATTCTTGTATGAGTTCTAGCAGTTTGGGGTGGAGTCTTTTGGGTTTTCCACATAAAGTATCATATCATCTGTAAAGAGTGAGAGTTTGGCTGCTTCTTTGCTGATTCAAACACCTTTGGTTTATTTTTGTTATCTGATTGATGAGTCTAAGACTTATAGTGCTATCTTGACTAGCAGTGGTACTAATGGACAGCCCTGCCATGTTCCTGACCTTAGGGGGGAAAGCTCTCAATTTTCCCCCACTAAGAATGATATTCACTGTGGGGTTTTTTATAGATGGCTTTTATGATATTGAGGTATGTACCTCTATCCCTACACTGGGAAGAGTTTTGATCAAGAAAGATGTACCTTTGTCAAATGCTTCTTCAGCATCTACTGAGAGTATCATAAGATTCTTGTTCTTTCTTTTATTAATGTATCACATTGATTGACTTGAACATGTTGAACCAACCTTGCAGCCCAGGAATAAATCCCACATGGTCATGATGAATAATCCCTTTAATGTACTGTTAGATCCTATTGGTTAAATCCTATTTTGGTGAGAATTTTGCATCCGTGTTCATCAAGGATATGGGTCTGGAATTCTCCTTTTTGATGGGATCTTTGTCTGGTTTTGGGATCAAGGTAATGCTGGCCTCATAAAATGAGTCTGGAAGGTTTCCTTCCATTTCTATCTTGTGGAAGAGTTTCAGGAGAATAGGCATTAATTCTTTAAATGTTTGGTAGAATTCCCCTGGGAAGCCATCTGGCCCTAGGCTCTTTTTGGGAGATTTTTGATGATTGCTTCAATTATCTTACTGCTTGTAGATCTGTCCAGGTTTTCCATTTCTTCCCAGTTCAGTTTTGGTTAGTTTATATGTCTCTAGGAACACATCTATTTCTTCAAGAGTCTCTAATTTGCTGACATACAGTTGCTCATAATATCTCCTTTTAATTGCTTATATTTCTTTGGTGTTGGTTGTGATCTCTCCTCTTTCATTCACAATTCTATTAATCTGGGTTCTCTTTTCTTTTTGCTAAGTCTGGCCAGGGGTTTATCAATCTTGTTAATTCCTTCAAAGAACCAGCTGTTAGTTTCGTTGATTTGTTCTACTGTTTCTTTGGTTTCTATTTCATTGATTTCTGCCCTGATCTTTATTATTTCTCTTCTCCTGCTGGGTCCAGGCTTTTTTTGCTGTTCTTTCTCCAGCTCCTTTAGGTGTAGGGTTAGATTGTGTACTTGTGACCTTTCTTGTTTCTTGAGGAAGGTTTGTATTGCTATATACTTTTGTTTCAGGACTGTCTTTGCTGTGTCCCAAAGATTTTGAACAGTTGTCCTCTCATTTTCACTTGTTACCATGAATTTTAATTCTTCTTTAATTTCCTGGTTGACCCATTCATTCCTTAGTAGGACGATTTTCAGCCTCCATGTATCTGAGTTCTTTCCAACTTCCCTCTTGTGGTGGAGTTCTAGTTTCAAAGCATTGTGGTCTGAAAATATGCAGGGAATGACACCAAGATTTTCATACCAGATGAGACCCTATTTGTGACCCAGGATGTGATCTTTTCTGGAAAACATTCCATGCACACTAGAGAAGAATGTGTATTCTGTAGCTGTAGGATGGAATGTTCTGAATATATCCGTGATGTCCACCTGGTTCAGTGTGTCATAAAGCCTTTATTTCCTTCTTGATCTTTGGCTTAGATTATCTGTCCATTTCAGTGAGGAGGGGATGTTAAAGTCCCCTACAATTATTCCATTATTGTCAATGTGTTTCCTTCATTTTGTTAGTAAGAGGTTTATATAATTGGCTGCTCCCATGTTAGAGGCATAGATATTTAAAACTGTTACATCTTCTTGTTAGACCCTTTAAGTATGATAAAGTGTCCTTCCTCCTCTCTTATTATAGTCTTTGGCTTAAAATCTAATTTATCTGGTATAAGGATTACCACCCCAGTTTTCTTTTGATGTCCATTAGTATGGTAAATGGTTTTCCACCCCCTCGTTTTAAATCTGGAGGTGTCTTTGGGCCTAAAAGGAATTTCTTGCAAACAGCATATTGATGGGTCTTGTGTGTTTTTTTTGTTTTTGTTTTTGTTTTTTGTTTTGTTTTAATCCATTCTGATACCCTGTGTCTTTTGGGACATTTAGCCCATTCACATTCTGGGTAACTATGGAAAGATGTGAACTTAGTGCCATTGTATTGCCTGCAAGGTGAAGGTTACTGTATACTGTCTCTGTTCCTTTCTGATCTGCTACTTTTAGGCTCTTTGCTTAGAGAACCCCTTTCAATATTTCCTATAGGGCTGCTTTGGTATTTGCAAATTCTTTGTTTTTATCCTGGAAGCTTTTTATCTCTCCTTCTGTTTTCAATGACAACCTAGCTGGATATAGTATTCTTGGCCGCATATTTTTCTCATTTAGTGCCCTGACTGTATCATGCCACTCCTTTCTGGCCTGCCAGTCCTCTGCAAATAGGTCTGTTGCCAATCTAATATTTCTACCATTGTAGGTTACAGACCCCCATTGTAGGTTACAGTCTCAAGCTGCTTTCATGATTTTCTCTTTTCCTCTGAGACTTGTAAGTTTTACTATTAGATGATGGTGTTGACCTATTTTTATTGATTTGGGGGGTTCTCTGTGCCTCCTGGATTTTGATGCCTATTTCCTTCCCCAAATTGGGGAAATTCTCTGCTACAATTTGCTCCAATATACCTTTTGCACCCCTCTCTTTCTTCTTCTGGAATCCCAATTATTCTAATATTGTTTCATCTTATGGTGTCACTGATTCCTCAAATTCTCCCTTCATGGTCCAGTAGTTGTTTATTTCTCTTTTTCTCAGCTTCTTTATTCTCCATCATTTGGTCTTCTAGATGACTAATTCTCTCTTCTGCCCCATTTATCCTAGCAGTAAGACCTCTATTTTTGACTGCACCTCATTAATAGTTTTTTTAATTTCAATTTGGTTAGATTATAGTTCTTTTATTTCTCCAGAAAAGGATTCTATTTCTCCAGAAAGGGATTCTCCAGTATCTTCCTTGCTTTTTTTGAGCCCAGCTAGCACCTTGACAATCATCATTCTGAACTCTAGTTCTGACGTATTACTAATGTCCCTATTGATTAGGTCCCTAGCCATTGGTACTGACTTTTGTTCTTTTTTTTTTTTTTTTGAGGTGAGTTTTCATCTTGTCATTTTATCCTAATAAGAATAAATGAATGAGAGACAAATACTAAAAGGGTAGTGAAAACCCCAGAACAAATATATACTACCCAAATCAGAAAAGACCTGAAACCAGCAGGAGATGAAAGGAAAAAAAAGAAAAATCTATATCTCTATCTATCTATATCTGTTTCTCTCTATAAAGAATGACAAGACTGGTAATAGAACAGAGTCACACACTTGTTTTGGGGTGTGTTTTGTCTGTTAGAAGAAACTGCCTCCCAAAATTTTAAAGAAAGAAAAACTTATATGTGTATGAAAATAAGGGTATATGTGATGAAGGGATGGAATATGTCTCTAAAGATGAAAATTTAAAAATTCTTAAAAGGGAGCTGATAAGTTGGTTGAAAAAAGAATAAAGAAAGAAGAAGAAAGAATATGATGAGGTTAGAGACTAGAACAAAGCCATTGTGCTAGATTTAGGGTATATTTTTATCTATTAGAAGAAACTGTATCCCATAATTTAAAGAAAAACCTATATGTATACAAAAAATAAGATTAAGTATAATGAAGGGATAGACTAGGACAATAACAATGAAAATTTTTTAAAAAGTTAAAAACGTATTGAGATAAAATAGTTAAAAAGGTTAAAAGAGGAAAGGGGAATTTTTTTAAAAAATAGAATAAGAAAAAAATAAAATTTAAAAAGTTTAACTTTGAAAGACTAAAGAATCATGGGGGGAAAACATGAATTCTAAGTACTGTATTCCCTTAGCTCTGGAGCTCTGCAGTTTTCATGGATCAGTGAACTTGGTCTTGGATGGATGTTCTCGCAGATCTTCTGGGGGGTGGGGCCTGTTGTATTTATTCTCGGATGTCTTTGCCCAAGTCAGAACTGCCCTGCTCTTGCCAGGGACCGGGCTAAGCAATCTGCTCCAGTTCCCTCTCCGGAGCTTTTGTTCCCTGAATGCTTTTCATGCAGCTTTGGAGGATGGGAATGAAGATGGTGACCCCCAGTCTCCAGCCCAGAGGAGCTGAGAGCCCAGGGCACCCAGAGAAAAGTAGTCAATCATACCTGTCTTTCTGGCCTCCACCAGCACTTCGTGCTCACCAGGCCGGTGACCGAGCATTTCTATCTGTCCCTCAGCCCTGTTTGGAGTCTCCAAACCCAGCAGATTCTTGCATCACGCTCTCCTGCCATTCCTCCCGGTGGAAGAACTAAGGGGTCACCCTGGATCTGCCACTTGTGGGTCCCTGCTCTGAGAGCAATGACACAACTGCACCTCAGATCATGGTTTAAGTTAATTCCGAGCTGAGAGCCCACTCTTCGGCTCCTCTCTAGAGCCGGCTTCCCTACTCTGATCTCTGGGAACTCTACCCTGATCAGGCACCCCAGGTCCTTCTGTGATCCCAAGGGTCCTGAGACCACACTGTCCCCACGAGGGCTCTACCCTCCACTTAGCCTCTGGAGCAATGTCCCTCCATGGAGGAACTTCCAAAGGTGTTGTTTTTTGTGCTCAGCTGCTCTACTGCTGGCTGGGAGCCATCCTCTCCCCCTGCAGTCTGTCTTCCCACATGTCACCTCAGATTCACTTCCCCACACGTCCTAACTTCCAGAAAGTGGTCACTTTTCAGTTCCTAGAATTGCTGCTCTTCTTCTCTTTGACCTCCTGTTGAGTTTGTAGGTGTTCGGAATGGTTTGATAACTCTCTAGCTGAGCTCCTGGGACCCTGTGATATCTAGGTCTTCTATACCTCTGCCATCTTGCTTCTCCCACCCATTCATCTTGATTTTTAAGTGTGCCCATACTACTTCTTACCTGCATTTTTAGCTTAACATAGAGAGGAAAACTTTCCTGATAAGGCATATAGAATTAATTCATCATTGTTAATAGCTTCATATGAATCTAATTATATAAATGTTCCATAATTTGATTATCCATTATGAATTGATATTTACCAGTTTGACATGTTTTTACTGTTGTTCAGTCTTACAGTATATGTAATTTTACATATCTTTACATAGTTACATACTTGATCCTTTGAGATAAACTTAGAGATGAAATTTCTAAATGAACTCCACATTGAGAATCATGCTAGGCTTGTCATCATGATGTCAAAGGTTGTAGCATTGTAACATAAAAAGCATTTAAATGTCCATCAGCCTACCAGTGTGTAAGAGATCCCACCTCTTCCTTCTCCATTTCTGAGCATTATGGCTAACCTTTTTTCATCTGATAGGAAAAACAAACAGCCCTTCATTTGCATTTCTTTCATTATTGCTCAGCTTAAATATGTTTATGTGGGTAACTGTATTTCTTTTTATAGTTTTTGGTAACCTGACTTTGTGGATTTTGTTATTAGGAGGCTGTTCTTTATCTTGATTATTTACCACTTTTCATGTTGAAAAATATTAATACATTATGATAATATACTGCAAACATTTCTTTAGGCTCTTGTTTATCTTTTTTTTTTTTTGAATTTCAATATCTTTATTGTTAATCTAGGAAATAGAACAAACGTTTTTGAGTACCACAATTTTGAGTACTGTGTTCATGGAGTTCCCCTGACATAGAGAAAGAGGTATTTTTTTTTAATTCTCTTAAAAATCAAATCAAATTTCGGCTAGGTTGTTCAAATCCTCTGCTGTACAATTAATGACTAAAAGTTTAAAACACTGAACTACGAGCACCACAACTAATCCAGTCACAGTGGTAGCCATGACAGAATGAAAGAAATTTTAATACTCCCAGAGTTGAACCTACTTAACCAAATGGATTTTTATTCTGATTTGAATCATATACTAACCCAGTTCACCAGTTAATATACCACTTTATTTTGGCTCTGTATTCAATTATGGAGGAAAAGCATCCTAAATTCTTCTTATTATTTTTTTTATTGTTACTCAATTTTTTTTCCAGTGTTTCAAGATTCATTAGCCATTCCCACACCCAGTGCTCCATGCTTTAGGTGTCCCCAGTACCTACCACTAGGCTCTCCCATCGCTCCACACCCCTCCCTCCAAGTCCCTCTGTTTCTGTGTCCAAGGTCTCTGTTGTTTCGTTTCTCTCCCTGGATTACTCTAGTTATCTAGAGATTACTCCCTGGATTACACCAAGGTCTCTGTTGTTTCGTTTCTCTCCCTGGATTACTCTAGTTATCTAGAGATTACTCCCTGGATTACACCATTTATTGAAGAGACTGTCTTTTTTCCACTGGATATTTTTTCCTGCTTTGTCAAAGATGATTTACTTTCCTTCTCCCACTGTCCTCCAGGTTACCCCTCATGCACTGTAAGTAAGTAAAACCATGTGATACTTGACTTTCTCTTCTTGGCTTATTTCACTCAGCATAATCTCTTCCAGTCCAGTCCATTTTGCTACAAAAGTTGGATATTCATCCTTTCTGATGGAGGCATAGTATCCCATTGTATATATGTACCACATCTTCTTTATCCACTCATCTGTTGATGGGCACCTTGGCTCTTTCCACAGTTTGGCGATTGTGGCCATTGCTGCAATGAACATGGGTGTACATATGGCCCTTCTTTTCACTATATCTGTATCTTTGGGGTAAATGCCTAGTAGTGCAAAGGCAGGGTCATAGGATAGCTCTATTTTCAATTTTTAAAGGAATCTCCACGCTGTTTTCCAAAGCGGCTGCACCAGTTTACATTCCCACCAACAGTGTAAGAAGGTTCCCCTTTCTCCGCAGCCTCTCCAACACTTGTTGTTTCCTGACATTAATTTTGATCACTCTGACTGGTGTAAGGTGGTATCTCAGTGTGGTTTTTATTTGAATTTCCCTGATAGCTAGTGACACTGAATATTTTTTCATGTGTCTGTTAGCCATTTGTATTCTATGGAGAAGTGCCTCTTCATGTCTCTTGCCCATTTTTTGATGTGTTCATCTTCTTTTTGGGTGTTGAGTTTGAGTAGTTCTTTATAGATCTTGGATACCAGCCCTTTGTCTGTCATGTCATTTGCAAATATCTTCTCCCATTCTGTGGGTTGCCGTTTTGTTTTGTTGACTGTTTCCTTTGCTGTACAGAAGCTTTTTATTTTAATGAAGTCCCAGAAGTTCATTTTCGCTTTTGTCTCCTTTACCTTTGGAGACGTGTCTTGAAAGAAGTTGCTGTGGCCGATGTCAAACAGGTTACTGCCTATGTTCTTTTCCAGGATTTTGATGGATTCCTGCCTCACGTTGAGGTCTTTCATCCATTTCAAGTTTGCCTTTGTGTGTGGTGTAAGAGAATGATCTAGTTTCACTCTTCTATACGTAGCTGTCCAATTTTCCAAGCACCATTTATTGAAGAGACTGTCTTTTTTCCACTGGATATTTTTTCCTGCTTTGTCAAAGATGATTTGACCATAGATTTGTGGGTCCATATGTGGGCACTCCACTCTGTTCCATTGGTCTATTTCTCTGTTTTTGTGCCAGTACTATGCTGTCTTGGTAATCACAGCTTTGTAATAAAGCCTGAAGTCAGGTAATGGGATGCCCCCAGCTTTGCTTTTCTTCTTCAGCAATTCCTTAGCAATTCGGGGTCTTTTTTGGTTCCATATAAATTTTAGGATTGTTTGTTCCAACGTTTTGAAGAATGTTGGTGGAATTTTGATCGGAATGGCATTGAAAGTATAGATTGCTCTGGGCAGTATGGACATTTTGACATTGTTTATTCTTCCGATCCATGAGCATGGATGCTCTTCCATCCTTTTGTGTCTTCTTCAATTTCTTTCATGAGTGTTCTGTAGTTCCTCGAGTACAGATCCTTGACTTCTTTGGTTAGGTTTATTTCTAAGTATCTTATGGTTTTTGGTGCTATAGTAAACGGAATCGATTCTCTGATTTCCCTTTCTATTTTTTCATTGTTAGTGTATAAGAATGCAATTGATTTCTGTGCATTTATTTTGTATCCTGCCACATTACCGAATTGTTGGATGAGTTCTAGTAGTTTGGGGGTAGAGTCTTTTGGGTTTTCCAATAGAGTATCATGTCATCTGCAAAGAGCGAGAGTTTGACTTCCTCTTTGCCAAGCTGGATACCTTTTATTTCTTTCTGTTGTCTCATTGCTGTTGCTAGGACTTCTAACACTATGTTGAACAGTAGTGGTGAGAGAGGGCATCCTTGCCTTGTTCCTGATCTCAGAGGAAAGGCTGTCAGTTTTTCCCCATTGAGGATGATATTCGCTGTGGGTTTTTCATAGATAGATTTTATGAGGTTGAGAAATGTTCCCTCTGTCCCTATACTTTGAAGAGTTTTGATCAGGAACGGATGTTGTATTTTGTCGAGTATGTTGAGTTGTATTTTGAGAGTACCATGTGGTTTTTCTCTCTTCTCTTATTGATTTGTTCTATCACATTGATTGTTTTGCTAGTGTTGAACCACCCTTGCATCCCTGGGATAAAACCCACCTGGTCATGGTGGATAATCTTTTTAATGTATTGTTGGATCCTGTTAGCAAGGATCTTGTTGAGAATCTTGGCATCCGTATTCATCAGTGATATTGGTCTGAAGTTCTCCTTTTTGATGGGGTCTTTGTCCGGTTTGGGGATTAGAGTGATGCTGGCTTCATATAAAGAGTCTGGAAGTTTTCCTTCCATTTCTATTTTTTGAAAGAGCTTCAGGAGAATAGGTGTTATTTCTTCCTTGAATGTTTGGTAGAATTCCCCAGGGAATCCGTCTGGGCCTGGAATCTTGTTTTTGGGGAGGTTTTTGATCACTGCTTCAATCTCATTACTAGATATAGGTCTATTCAGATTGTCAATGTCTTCCTGTTTCCGTCTTGGTAGTTTATAGGTTTCTAGGAATGTATCCATCTCTTCTAGGTTGTTAAACATATTGGCATATAATTGTTGATAGTAATTTTTGATGATTGTTTCTATTTCCTCGGTGTTAGTCGTGATCTCTCCCCTTTCATTCATGATTTTATAAATTTGGGTCTTCTCCCTTTTCTTTTGGATTAGTTTGGCCAATGGTTTATCGATCTTATTGATTCTTTCAAAGTACCAGCTTCTAGTTTTGTTGATGTGTTCTACTGTATCTCTAGTTTCTGATTCATTCATCTCTGCTCTAATCCTTATTATTTCCTACCTTGTGTAGGGGCTTGGTTTAATTTTTTGTTGACTTTCCAGTTCTTTAAGGTGAAATGAGAGTTGGTGTATTCGGGATTTTTCAATTTTTTTCAGTGAGGCATGGATGGCTATGAATCTCCCCCTTAGGACGGCCTTTGCTGTATCCCATAGGTTTTGGATCGATGTATCTTCATTCTCATTGGTTTCCATGAAGTGTTTCAGTTCTTCTTTGATTTCTTGGTTGATCCACATATTCTTGTGCAGGATCGTCTTTAGCTTCCAAGTGTTTGATTTTCTCCTGAACTTTTTATGGTTGTTGAGTTCCAGTTTCACAGCATTGTGGTCAGAGAATATGCAGGGAATAATTTCAGTCTTGTATCGGTTGAGCCCTGATTTGTGACCTAGTATATGGTCTATTCTGGAGAAAGTTCCATGTGCCCTTGAGAAGAATGAGTATTCTGCTGTTTTAGGGTGAAATGTTCTGAATATTTCTATGAGGTCCATCTGGTCCAATGTGTCATTCAAGGCTCTTGATTCTTTGTTGATTTTCTGTTTAGATGATCTGTCCATTGCTGAGAGTGGTGTGTTAAGATCTCCTACAATTAATGTATTTGCATCAATATAATTATTTTGTTTAACAGTTGGCTTATGTAGTTGGCTGTTCCCATGTTGGGGGCATAAATATTTACAATTGTTAGATCTTCTTGATGTATAGACCCTTTAAGAATGATGTAGTGTCCTTCTGTGTCTCTCTTACTATAGTCTTTAGACTAAAATCCAATTTGTCTGATATGAGAATCACTACCCCGGCTTTCTTTTGGGGTCTATTGGCATGAAAGATAGTCTTCCACCCCCTCACTTTCAATCTGGAAGTGTCTTTAGATTCCAGATGAATCTCGTGTAAACAGCATATGGATGGGTCCTGTCGTTTTATCCAGTCTGCAATCCTGTGTCTTTTTATTGGAGCATTTAGGCCATTCACATTGAGAGTGATTATTGATAGATACGTTTGTGTTGACATCATGTTGCCTATGGAGTTCATGTTTCTATAGATTACCTCTGTAAATTTCTGTTTTGTGTCACTCTTGGGTTTGTTTCTCCTCTATAGAACCCTTCTTAGCATTTCATATAGTACTGGCTTGGTGGTTGCATAATCTTTTAGACCTTGGCGGTCTTGGAAGCTCTTTATTTTTCCTTCCATTTTTGAAAGTCAACCTTGCTGGATACATTATCCTTGGTTGCATATTTTTGTCATGTAACTTCCTGAATATGTCTTGCCGGCCATTTCTGGCTTGCCAGGTTTCTGTGGAAAGGTCTGACATTATTCTGATGGTGCTCCCTCTATAGGTAAGGGATCGCTTTCTCCTAGCTGCCCTTAAAATATATTCTTTGGTTTTATGATTCGAGAATTTTACTATTATGTGCCTGGAGGTCTTTCTGGCCTCATTGATCTTGGGGGGTGTCCTCTCTGCTTCTAGGACATGAACATTTGTTTCATTCCCCAGATTTGGGAAATTTTCATCCATGATTTGTTCAACAATATTTTCTAGGCTTCGCTCTCTCTCAACTCCTTCGGGGATTCCAATAATTCTGATATTGGAGCGTTTCATGGCATCATTCATTTCCGTTCTGTTTTCTTGGGATTTTAGCTATTTGCTCCAAGACTTCTTGCTCCTCCTTTTTAATCCATCTGTCTTCTAAATCACTGATACGATCATCAGCTTCACTTACTCTGGCTGTTAGCATGTTTAAATTAGATTGCATATCATCTATAGCCTTTCTAACCTCAGCTTTCACTTCTGTTACTATGGCTTCCACTTTGAGACTAATGTTCTTTTCTAAATTGACTATTGCTTGGACTATTGCTGCCCTGAATTCCATTTCTGTCATATTGTTTATGTTCATTTCCAGTAATTCTGTGACCGAGGTTGCAGTCTCGGGGTTCTTCCTCTGTTGGATGTTCCTTCTCCAAGTCATTGTGGCGAGGAGTGGTTGAGGGGGTGTATGGCTTACTATATCAGCCACCATCTAGGTGGATTGGTCATTGGAAGGTTTTGGAGCAACCAGAATTCACCACTGAAAAGGGAGGAGAAAGAAAAAAGGAAATGTAAGAGAAGAAGCAAGAAAAGAAACCCCTGCCAGAGCGGGGCCCGGTGGTAGGATCTATATGGTACAAAACTGTTACAGGGTAAAGAAAAGGGTTATCAAGGGTGAATGAAGAGATCAAAAAGTGAAGCCCAACCTATATGACCCCGAAGACCAGTATTTATATAGTACAAAAACAAAGACAATTATACAGACACACTGACAAACTAGAATGGGAAGGTGAAGGTAGACACTCCTTGTGGGCAAGGAATGCATTTCAGACGCTCCTGAGTTTGTCTTGTTATTATTGTTGGAGGAGACCACTTTCAAAAGATATAGGGAGATTAGAACTGGTTGTATATTGGGGCAGTATTGAATAGGGATGTGGGATTGACCTGAGGCTTATAACTATATGTACACATAAAAGAGAGAATAAAGGAAAGCGGAGAGAAGAAAGGGAAAAAGAGAGAAAGCAAACAGGGAAACAAGAGGCAACAACAAGAGCAGAAAATATAGGAGTGTGTTTGAAAAAGTTTCAAGGTAAAAATAAATGTTATGGGGTCTTGTATTGAGTATCAAGTTTTGATAAAAAGGGGAAAAACCATGAGAATGTATTTTTAAGCTTAGAATGGAAGCTTTAAAAGTAAGAATAGAAAAAATTTTAAAAAAGTAAATAAGGTGGAAAACTGTATCAGTAAGGTATAGGGCTTTTGGTACTTGTAGTCAGTACCAGGAGTTTAATAAATCGCCTTTCCCCCTGATTTTGGGTTTTGCAGTTTGGGTGTTGTCCTTCTGAGCTTCTGGCTTGCTTTCTGGGGGCGGGGTCTGCGGAGCTGTTTTCAGTCTCTTCTGCCTGGGCTGCGCCTCTCCACCCCCTTGCTAGAGGCTGGTCTCAGTGGTATTCAGGTTATCAGGTTACAATTCTCTGGTAGTGGAGCGTTGTTCTTTTACATCCTTTTTCAGCTGCTGAGGAAGTCAGGTCGGAGCAAGATGTCTGCACCCAGACCTCCCTCCCAGAGAGAGCCTTTACACAGAGAGGGCTCTTTCCTGCCTCCCGGTTGGCAGTCTGTCACAGCCTGGTACGTGCAGAGGCTGGATTGGTTTCTGCCCACGCCCGCCACTTGTCGCTTCACAACTGCACCTCAAAACCACAACTCCTTTTGGATCACATGACCTTGTCTGTGCCCTGGGAACCGAGGTCTCTCCGGTCCCACGCAAGTCTTTAAAATCGCCTTCCCTGGGGGGGTCTGCGCCCGGCCCACGGGGTGGAGAGAAGCGGGAGAGAAAGGCAGCTGCAGAAAAATAGAATCCACGCCTGCCACTCTCGCTGAGATCCCCCGTGCCACGAAGCCCTGCTTCTCTGGCTTAAACAGTGGGGGGATAGACTCTGCACCCCAGCCCCTCTAAGTTCCCTGGAGCTGCAGGGCACTTCCTCTCCCTGCAGATTCCCGTCTCCCTGCTGCCGTGGAGGAAAAACTGATTTTGCACCTCACAGGGCACACTCTGTCCTTGCGGGTCCCTGTCTCCCTGCTCCGGTGGCGGCAGAGGTGCTGAAAAAGAAGTCTCCTTGCCTTGCCGTGAGCTCTGCTGTGCTCCCGTTTCTGTCTTGCCCCGATTCAGACCGTAATCTGCTGTTATTCCTCACTCACAGAGCTCTTTCAGGTTGGGGTATTTGCTTTCAATAGTTCAGCTCTGCAGGCTTCCTCCTCCACACCCCTGTCTCTGGGGGCAAGCCTCCAGTCCCTGTCACTTGTTTCTACCTTTTTGCGAATGGTCTTTGTCCCCCGTGGTGATCCAGAAGCGCAAAATATCACATTTCAGGCTGATTTCTTGGGTGCTCACAGTGGTCCTGTAGTGGTTTTTTTGCTGGAATTGAGTGCACTTTAGAGAACTCCCCCGTCACCTGGCCTTCTGCCATCTTCTTCTTTTTTCTCTTGTTTATCTTTTAATTTTGTTTATTATACCATTTGCTGTGTTAGAAATTTTTATATACTACAACTAAAAATTCTTTTCCTTAAAATTTCTAGGTTTATTCCTATGCGAGGAACGTCTTCTATTGCCAACACTACAAACATACTTTCATGTATTTTCTCCTAGAAATTATTTAATCTTTAATTTCTTAATTTGGAATTAATGTTCTCTTTTCTTTTTGACTTAAAACAACATGTATTTATTACTCATACTGTTCTATGGGTGAAAAATTGACAAGAGGCTAAACACAAGACATCAGGCTAAACTCAAGTTGCTGGCAGGGCATTATGGTATGATCTTTTTCCTTATTCATTGGGGTTGATGGCAGAGTTCACTTCCTTCCTTTTTTAAGATTGAAGTCCCTGTTTCTTTGCTCAGATTCATTCTTTGCCTGTAGAGTCTACCACGTGTCTTGCCTAGGACCTACTTCTTCTGTCTTCAAAGCCAGCAAATGTAGGTCAGTTCTCTGTTACCCTTCAATCTCCTCCCTATTCTTCTATGGTATGGTTAACTTAGATTTTCCCCCCACAAATAGCTCTTCTAAATTTGAAACACCACATCTGTCATATACTGAATTATCAAATGTATGTGGCTCTCCTAAATTATTTCTTCTGTTTTATTAAGCCTCTTTTATTTACTTGTTATATGACAGGTTCATTTATGATGTTAAATAATTTCTAACAATACTAACATTGTGCTATTTTAAGTTTAACATTTTATTTAGTTTCACAGAATCATGTGAGATCCTTTTGATCACATCCTGTTGCCCCATACGCATTAGATCTTACTTTTCTTCCCCTTCTGTGCTCATTCCTCTCCAGTCAGGCTGCCCCTGGCTCTATCTCTCTAGTGTTCCTTAGTCATATTCATGCCTTAAAGCCTTGGCACTAAATGATCCATCCCCACCACTTCCCAGCCCCAGGATTTTCCTTCCATCACGTATCACCATGGCTCCCTCCCTCACCTGTTCCATATTTTTGCTTAAGTATGCCTCTTCAAAAAGGTCACACCCAACCCCCAATTTAAAATTGCACCCACCACTCCCCTGCCTGCTCCTAAATTGTTGATCTATCTTCCCTTGCTATATTTATTGCCTTCTAATAAATATTATTAGTAGTTTTTTTGCTTAAGGTTGATCTTGCTTGACTAGAGTGTAATCTCCACAAAGGTAGGAACTTTTGCCTGTTTTACTCTTTAATAAATCCAAGCACTTAGTGGAAGGACTGGAGTCATCATTTGATGAATGAGTAAATTCATGAAAAAAATGATTTTTTTCTAGTTCAAAAACATGCTTTTGTGATTTTATTGGAGACAAAATATTCTTTTTTTTTTTTTAAAGATTTTATTTATTTGACAGAGAGAAACACAGCCAGAGAGGGAACACAAGCAGGGGGAGTGAGAGAGGGAGAAGCAGGCTTCCCGCCGAGCAGGGAGCCTGATGTGGGACTCCATCCTGGGTCTCCGGGATCATGACCCGAGCCGAAGGCAGTCACCCAACCAGCTGAGCCACCCAGGTGCCCCTGAGACTAAATATTCTTAAAATGGTCAAAGTTTCATCCAGGGAAACTAGATATATTTCCCTTGATGACTGGCTTCTTGACATTCGTTGTTTGTTTTTTTGTTTTGTTTTGTTTTAAGATTTTATTTATTTATTTATTTGACAGAAACACAGCTAGAGAGGGAACACAAGTAGGCGGAGTGAGAGAAGACGAAGCAGTCTTCCCCCCGGGAGCCTGATGCTGGGCTTGATCCCAGGACTCCAGGATCATGATCTGAGCCGAAGGCAGTCGCTTAACCAACTGAGCCACCCAGGCACCATTCTTAAGTGACTTTCGGTAGTTGCTTCTTTTTTTAGGCCACCTGAAAAATGCAGCCAATCTTTTTTCTTAACAGTGACTCACAGTAGTTGTGTTACCTTTCAGTGGGACCTATCATAATTTTGCAGGGTGAATCAATTATTTTGAAGGATGATGTTGTTGGGGATCTTATGTCAGTTTTTTAAAGAAGAACGCTTTTGATTTTTTAGTATATTTATCTTGTATTCAACCACACCATTCAAATCTGTGTCTGATTCAATACTTTTTCAGTGATTATCTTGTATTTTAGGAAATAAAACATTGCATAGAAATCATCTTCTCATTAGAATATTTATTTTTTACCTATGCATTTACAGAGGTATCTGTAAGGTTTTTCGTCGCAAATGGAATGGAGACTGCAAAGGCAAACAAAGTCCAAAGAGTGAGCTTTATTGCAAGCACCCTCGGGCAAGGTTCCGCGACTCCAGAGAGGAGAGTCGGGGAAGTCGCACCTGGGTTAGGGAGTTTAAGGGTTTTTAAGCCTTATCTTCCGGGTCGGGATTCAGGTAAGTTTTTTCCCCATATTAGGCAAGGTAACATCATGTCCCCAGGTGATTGGTTGGGGGTGGGGAAGGTCCAGACGATGGTGGGTGGTCCCTGGCTGGAAAGTCAGGTATGGGAAATTTCAGTCCCCCCGGCTAGGTTTCAATTTACTGGAGATGACATGGTGGCCATGGCTGCTTTGGCGGGAAGATCAGCCATCTTGGGTGCCCCTCTCTCTCAGCCAGCCCAACAGTATCTAATATAACTGAATAATAACAATAATACCAGGCTTTAGTTGCCTTTTCCAGACTTGAAGGACTTTTCTTGTGTTTCCCTATAAAAGATGACTGCTTTCTGATATTTATGTTAATAAAAATGATTTTATTCCTTATACTAAGCCTTCTGTTTACAATGTTGTATGTTGAATTTTATCAAGTAATTTTTAGTATATAGATTTATTTTTTTAAGATTTTAATTTATTTATCAGAGAGAGAGCAAGAGAGGCAGGCCAATGGAGAATCAGGTTCCATGCTGAGCAAGGAGCCCAGTGCGGGTCTCAATCCCAGGACCAGGGGATGTTGACCTGAGCTGAAAGCAGACACTTTGCCCACTAAGCCACCCAGGTGTCCCTATTAAATATTTTTCTCCCTTGGCCCAAATGTCAGCAAAATCCACTGCTTGTTTTTCTCCATAGTTTCATTGGAATTTAGCCACACCTATTCATTTACATACTATCTATGGATGCTTTTGTGCTACAGTGGTAGAGTACTTGTAACAGAGACTGATTTTCCCACAAAACCCAGAAGATTTGCTGGTCTTATGTAGAAAAAACATTCTGTCACCTATTTTAGCCTACTCATACATATATTAAAATATCAAATTACCAGTGTTCAACTGTCCTTATATTACTTAAATAAAAACAACTATGTCATAGTGTCCTTTGAATACTTTGCTAAATTCAATTGGTAATATTTTCTTCAGGTTTTTGAACATTTAGGGAGATAAATCTATCAGTTCTTGGTACTATTATCTGTCAGGTTTTGGAACTAATACTATGTTAATTTGGTAAAAACAAACTGCGAAGGTTTTCATCTGTATTAATCCGCTGAGTCTGCCATAATAAATTACCACAGACTGGGAGGCTAAAACAACAGAAATGTCTTTCTTTCTTTTTTTTTTCTTTCACCCACTACACTGTCCCTAGAAATTTATTTCTTAAGGTTCTGAAGGCCAAGGTCAAGGTACAGCCCAATTAGGTTTCTGCTAAGAGAGTTGTTTCCTGGCTTGGAGATGGCCACCTTCTTGATGTGTATTCACATGGCTGGAAGAGAAAGCAAAACGTTCTCTGGTGTCTAAGGGTGCCTGGATGGCTCAGTCATCAGGCATCTGCCTTCAGCTCAGGTCATGATTCTGGAGTCCCAGGTTTGATCCCTGCATCTGGCTCCCTGCTTGGTGGGAAGCCTGCTTCTCCCTCTCTCACTCCCCTTGCTTGTGTTCCCTCTCTAGCTATGTTTCTCTCTGTCAAATAAATAATTAAAATCTTAAAAAAATAAAAGTTCGCTGGTATCTAAAGCCATCAGCTCTATCAGACTAGGGCTCTACTGACCTCACTTAACATGATTTACCTCCTAAATGTCCTATACCTATATACAGTCACTTTGGAGTCTAGGGCTTCAATTTAAGAATTTGAGAGGGATTACAATTCAGTCTGTAACACCATGTTTTTCTGTGCTCTGAAAAATACTAAGCAAATTTATAGACTCAGCCAACATTTTTCTCCTTCTCTTCCTCTCTCCTCCTCTCTCCTCCACCTCCCCCTCCTTTTTTTTTGTAAGACAGATCCTTTGTATACTTTTCAATTTTATTTGTGGATATGCTGTTTCTAATCCATTTGGTAAGTATTTCTTTAAATAAGCAACCATTTAGCCTAGATTTTTAAATGGACAAACATTACAAATAATTTTTTTGTTTAAAAATTCCTTCCAGGGGTGCCTGGGTGGCTCAGTTGGTTAAGCGACTGCCTTCGGCTCAGGTCATGATCCCGGAGACCTGGGATCAAGTCCCACATTGGGCTTCCTGCTCAGCGGGAAGCCTGCTTCTCCCTCTCTCACTCCCCTTGCTTGCGTTCTGGCTGTGTTTCTCTCTGTCAAATAAATAAAATCTAAAAAAAAAAATAAATAAATCCTTCCAGATGTGGCTATTAGCTGTTTCTAATTCCAAAGCTGTCCTTTCTTCATTCTTTTTTTTTTTTTTTTAACTCAAGCCAGTGAAATATGGATCTATTTTATTGGTCCTTTTACATATCTAGTTCTTAGCTCTCTCATCTGCTTTTTTGCTTTCAATTTAATTTCTGCTTTAATTTTACTCTCTCA
This sequence comes from Spilogale gracilis, assembly GCA_004023965.1. Taxonomy (NCBI): domain Eukaryota; kingdom Metazoa; phylum Chordata; class Mammalia; order Carnivora; family Mephitidae; genus Spilogale; species Spilogale gracilis. The sequence goes on along the minus strand of PITA01001629.1, from coordinate 129,185 downwards.
AATTTTTCATTGGTCATTTTATTTTTATATTATTGTACTGAATGTTTATTTGCTGCTTATTTTCTTCTTCTCTACTGTTCAGTAGTTCTGAAGAGGAGGAATTCTTTCTTTCCAGTTTTCCTTATTTGCTTCATCCTCTACACTTTAGTAAATGCAAATGTCATTGACTAGACTTTCCAAAAGTCTGCAATTTCACTGTTGGTTTCCTCTTTCACCTAAGAACTATTAGAAGGTTGAGTTTCCAATTCATTAAATTTTTACTATGTTATACTTATATGTGCCTTGTAGTGCTTCTACTTTAGGAACATTTTTGAGATTTTTTGTTGACATTTTTATTTTAATATCCCTCTTTTTTTCTAGGCAGTCTTAAGATACAGGTCCATACAGACCACCAGGACAATGAGTTTTCCCATCCCTGAGTCCAAGTGTCTTCTTACAGTGATGACTGTTAGTAGAATTATGACAGGATGGCATTATCTGTTTCATTTTTCGTCTCTGGTGGTGGCTGAACCAGTGAGGGGAAACAGGTATTGAATACCCAGAAATATTTAGACCTACGTCTCAGTAGAATCATCTGTAAACTCAAATTGTTCTTCTGTATGCAGCCCTTAGGCCTCCCCATTTCAGTCTAAGGCATGGCATTATATCAGTTCCTCTACCTCCAATCACTGACAATAATAACTGTTGGCAATAAGAATCTAATTCATGCTGATTTTGATTTCTTTCCTAACTAACTTGCTTATGATTTTCTTTTTAATGTATCACTATCATTGAGTATGGGCCCTATCAAGGGTAACAGAATGAAATATACACTGCAGTCTTCATGGAAACTCTTGCTCTATTTGGTCAAGTTGTGGCTGTGGACCTGACTTCCATATTTATCCCTTTATTGAATATATGTGTCACTTCTCTTGGCATCATCTACCTATTTTTCTCTCCTTCTCCATGACCTCTCATCTTTTGGGACTTTGTCACTAATTTCAAGTGAAGCTTTTAATTTAGAAATAATTATAGATTCACATGCAATTGTAAGAAATCACATAGAGTCTCTGTGTACACTCTTTCCAGGCTCCCTCAATGGTGACATCTTGCCAATTCATTTTTTTCTACTAAAAACTGGCCTTCTCCCAAAAGGGCAATAAATGTATGCTTTTGATCAACATTTCACACATAATACCCCTCATCTTTTATATATTTCTCAAATTTTACATCTTTTTCTGAAAGTCTGTATTTTTTATATCAATTCTTTTTCTCTCAAAATTAATAAGCACAAAATTTTAATTAAAATTTCCACTGAGATAATTGTAGATTCACATGCAGAGAGAAGAATTGATGCAGAGATCTCATGTGCCCTTAACCAGTTTCTCCCAATGGTAACATTTTGCAAAACTATTGTATAATTTCACAATCAGAATATTGACACTGATACAATCTACATTTTTTCACATTTCCTTACTTTTACATGTATTTGTGTGTGTGTGTGTGTGTGTATTTAGTTCTGTATAATTTTATCAAATGTATAGGTTTGTGTGTCCACCACCATAGTCAAATAATGAACAGTTGGAACATTATGAGGTTCACCCATGTGGCCCTTTTATTGACATTAACCATCTCCCTCCCACCCCCAATACCCCTAACAATAGGAAACCTTGATTCTGTTCTCCAATTTTAAAATTTTAACATTAAAATATATTACATTAATAGGATCATAGTATTCGACATTTTGGAATTGGCTTTTTTTTTCCCCTCAGCATAATTCAGTCCATTTATTCTGGGTATCAGTAATTTGTCCCATTTTGTTGTGAGTATATGGTGTTTCTGTACCACACTTTGTTTAACCATTCTCTTGTAGAAGGTCATCTGAACTGTTTTTAGTTGAGGCTATTGTAAAAAAAAAAAACAAACAAAACAAAACAAAAACTGAACATTCATGTACAGGTTTTTGTATGAACCTACTTTTAAGAGAAATCTGGGATAAATTTTCAAGAGTGTAGTTACTGAGTTGTATGGGAAATGCATGTTGGGTTTTATGGAAAAAAAAACTACATAAATATTTCCTAAAGTGTCTGTACCACTTAACGTTCTCATTATTTTATCAATATTTTGTTATTTTTAGCATATAAATCCTATACATATTTGGTTAGATTTATATCTAAGTATATCGTATTTGGAGGTTATCTTTTTTATTCCATTGATCTATGTGTCTAGCCCTTTGTGAAACCATGTGGTTTTTATTTCTGTCACCATATAGTGGGCTTTAATATCAGAGTGATTACTCTTACTTTACCTTCTTTTTAAAAAATGTCTTAAAATTCTACTTTCTCTTTCTGTACAAATTTCACAATTGTGTTGTCTGTGTCTACAAAAAACCTTTCTGGGATTTTGACTGAAATCACAGTAAAGGTACTGATCAATTGAGGATAGATGATATTGTCACTATATTGAGCCTCCCAGTCCATTAACATGGTATTTCTCTGCATTTATTTAGATCTTCTTTATTTTATCAATATTTTGTTATTTTCAGCATACAAATCTGGTACATATTTGGTTAGATTTATATCTAAGTACCATCTTTGTTTTCTTCTTTGTTTCTTTTTTAATTGTTTTATATGTTTAATTTCACTTTATGCATATTTATTTTTAGTTTTGAAAAAAGCAATGGTTTTGTTTATGTTGATCTTCTATACCTTAGTCATGCTGAACCTATGGCTGTTAGTTATAACACTGATTTTTGGTTGTTGTACATTACCTGGTTTTCTATATAGATTATCATGTCATCAGCAACAAGGATAATTTTTAATGTCCCTTTCCCAGTGTATGCCTTTTATTTCTTTCTCTTGACTGTTGCAGTGGCTACCCGTTCTAGTACTAGGCTAAATGAGTGGTAATAGCAGAAAACCTTGCTTTTTTCCTGATATTAGGGAAAAAGGTGGATGGAATTAAATAGGACACTAGTTCTAAATTTTTTGTGGAGGTGCTTTATCAATTAAAACAATTTCTGGGCGCCTGGGTGGCTCAGTGGGTTAAAGCCTCTGCCTTCGGCTCAGGTCATGATCTCAGGGTCCTGGGATCGAGGCCTGTATCGGGCTCTCTGCTCAGCAGGGAGCCTGCTTCCTCCTCTCTCTGCCTAATTGTTATTTCTCTCTCTGTCAAATAAATAAATCAAATCTTTAAAAGAAAAAAAAAAACAAAAACAAAAAAACAATTTCTGTCTATGCCTAACTTGCTGAGAGTAGTTATCACGATGGCTGTTGGGTTTTGTCTATACCAATTGATATGATTATATGAATTTTACATGAATTTTCTTCTTTAGCTTATTGATATAGTAGATTATATTGACTTTTCTTCCCAGTCCTGAACAATCTTTGCATACCTGAAGCAATTCTAATTTACTCCTGGTGTATAAATTTTTTAAAGATGTTTGGGCCAGTTTGTTAATACTAGGGATTTTTGCATTTTTCTGTATTTGTACAGTTTTTTTCTGGTTTGGGTATCAAGATAATACCTCATAAAATGAGTTAGGGTGTGTTCCCTTCTCTTGTATTTTCTGAAGATAATGTGTAAAACTTTTAATTTTTTAAATCTCTAGATAAATTCTCTAGGGAAACAATGTAGGTCCAGAAATTTCATTTTGGGGAGCATTAAAATTAAAACTTCAAGTTGTTTAAGGATTATATAACTGTTCAGTATTTTTCTTCTCTCTAGATTAAGTTTGGGTGGTTTGTGAGAAATTGGGCCCTTTAAGTTGCCAAATTTATGAGACTAAAACTATTTATATATCCCTTTGTTATATTTTTAATGGCTGCAGGATCTACAATAAAAGCATCTATTTCATTTCTGATATTCCTCTTGTGTCTTCTTCTCATTTTTTTTTTTGTCGGTCTTAGTAGAGGCCTATAAATTACAGTGATTTTTTTTCAGAGCCAGCTTAATTGATTCAGATTGATTTATATTATTTTTCTATTCTCACTTCTATTTGACTTCAGTACTTTTTCCTTTCTTCTGCTTGTTTTGAGTTTGATTCTTCTTTTTCTAGTTTTTGAGGCATATAATTACTAAGTTGAAACATTTCTTCATTTCTTGTACATGCTCTTGGTGTTATAAATTTCCCTCTTGGCACTGCTTTAATTGTATCCCACATATTTTGATATACTATATTTTTTTGTTATATTTTTATTTTAATTCCATTCTATATAATAATTTCCTTTGAGACTTCCTCTTTGATCCACAGATTATTTAGCAGTGGGTTGATTGATTATTGTCATATAATTAGAGGTCTCATTGTTGTCTTTCTGTTATTGATTTCCTGGTATGATCCCATAATGGGCAGAGAACATACTCTATATGATTTCAACTTTTTCAAAATTGAAAAGGTTTGTTTATGGGTTGAATATAGTGTATCTTGGTGAATGCTCCATGGCTTTTGAAAAACTTTGTGTTCTATTGATGTTGGGTGTTCTATGTCGGTAGATCACATGATTATGTTGTACAAATCTTGTATGGTCTTGCTGAGAGGGGAGTGTTGAAATGTCCAACTATCATATGAATTTGTCTTTTTCCCCTTTAGCCCTCTCAGTTTTTGTCTCAGGTATTTTGAGGCACTGTAGTCTGTTGCATAAACACTTAAAATAATCATTCTATCATCCTGATGGATTAATCATTTTATCATTTCACAATATCCCTCTTTGTCTCTGTAATTTTCTTTACTATAAAGTCTACAACTGTCAGATATTAATATAGCTACAAGTGTTTTTTTGTAAAAACTTGCATGTTGTATCTTTTTCTAAATATATTCAACCTACCTATGTCATTTAATTTGAAATGAGTTTTTTTTTTTAAGATTTTATTTATTTATTTTACAGAGAGAAACAGAGCTAGAGAGGGAACACAAGCAGAGGGACTGAGAGAGGGAGAAGCAGGCTTCCCACTGAGCAGGAATCCCGATGTGGGACTCGCTCCCGGGTCTCCGGGATCATGACCTGAGCCAAAAGCAGTCGCTTAACCAACTGAGCCACCCAGGCGCCCCTGAAATGAGTTTCTTATTAATAACATGTAGTTGAACCATGTAGTTAAAAATATACTTTGCCCTTCACTGTCTTGTCATTGTTCTACTTAGACCATTTACATTTAAGGTAATAACTGATATGCTAGCACTTAAGTCTGCCATTCTATTTGTTTCATATTTATCTCCTCTGACTTTCATTCCTCTGTCTTTTCCTGCCTCCCTGTAGGTTTTGTGAAAAAAATTTTAATAATTTCATCTTGATTCACTTATAACATTTTTGAGTATATCTCCTAATGTATTTTTTGTCATGGTTGAGTATTACAATTTCATTTCATACATTTCATTTCATACAATACAAACTCATTATATGAGTTATCAAAGCCTACTCATATGAACACTTTACCACTTCAATTGTGGAAAACTCACTTCCATTTAGGTCCTTTTACCTTCTCATTTTTAATCATCATTGTTGTATCAACATTATAATTTTTGTTTCAATTTTCAAGGCTATGAATGTGGGATATCTTTCTTAAGAGTTAATTAATTAATTAATTAATTAGTTAGTTAATTTAGGGGCACCTGGGTGGCTCAGTTAGTTAAGTGACTGCCTTCAGCTTAGGTCATGATCCCAGAACCGGGATCAAGCCCTGCATTGGGCTCCCTGCTCAGCAGGAAGCCTGCTTCTCCCTCTCTCACTCCTCCTGCTTGTGTTCCCTCTCTGGCTGTGCTTCTCTCTGTTAAATAAATAAATAAATAAAATATTTTTAAAAAATTAATTAATTTAGAGAGAGGAGGAATAGAGAGAGAGTGAGGGAGAGAATCTCAAGTAGACCTTGTGTAGAGTGCAGAGTCTGATGTGGGTGTTGATCCCACAACCCTGAGATAAAGACCTGAGCTAAAATCAAGAATCAGACACTTAACTAAGTCACCCAGATACCTCCCATGATAATATCATTTCATTTATTGATATCTTCTGTAATTTTTTGCAGTAATATTTTATAATTTTTAGTGCACATGGTTTTTGTCCTCTTAGTTATATATACTCTTAATTATGTGATTCTTTTGTTGATACTATAAAGGAATTGTTAATATCTTATTTGGACTGTTTTTTCTAGTGTGTGGAAATACAGCTTTTGTGTGTTGACTATATCTTACAAATGTGCTGGATTTATTTATTAGCTCTAATGGGTTTGTTGTGGATTCTTTTAAGTTTCTCCTTTTAAAAATCATGTCATCTGAAAGCAGAAATTACTTTTCTCCTTTCTAATTTGGATGACTTTTATTTTCGTGCTTGATTATTCTGGCTAGAACTTCATGCACTATGCTAAATAGAAATGACAAAATCCAGTGTCCTTGTCTTATTCTTAAACTTGGAGAGAAAGCTGTGATATTTTATATTAACAGAAATTTGAGTCCCAAGTAGTTTCTCTCCTTTTTTTGGTTTTGTTTAAGTTTTTATTTAAATTCCAGTTAGTTGGGGCACCTGGGTGCAAGCCCTGTGTCAGGCTCTCTGCTCAGCAAGGAGCCTGCTTCTCCCTTTTCTGTTGTTAGCAGCTCGCCTTGCTTGTGCTCTCTCTGTCAAATAAATAAATAAAATTTTTTAAAAATATTAAAAATAAAAATAAATTCCAGTTGACATATAATGTAATACTAGTTTCGGGTGTGCAATAAAGTGGTTCTACGCTTCCACAAATCATGCAGTGCTAGTCACAGCAAGTGCACTCCTTCATCCCCATCACCTATTTTACCCATTCCCCAAACACCCACTTCCTCTCTGGTAATCATCAGTTTGCTCTCTATAGTTAAGAGTCTGTTTCTTAGTTGGCCTCTCTTTTCCCCTTGCTTATTTTTTTAAATTCCATATGTGGGTGAAATCATATATTTGTCTTTTTCTGACTTACTTCACTTAGTTTGATATTCTCTAGCTTCATGTTGTTGCAAATAGCAGGATTTGATTCTTTTTTTATGGATGAATAATATTTCATTTCTTTTTTTTTAAGATTTTATTTATTTATTTGACAAAGAGATCACAAGTAGGCAGAGAGGCAGGCAGAGAGGAGGAGGAGGCAGGCTCCCCGCCGAGCTGAGAACCCAATGCGGGCCTCTATCCCAGGACCCTGAGATTATGACCTGAGCAGAAGGCAGAGGCTTTAACCCACTGAGCCACCCAGGCGCCCTAATAGTTCATTTCTTATATGCACCATGTCTTCCTTATCCATTCACTCATCAGTGAACACTAGGGCTGTTTTTATAATTTGACTATTGTACATAATGCCGCCATAAACATCAGTTTACATGAATCCTTTCAAACTAGTATATTTATACTCTTCAGATTAATACCTAGTAGTGCAATTGCCGGATTATAGAGTAGTTCTATTTTTCACGTTTTGAGACACTGCCATTTTGTTTTCCAGAATGACTGCACCATTTTGCCTTCCCACCAACAGTGCAAGAGGTTTCCCCTTTCTCCACATCCTTGCCAACACCAGTGGTTTCTTGTGTGGGGTGATATCTCATTGTAGTTTTGATTTGTCTTTCCCTGATGATCACTGATGTTGAGCATCTTTTCATGTATCTGTTGGCCGTCTGTATATCTTCTTTGGAAAAATGTCTATTCATATCTTTTGCCCAGTTGTAATTGGATTTTCATTTTGGGGATATTGAACTTCATAAGTTCTTCGTATATTTTGGATGCTAACCCTTTATCAGATATGTTGTTTGCAAATACCATTCTGTAGGTTGCCTTTTAGTTCTGTCGATTGTCTGTTTTGTTATACAGAACTTTTTATTTCGGTGAAGTCCCAATAGTTTAGTTTTGCTTTTATTTCCCTTGCCTGTGGAGACATATCTGGAAAGAAGTTGCTATAGCCAAAGAAGTTATTGCCTGTGTTTTCATCTAGGAATTTTATGGTTTCATGTCTCACATTTAGATCTTCAAATACACTGCATTTATTTTTATGTGTAGGGTAAAAGAGTAGTCCGGTTTCATTCTTTGGCATACTGCTGTCCAGTTTTACCAACACCATTTGTTGAAAAGACTGCCTTTTCTCCATTGGATGTTCTTTCTTGCTTTGTCAAAGATTAACTGACCATCTAGCTATGGGTTCATTTCTCAGTTTTAGGTTCTATTGATCTATGTCTCTATTATTGTTCCAATACCATAATGTTTTGATCACTATAGCTTTGTAATATAACCTGAAGTCCAGAATTGTGAGGACTTCAGCTTTGCTTTTCTTTCTCAAGGTTGCTCCCTCTATTCACAGTCTTTTGTGGTCCCATACAAATTTTAGGACTGCTTGTTCTAGCTCTGTGAGAAATGCTGTTGGTATTTTAATAGGGACTGCATTAAATGTGCAGCTTGCTTTGGGTACTATAGATCTCATAACAATACTTGTTCTAATTCATGAGCATGTCTTTGCATTTATTTGGTATCATCTTCAACTTCTTTTATCAGTGTTGTATAGTTTTCAAAATACAGGTGTGGTGTTTTTGTTTTTTGCTTTCCTATTCTTTATTTAATTCAAGTTACCTAACATATAGTATAATATGGGTTTCAGGAATAGAATTTGGTGATTCATCACTTACACATAGCACCCAGTGCTCATTCCAACTAGTACCCTCCTTAATGCCTATCACCCACCTAGTCCATCGCCCTACCCATCTCCCCTCTGGCAACTAGTGAAATAAGTCAGTCAGAGAAAGACAAATAACATGTGATTTCACTCATATGTGGAATTTAAGAAACAAAACAGATGAACATAGTGGAGGGGAAGGGAAAATTAAAAAAAAAGGGGGGGAGGGGTGGGGGCATAAACAATGAATTTTGAAACACTGAAAAAATAGTTTTGTTTTTTTTTTAAGATTTTATTTATTTATTTGACAGAGAGAAACACAGCGAGAGAGGGAACACAAGCCAGGGGAAGTGAGAGGGAGAAGCAGGCTTCCTGCCAAGCAGGAAGCCCGATGTGGGGCTCGATCTCGGGTCTCCAGGATCATGGCCTGAGCCGAAAGCAGTCGCTTAACCAACTGAGCCACCCAGGCGCCCCTGAAAAAATAGTTTAAAAAAAAACAAAAAACAAAAAAACAAAGGGAGGGAAACCATAAGACTCTTAAATATTGAGAACAAAGAGAATATATAGCTCTTTCATCTCTTTGGTTAGGTTTATTTCTAGGTATCTTGATGGTTTGTGGTGCAGTTGTAAATAAGATTGATTCCTTAATTCCTCTTTCTCTTCCTTCATTGTTGGTGTACAGAAATGGAACAGATTTCTGTATATTCATTTTGTATCATACAGCTTTACTGAATTGTTTTATCACTCCTAGCAGCATTTTGGTCTTTTGGGTTTTCTATATATAGTACTGAGTTATCTGCAAATAGTAAAAGTTTGACTTATTCTTGACCAATTTGGATGTCTTTTATTTCTTTTTTCTTGTCTGACTGCTGTGACTAGGACTTCCAGACTCGGTTAAATAACAGTGGTGAAAGTAGGCATTCCTGTCTTGTTCCTGGCCATGGAAGGAAAGTTCTCATTTTTTCCCCATTGAGGATCATATTAGCTGTGGGTTTTTCATATATAGCATTTATTTTGTTGAGATATGTTAGTTTGGAGGGTGATTCTCTCAAAGTCATCTTGACGCTTTCCTTCTTTCTTTCCAGTTTCAATGAGCATCTAGATTATTTTATTTTCAGGACACTTGTGTTGAATTTACTTTTCCACATGTCATATGCTCATTTTACTCCTTTTTATAATATTTTCACTTCCTGAGAGACTGAGTGAAGACTATAACTGTTTCCTTGATTTTAAACACAACAAATCTTTTATTTTTATGTTTTATTTTTAATTATAGTTGACATATATTAGCTTAAGGTGTAGAGCACATTTACATTATTATATTTATACAATTACAATTATATACATTATGAAATGCTCACCATGATAAGTGTAGCTACTGTCACTATACAAAGTTATTAAAATCTTGTTGACTATATTCCCTGTGCTGTTTCATCACTGCCAGGGACCAGCCTCAGCAGAGATGTGGGTACCGAAGCATGGGATATCTGGCAGGTGAAATAAAGGCATGAACATGGAAATCTGATGCAAGCTGACAGAACCGAGGTCAGTCAGGAGAGACCTATGAAGCAGGCTCAGGCTCAGACTCTGGCTCTCTAGCTCAGGCTCTGGCTCTCAAACTCTGGCTCTCTGGCTCTCTGGCCTCTCTCACTTCACAGGCTCTTGGGCTCTGCTGCTGTCTCTCTGGCTCTCCTTTTTCTCTGTTTCTGTCTCTCTTGCTCTCTGTTTCTCTGGTTTTAGCTTCACAGGCTCTCTGCCTTTTCCTCTGCCTTTGTCTCCGCCTTTTGCTCTGCCTTTGTCTCTCTTGACTGTCAAGGGTCCCAGTCTTTTATTATTCCAAAGTGAGGAAGTTGGGCGGTGCAGTTAAATCTTTAACTGCTTTTGTATCCACCCTAGAGAAAGGATTAGTATTGTTACTCCAGGGTACAGAGTGATTGCTTAAACTCACAGAAGCTGAGACCATTGAGGCAGAGGGATCAAGGAATACAGATAAGAGATACAGAGATATGATTACCAGGAGGAGGATTAAATGGAACAATGTGTCTTGGATAAGCGCTTGCCCTAAGCACACGTCCCAGGGACACAAAGGACATGTTGCCCTGGACCACAAGGTACGTGGCTTTCCAAGATTCTTGGCGGGGAAAGCCTGGAGGGACTTTCATTCACATTCACAGATACCTCCACCAAAGTTGCTGGTGGCTTGGGCATGGCGGGAGAGGCGGATCATGCACCGTCTGGATACATCACCATGACTTAATTATTTGTAATTGGAGGCTTGCACCTCTTAATTCCCTTCACTTCGTTCACCAATGGCTGCCACCCCCACCCCACATCTACCAGTTTGTTCTCTGTTTTTATGAGTTTGTTTCTGGATTTCCTTATTTAATTGCTTTGGTTTTTAGATTCTATATATCAATAAGATCATGTTATTTTTCTTTTTCTGTCAGCCTTATTTCACTTAGCATAAAACACTTTAGGTCCATTCATGTTGTCACAAAGTGTAAGACTTCATTCCTTGGTATGGCTGAGCAGTATTCCATTGCATATAAATGCCACATCTGTACCATTCTTCCATCAATGAACATTTTGATTGTTTCCCTATCTTGGCTCTTGTTAATAATGTTACAGTAAACAAAAGAGTACATACATTAGTGCTTTTTTTCCCCCTCAGGTAAATATCCAGAAGTGTAATTGCTGGGTTGTGCAGTATTTTTAGTTACATTTTTGGAGAAAACTCCAAATTGTTTGCCATAGTGACTGCACCACTTTACATTCCTACCAACCACCAATGGTGCACGAGGGTTTCTCTTCTTTGCTCTGCATCTTCACCAACTTATTATTTCTTGTCTTTTTGATATTAGCCATTCTGACTGGTGTGAGATGATATCTCATTGTGGTTTTCATCTGCATTTCCCTGCTGATTAGTGAGGTTGAGCATCTTTTCCTGTGCCTGTTGGCCATATGTATGTCGTCTTTGGGAAAATGTCTGTTCAGGTCCTCTGCCCACTTTTAATTGAATTATTTGGGGGGGTGATATTTTATCTCTTTAAATATATTTTGGATATTAACCCCTTATCAGATAGATCATTTGCCAATGTCTTCTCCAATTCAGTAGGTTGACTTTTCGTGTTTAATGGTTTCCTTTACTATGCGTAAGTATTTAGTTTGATGTAGTACCACGTGCTTGTTTTATTTTTTTTATTTCCCTAGCCTGGAAAAACTTAATTACAAAAACATTGCTAAGGCTGATGTCTCTTTACTGCCTATGTATCCTTATAGGAGTCATATGGTTTCAGGTATTACATTTAGGTATTGAATCACTTTGAGTTTGTGTGTATGGTGTAAGAAAGTGGTCCAATTTGCTTCCTTTCCATGTAGCTGCCCAGTTTTCTTAGCACCATCTATTGAAGAAGCAGCTATCTTTTGCTCATTCTATATTCTTGCCTTCTTTGTCATAGGTCCCTTGACTCATATACTTAGGAATTTAGCACTGGGCTCTTTATTTTGTTCTATTGACTTATGTGCCGATTTTTGTGCCAATACCATACTATTTTCATTACTGTAGCTTTCTAGTATACTTTGAAAGCTGGAATTGTGATACTTCCAGCACTGCTTTTTTTCCTCCAGAATGTTTTGGTTATTTGAGGTCTGATGAAATTCCATGCAAATTTTGGGATTATATGTTGTAGTTCTGTGAAAAATACCATTGGTGTTTTGATAGGGGTTGCATTGACTATGTAGATTGCTGGGGAACCTGGGTGGCTCAGTTGGTTAAGTATTCAACTCTTGATTTCAGCTCAGATCATGATCTCAGCATTGTGGGATCAAGTTCCATGTAAGATGCTGTGCCCAGCACGGAGTCTCCTTAAGTTTCTCTCCCTCTCTCCCTCTCCCTGTTGGTGCTCACTCTCTCAAATAAATAAATCTTTTAAAAAAATATGTAGATTGCTTTGAATAGTACAAACATTTTAACAGTATTAACTCTTTCAATCTATGAATGTGGCCAATCTTCCCATTCATTTGTGTCACCTTCAATTTCTTTCAATAATATTTTATAGTCTTCAGAGTACAGATCTTTTACCTTCTAGGTTAAATTTATTCCTAGATATTTTATTCTTTTTGATGCAGCTGTAAATGGAAGTGTTCTGTTACTGTCTTTCTCTTGCTACTTCATTACCAGTGTATAGAAACACAACAGATTTCTGTATATTGAATTTATGTCTTGTAATTTTTTTTTAATTTTTAATTCTAATAGTTTTTTGGTTGAGTCTTTAGTGTTTTCTATATATGTAGTATCGCATTATCTGCAAATAGTGACAGTTTTATTTATTCCTTACCATTTGGGATGCCTTTTATTTCTTTTCTTATTCTTTTTTTTTTTTATTGCTATGGCTAGGGTTTCCAGTACTATGTTGAATAATAAAAGTGGGACATCCTTGTTTTGTTCCTGATCTAAGGAGAAAAGCTTTTACCATTGAGTATAATGTTAGTTGAGAGTTTGTCATACATGGCCTTTATTATATTGAGGTATGTTCCCTCTATACCTGCTTGTTCAGAATTTTCTTCATAAATGGATGTTGAATTTTATCAAATGCTCTCAATCTTTAAAGATGATCATATGATTTTTTTTTTGAAAGAGAAAGAGCATATATGAACCCTGGGTGTGAGGTTTAGGGGCAGAAAGAGAGGGAGAGAGAGAATTGTAAGCAGCCTCCACAGCTAGCACAGAGCCCCACAAAGGATTCGATCTCACAACTCTGAGATTATGACCTCAACTGAAATCCAAAATCAGACACTTAATTGATTGAGCCACTCACATGCCCCAAGATGATCATATGATTTTTAGCCTTCATTTTTTTAATGTGGTGTATCATGTTGATTGATTTTTATTTATTGAACCAACCTTGCATCCCTGGAACACATGTTACTTACTGTGGTGAATGATACTTCTAATGTGTCTTTAAATTCAGTTCACTGATAGTTAGTTGAGAAATCTTGCATCTTTGTTCATCAAGGATATAGGCCTGTAATTTTCTTTTTTTACAATATCTGATTTTGATGTCAGTGTGATGCTGGCCTCATAGAGTGAATTGGGAAGCATGCTTATCTTTTCTATTTTGAAGGGATAGTTTGAAAATCTAAGTATTAACTCTTCTTTAAATGTTTGGGAGACTTCACCTATGAAACTATATGGTCCTGGCTTTTTTTACTAGGTGTTTTGATTACAGATTCAATTTTGTTAATAATAATCAATCTGTTTAGATTTTCTGTTTCTGCCTTATGTAGCCCTGGAAGATTTTAGTTTCTATGAATGTATCCATTTCTTTATGGTTTTCCTTTTCATTAACATGTAATTTTTTATAGCAGTTTCTTATAATGCAGTGCAATGAATAAACATTAGTACATTGCCTGCCAACCATTTCTTTTTAGACAGAGATAGTGAGCTGATCAACTATGTTTAATAAAAGTGATATTATGCTGGTGTTACCCAGTATGGTAGCCACTAGCCACATGTGATTATTGAGTGTTTGAAATGTGGATAGTCTTTTTTGAAATGTGCTCTAGTTGGAATTTATATTCCAGATGTAGAAGATTACCAAAAAAAGTAAAATACCTCATTTACAATTTTATGTTAATGACCTGCTTGAAATGACAATATTTTGGCTGCATTGGGTTAAATAAAAGTTAAAATATACTTCACCTATTTTTTAAAAATTGTTTACTAAATATGGCGTCAAGCACATTTAAAATCACTAAGGTGATTCATATTTTGGTCTCATATCCTTCAGAGCTGATATAGACTGATTTCTGTTATTTTTTTCATTTAAGATTATAGCACAGGCACTTTCACATGCTGTAAAGAATTTGTCAAGATTATCATTTTTAATATCAATTCAGTATTTTATCATTGAATATTCTACTTGATACTATAAAAATACTTTCCCCCCCCCCTTGTGTTACTCTGTTTTGTAGCTGTGGCATTTAGATTCCATTCTTAGGTTACTTGGAAAACATTTAATGACTATCAGCTCCTTGTTCATTTGTTCCTTGTTCATCTGTTCTTTGATTCATATATTCAGTCTTTTTCTTCCTTTTTCCATCTTGTATACATTTACCAAATATTGTTTGGGTCCCTAATAGGCAGCATAATGGAATTAAGAGTAATTTCCTTTGGACCAGGCTGTATGGGTTCCAACTCTAGCCCCATCACCTAATAGCTGATTACTTTAGGCAAGTGACTTCTCTAACCTGAGGTTTCTCAATTGTAACATGAAGTTTATAGCTTTATTCACCTTCTATACTGTTTGGGGGATGAATCAGGATGCAGCGAACACTATCATTTTGAACAATGTCTCACACATTTAAAATACCATGTAAGTATAAGTTATTGTCATCAATGTCTGCCGCCTAGTAACTAACAGTCCAGCAGAGAAGGGACTAGACAAGTTAATGTAATCATGCTAAGCAGTTAGGAAAGGGCAATCTCTGAGAGTAAACCAATAAATAAGGTGTTTTCATTGCCCTCAAGTAGTTCACAATCTCTTAGGGGAGAAAGACATTCAAATAAATAATCCTAATACCATTAGCTAAATGCTAATAGAAGTTATGTTCAAAATGCTTCAGCACAGAGTAAGAATGGACTGACTGATTCTGATGGTTTAGTTTTTATTTATTTATTTGGAAGACAGAATGAGCAGTGGGGAGGGGCAGAGGGAGAGAGAGGGGTGTAGGGGAAAGCAGACTCCCTGCTGAGCAGGAAGCCAAATGTGGGGCTCAATCCCAGGCCCTGGGGACCTTGGCCTGAGCCGAAGGCATATGCTTAACCAACTGAGCTACCCAGGCAAGTCAGTCCAGGTGGTTTACAAAGGCAGTATTCTCTGAGCTGAATCTGAAGGGGTGACCTCTTGTTTTTAACTTCCATCAATTGATCACATGTAAAATCCATAGAAGATATTAACTTCAGTTGGTAAAATAAAACACCTTACATTTTCACAAGTTCAATAGTAGTTAATTTGGACTGCCTTGTTGAAATTTGGAAAGAAAGCAACACCAAGTGTATTTTTAGTTTCTCATAGTTGGAATGGAGGTATGGAGGAAATACTTCAGAAAGCAAGGGACCATCTCTCACAATAGCAGTATGAACGGAGTGCCAGTTTAGGGCAGGAATTAATTTCTGCTATGGCAGATGCCGAATTATCAAGCAAAATAACAAATACAGTAAGAATGAAACTGTCCACAATTTCATCAAATGAAATAGAAAGCCTTTTCTTCATGATGAAAAAGATGTAGCAACTTTACATATGAGCACAAGGGAACTGTTGACAGAGAATAAGTTTAACTTGGATGGAAAACGTCCTTGATGTTAGGATGGGAAGGAATAGTGTAATGAGTCAGTTTGATAGAATTACAACTTACTTGGTTAAGTTATCCACTGTAAACATAATGTTGAGGGGACTGTGTTTCTAATTCTTATTTTTGGTAGTAATAAGAACAACACTTAAAAAAACTTTACTCAAGCAATTTGCTAAACTAACAGCTAAGTTTTATTAGGCGAAAGCAATTTGACCAAATACTTAACTTTGTCCAGGAGAAAATATATCCGTGAACTGGAAACCTTCCTTAAAGTCATTTGCCCATCTTTGTCCTCTTTCCATACCATGACTCTTCAATAAGCTTATAAGGGTTGGCTGACTCTACAAATAGAGAAATAGAAACAAATAGAAGGAATGCCTAGTCATAAAAGTCATAAAGATTTCATTTAAAGCTTGTGATACAGTATATCTTGAACATTGTTTTATCATTAATGCTGATGGGCATTGCATTTACTTTTCTCTACTTTGTCATTGGAAACTCAAGACATTTGCAAATCCAGATTAATGACCACAGTATTTAGGTACACCTGTTCAGAAATCTATTTGTATTAGTGTATTTTGATAGGTGTACTGTATTGTGTTTAACTCACACTGTACATGTTTCTCTTTTCTTTTCAACTTATAACAATCGCAAAAAGGATACAGTAAGGGACATGTTTATTCGTTTAAACGTTTATAACATTTTGTGTTTTTTGCTATTGCAGACTCATTTCCAATTTAGTTATGCCACCAGCTTTGCCATGATTTATAGTTATAACTTCTTGGTATTTGAATATATATTTCTATCTGCATGAAAATGCTCTAATTAATATAGGCTGATATGTTTCAAAATTAAAACTCCATCTCTTTTCAAGTATTTAATACACTAAAGATATTTTTTACATAATTGCTGCTTGGGACAGATACAACTTTCCTCCAAGGCAATGCTGAGTGATAAAATATAAGGTACACATATATAATTTGTGTTACCAGTGAATCCTGTGTATATTTGATGTCTGTCTCACCTCAGGAAACTGAAAGAGAAAGGTCTTTTCTGATGGTTCTCGATAGTGAGTGATTCTTCCCCAGGGGACATTTTGCAATATCTGGAGACACTTGTATCCCATCTAAGGAGTAGGCACTGCTGGTATCCAGTGGGTAGAGAGGCCAGGAGTGCTGCTCAGCTTTCTATAATGCACAAGACAGTCCTGCTCTAACAAAGAATTTTTTGGCCCAAATGGATAAAGCCAAGGATGAGAAATCCTGTGCTAGGCTGAAGAATGTAAATCCCTTTGGTATCCTTTAAGGGTAGACATTCATATCCTGATAGCTGATAACCCTGTAAGCTGCTACCAAGTGATCTCTCATTTGATGAGCCCATACTTCTCTGGCTTGTTCTGGCAAGAGTCCTGAGGAACTGAGATGGCTGAGCTGATCCCATGTGCAGCTTCACTGTACTTGTACATACATGCATGCATGCATATGCATGCACACACATGCACATTTTGTGAACCCCAATGTAAAGCCTGTCTCTTGCACCTAGGTCTCGGCTTCCTGAAAGTTGCCATGATTATTCTGACTTGCTGACTGCATATGCATACCCCTGCTATAGTTGGCTCATTGTGGCTTTTTAATGAGCCCATGGGGAGAGGCAATGGGGAATAGGAAAAGTTAAATGGCGCCACCGTGAGTAGGCACTTGCTTTCCAACCTAGCTGTGATTCTTGCCAAGCTTAAGCACTTATGCCCTGGCTTTGAACCCTCTTTTCAATGTGGTTCCCATGGAGATGAGTGGATATGCATTCCCTTTCAAGAGATGCTTTTTCCAGCCTGCCATTCCCAGTGGCTTGCAAGACAGAGAAAAATAATACTTGGCTTTACAGAATCAGTAATTGGTGTGTTGCGGAGAATAATCCCGCAAACTATGGCAGACACGTCTTCCTTTCCAAGTACAGCCTATGTATATTTTCCTTTGAAAGGCACCAAGGGAGCTGGTGAGGTGTTACAGTCTGGGTGTTTAGAAAAAAAAAAATGGCAGTAGAAAGGAAGAGCTGTCATGTGGCTGTCTGTACTCACTCAAAACACCTTAATTTCCATTCCCAGGTGTCAGTCAACATATAATTACTGAGTATTTACAGCATGCAAAGTATTCATGTGCAACTGTTAATAAGAGAGAGAGAAAAAAACGAGTTATCTGAGTTCCTCAAAAAAATCTGGGGGTTAGGTGAAATGATGGCGGGCAAAAGTGAACTCAAGGAAGGATTGGATTCATTACCAATTAAGGTAATGATACAGATGCTAAAGGTCACAAGAGGGACAGTAATACATGACAATCTTGCTTCCTTTCCCATACTTGAAGCAGACATAATATGAGTTAGGCCTCTCTTTGTTACTGTAGCCAGACATGCACTCAGAAATCTTTTCCACATAGCAATGCAAGTGGCCATAACCAGTCAATGGGAAATGGTACCTGAGCTGAGCTCTCTTTGCCATCCTGGCACTGTGGATTCAAAGAAGTCACAGTGGTTTAGATAGAATAGGCTAATGGGAAGATGCGATTTTGATGGCAAGGATATTTCCAGTCCAGCCCTGAAACCATTAAAATCATCGTGACAGTAAGGCATTTGGAGAACATTTCCCAAACATGTGAGCAGAAATTTGGGACCTCATTAAAATAAGCAGAACCGTCAAAGAAACTGATGGTTTGGGTAAAAAGGGAGAAGAATTTCATTTTAGAATTATGTACCTCTACACCTTTCTTACCCTCCACCTTCTGGAAGTTTCGTCTGCTCCATCTTCTCGTTTCTTCCACCTTTCCTTTCTTTGCATTTTTCTTCCCTCTCCTTCTGACATCACTCATCCCAAACACTGAGAATAATGAAAAAAGGAGTATATGAATAAAGGAAGAGGCCTCTCCTTGTCTTCCTGAAATAGTTTTGTAGTTCATTACCAGTTTCAGCTTCTGCAAATGTAATTTTTTATTAGCTTGAGTGATTTTGGGTCTCAGTTCATTGATAATAATTCCAGTGATGGTAAATATTCAGAGCTAACATTTAGTGGGTGCATCCCATGTGCTGGATATACATGCATAATTTCATTTCTTCTTCAGAACAGCTCTTGGAGGAGAGATAGTATTAACCTTCTCCTTTTACAAAAAAGATTTAGTTATATAACTTGCCCAAGACAACCCAGCTCAGAGAAACCTTGGAGCTGCTTGGATCTGAAGTCTGAGCTATTAAATAATGCTATTCACACTAGTAAAGAAAAGTTATTAAAATAAATTATTTATTGGGATTAGAAAGACAGATGTATTTAAGAAACAGTGAGAAATTGAAGTCTTTGATATATGTGTATGGGAATGCATGGAAATTGTGTGTGTGTGTGTGTGTGTGTGTGTGCACGCGTGGCTCTTTATCTCATCCTCAGAGTTCTAAAGGTTTGGCAGGGGAGCCTTAAATCTACTGGATGAAGGAAACACTTGGATGTCCGTGTCTAGATCAGTGTGGAAACCACATAACTGACAATTAGGAAATGTACAAACATCCAGGGAGAAGGGAGCTTGTTTAGCTTCACAGTCTATTATTTGTTCAGGTACATTATGGTTTCGGAAAAACTCTGTTCCAGACATAATCCTGGCCATCTATCTTTTCTCTTCCAAAGGCTTTGAAAAGACTCAGTATTCCTCTGTTCTCATATCATAGCTGTGACTCATTAAATACCTCCCGCTAGAGACCTACACATACCTCCGTTTCCCTCTGCACAAGAATGAACGTGCTGATAAGGAAAAGTCATTCGACTCCTTCCCCAGCAATCATGCAGTTGTTAGTAGCTCCCACTTGTCAGGCTTTGCTCAGTCACTGCCAGCACGCACTCCGTCACAGTTGGAATGACTCTTTGAGCCCTTCTCATGTCTGGAAGTGGAACACTCGTCCTGTCGGGAGGTTTACTCTCTCAAAGGACAGCTACATTACCAAGTCTAATTATGCACTTAAAAAAAAAAAAAAGGAAAATGTCCACATAACGTGTTGGAGATAGAAGTCAAAGTATAACAGAAAAGAGAGGCTTTTAATTAAATAATGTCAGTTACCTTTTACCGTCAGCTCATAGTTTAATTCAGGCATTCTTGTTGTGAGAACAATGGGTCAAGAATCCTTCTGGAGTCCTGCAGAATACAATCATTCTTGTCTAGCTCCAGCCGGATTCTGTTTGGGGGCCATTCCCATTGCTTTAATTAGGGGAAAATTTTGATGTTGTAAATTCGTAGCATGTCACTCTTAATTTCTGCACAATCCATCACATTCTGTGCCTGTGTGTGGCAGTCCTTTTTAATAAAGGATTTTGCAGAGCACCTGCTGTGGCAAAAACATTTTATCATCTTTGCTAGCTCCAGGAGTTCTAGCATTATGTCATGTTTGACTCAAAAAAAATATTATTATAAGCCCTGGAATTAGAAACCCAACAATGGAACTAGCTGACTGCAATTGCCCATGAACCTATCACATTTTGAAGAATAAAACTTGGTAAGTTTTTTCATTTTAATCAAAAACTATAACAGAACCAGGGGTGCTTGTCTGAAACGAATAATTTCCACATTTCTCGATGCCATCGGATAATAGCTCTCTCATCCATGAATTAATTATAAAACTAGCAATACTCTAAGAATGTCAGATCTTATCCCCACACTCTCTTTTAATGATAACTTTATGTTTCATCAACTCAGAGCTTAAGGGATAGAAGTGAAGAACATTCAAGAGCCAATTTTTAAAACATCTCTCCAACTGTAGCACCTGGGAAGATATCAAGGGCTTGCTATGTCCCCAGCATCATCCTAGTGTAATTGGCTCATTGAAGAGTCTAAAATTATTAGGATAACTTTTAGGGAAAAACTTTTTCCTAATAATAGCCTTCAAGAAGCATGTGAAATTACCTCCAACTCTTTCTCAGCTGAGTAACACAGTCCCTAGCATTTCAGCCCAATTCCACAATTTTTAGGGGTTTATTTTGTTTCATTTTTTGTTTTACTTGCTCCAATCGTATCTTTGGGATTTGTACTGAGATTCAATTCTAGTTCTTTTTAAATGTTATTCTGATCTGTTTTTCCCCTTTGCCCCATTGTGTCTAGTCCTGAATCTCACCAACATTAAGAAAGAAGGTCCTGTCTCCAACCTCTCCCCAAACCAGGAGCAGAGCAGTTGAGTCACTCATAAGCTTTAGAAGTGACTTTGCTGGAGGACTGTTGACTCCAAGGAGAGGAAGTACCTCTCACCACTGACCTAATGGGAGAGCTAGAGGCAGCAGCTCTTCCTACCGTCCTCTTACTAATGCAGTGGCAAGGCTGAATAGGGGAGGAGGGACTAGTCATTCTACAATGGTGTCCTCAAGCAAATGCTACAGGGAAGTAGCTGCCCTCTTCATTCTGACTTTAGAACATAGTATATTTCCAGACTCTTCTTCAGCTGTGGGCCGCAGCCACAATTCTGCAACCACAAAGGCATACTCCTGGGTGCTAGTCATCGTCTAAGTTCTTTACACTTGGTCTGCTCAGCAACTTAATAATAATTTCTGAAGTGGATTTGTCATCTCCATTTGAAGGTTGTGGTGGTTTGCAAAGGTAGCATACTATGGTGTCTATACTATAGTGGTTAAATGGGCAATGTGGTATCAGTCAGGGGTTCAAGTTATAGGTGCTATAAATTAGAACTCTTCGGTAGATCTAGAAGTCAGATGCAAGTTTGGGATCAACCACTGAGAGCCTCATTTTCTGTGCACCGATTTTTAGTCTTCACTCCTACTCTCCAGGTCTCTCCCGTATCTGAAACTTCACCACATAAACCGTGCTACTCCCAAAGATCTTGTTACTTTAAGTCTTTGCTTATGTTGTTCACTGCCCTTAAAAGCTCTTCCTCCTCCCTCCTTCATCCAGTTTCCTCAGATGAAATTCAATCATTAAGTTACTTAGCAAGACTTACTTAAAGGACTTTTATCAGTTAGGATAGCTGGGCTTTGGTGCAGAAACAAACAAAACTGAAATATACGTAATGCATAACATAGGTTATTTCATATTCATATAATGTGTATTATAGATGACTGAAGACTGGTCTTCATAGTTTCTTCACCTAGAAGATCAGAGTCTCCAGCATCTCCAGCAGCTCTGTCCAGTAGATCTTTGTGTTAAAGGGCATGGCCAGTATCTGCACTGCCACAAATGGTACCCACTAGTCACAGGTTGCAATGGAATATTTGAAATGTGATTAATGTGACCAAGAAACTGAAATTTTGCTTTTATTTAATTTTAATTAATTTAAATTTCAATAGCCACATTTGACCACTGGCTACTATAGTATCCAGTCTAGAACCTCATGTCCTGCTAAGGAGGAGAGAAACACTCTGCTTCTCTCCATATGTACTGGTGCTTCAGATCTTCTACCCAGAAGTAATGGCCTCTTGTGCTGAATCTGCCAAAGTCCCATGTTCACTTCCACCTTCCAGGGGCTGCATAGAGATACTTCGCCTTATCCTTGTTGAAATACAGGGAAAAAATATCACTGCGTAGCACTAATGAATCGAAGACCACTGCTGTTACTATTCTGGACATTCAGTGCCAAAGGAAATGAATATGTGTCTTGCCCTCATAGAGCTTAGAATCTAATGGGGAGGAAAGAGGATGGAGATGATCATTAAAAATACACAAATACCCGGTTACATATCCTTGGGACATAATAACGGTTGTAAATAAAGACTTGTAATTTATATAGGGAAGGAGGAGGTCATCTGTGAAAAAGTGACCTGAATAAAGAGTATGAAGTGGTTCAGAGCGTGGTAAAGAGTATTTCAGACAAAGGATGTGGGTGAAGGCTCTGTATTTGGAAAGGGCTTGGTGCTATCTTCTAAGAGAGCTTGTGAGGTTGGAGTGTAGGCCCAGGGAAGAAAATGGAACAGTGACTGTAGACAGAGCAAGGACCACATCATACAGAGTGTTAAACACTGTGGTGATTCAGAGTAGACTCTGGTCACAGGGAAAGACAGAGTTTTCTCCAAAGAGACACTTGATCTACTTGATAGTTTTGAAGGGTCCCTTGAGCTGCTCTTTGGACAGTGGGTTTAGAGAAGGACAAGAGAGAAGCTGGAAAGCCCACTCTGTTGGTTTATTTTATGTATTAATCTGACTGGCCTAAAAGTCATCCAGAGAGCAGGTAAAAGATTATTTCTGGGTATGTCTGTGAGGGTGTTTCCAGGACAGATTAGCACTTGAATCAGTAGAATGAGGAAAGATTGTCCTCACCAGTGTGGGTGGGTGTTATCCAATCTGTTAAGGACCTGAATATAGAACAAAAAAGTGGAGGAAAGGCAGATTGATTTCTGGGTGAGCTGAGAGCTCCCCCTTCTCTTACCTTGGGACATCAGCACATGTGACTCTTGGACCTTCAGGCACAGATCAAATAACACCACTCGTTTTCTGGTTCTCCAGCTTGCAGACAACAGATCATGGGACTTTCTCTAGAGAACTGTGACTAATACATCCCTCCTTGAGAAAGGATTCTGTATTAAGTTGCTATGTAGTAAAAAGATGCAAACATGGGGCTTTAAAGAACACTCATTTATTATTTCATTTTCAGTGAGTCAGGAGTCCCTGCATGGCTTAACTGAGTTCTCTGCTCAGGATCTAACCAGACTGCAATCCACCTGTTGGTCAAAACATACTTTCTAGAACTCAGAGTCTTCTACCAACCTCAGGTGGTTGTTGAAAGAATTCAGTTCTTCTTCTTCTTTTTTTTTTTTTAGGTTTTATTTATTTATTTGGCACAGAGAGAGATCACACGTAGGCAGAGAGGCAGGCAGAGGGAGAGGAGGAAGCAGGCTTCCCGCTGAGCAGAGAGCCTGATGTGGGCCTCCATCCCAGGACCCTGAGATCATGACCTGAGCCGAAGGCAGAGGCTTTAACCCACTGAGCCACCCAGGTGCCCAGAATTCAGTTCTTTCTAATTGTAGGACTGAGGTCCCTATTTTCTTACTATGATGTGAGTGGGGGGTCATTCTGATGCCTGCTGTCCTTGTCATGTGGCTCTCCAACAAAGTGCCAGCTTATTCCTTCAAGGTGAGGATGAGAGTGAATCTCTTCAAAACAATCCACCGTTTTACCTAATTAAGTGAGGCGCACACCGGATAATCTCCCTTTCATTAACTCAAAACTCATAGAATTGGAGTCTTAGTTGCATCTGCAAAATCCCTTTGACATACGATCTAATCACAGGTGTGATATTCTGTCATATTCACAGGTCCTGTTCATACACAAGGGGAGGGCATTGTATAGGGTGTGTACACTAGGGGACAGAAATCTCTGGGTGGGGGCAGTGCCATCTTAGAATCCTCCCTATCACAGAAGTAGGCAGCTATTGCCCCTCAGGAGCCAGTTCATTCATAAGAAACCACTGTCTACCATTTGGGGGCAACTTAATTTGATCACCAAATCAGCTCTGCCAGTCTGATTTAGCTGGCCCAGATTTACAAGAGACTGGTCAGTTAACCAGAATGACATCGCCGTCATTTAGCACACAGTGTAGCTACCAAGCAAACCAGAACACTTGCATTGCCTGAAGAAAGGACAAAGTATTTAAAGAGAGTTTTGGAATCCGAGAGAGAAGATTCAATATGGTCAAATTGTTCATCTGCTCTTAGATATAGTTTCTTCATCTTTAAAATGGGGATCATTTCAGTCACTATAGGGCATCATTTGTGAGGAATATGTGAGATAATATATGTCAAGCCCTGGCACCAGAGAAGCTTGCAAACACCAGTGGCTGCTATTATCCTCTTATCCTCCTCACCAGACACAACCAAAGCCAGATAAGTACTTGTTGCTGTAATATAGCTGAAGGCTGGCAGCTTGGGAAGCTGGCCAAGTTTCATCCCAAGAGGGGTTCCAGAGCTGAAGCGAACAAGCTCACTGATATGTCACTAAGCCACTGTGGGCCATCATTTCCAAGTCTGTTAAACAAAGATAACTTCCCTCTCTGTCTCCTCTCACTGATCAAGTTTGTGACAGCAATTCAAGGCTCTCAGGGTGAGGGAGGAGGCAGAATGTGCTATGGGATAATCATATAGTGATAAATACCTTGCATCGTGTCCGTTGTTCCTTCCCAGAGCATGAAAGCATTCTTGCAGCTCTAACGAGTCTTGGTAACAGAACTTTCCTGAGCAATCTGTCATTCTATTACTTTATAGCTGGGATTTGATTATTTATTCATTTGGACTCTGCTACAGACTGCTTCATGCCAGTGAGCAGCAAGTAATCAATTAGCACTCAATTTTCCTGTTATCACACCTGTATGTTGGAATGAGCACAGTTTCCCCACCCTGCACCTCTGAAACCTTAGGAGTATTTTTGGAATCTTGAAGTCTTGATACTTGCCAAATGTTCTCTAACACAGAGTTTCGTCCATTCTCAGCTGAACATGATACACCTTGGTTTGCTTTTTTTTCTTGAAATGGATTTACAGGGACTTACTCTGAACACAGATGCAACTCATTCAAATCCATGCATAAGGATGTTTTGGATTAGGATGAGACTATTATGTTGTCTCAGATTGATAATATGTCAAATGTCAATATTCAAGTTTCTAATGTAGACATGGCTGGTAAAAAATAAATAACACAGGAATGCATTTTCATATCCATGCTTCAAAACTGAAGACATTGAGAAGAAAGAATTCTTTCTTGCAAATAAACTCATTACAAGTTGGTCGATTAGAATCTCTATGATAGGAGTAAAGTACATAAAATCAAATTATTGGCTGGAAATACGCAGAGGAAATAGCCCAAAAGAGCACAGAGAATAATATTGATAAAAGTACCCTGTTAATAAATCACACTGCCAAAAAACAATCTTCTAGGCCAGGGGTTGGTAAACGTGGTCCAGCCCACTGACTGTTTCTGTAAATAAAGTTGCACTGGAACAAAGTCACATTCATTTGCTTTCATGTTTTCTGTGGCTGTTTTCTCACTTCAAATGCAGAACAGAGTAGTTGTGACTGAGGCTGTATGTCCTGTAGAAACCTAAAACAGTGTTTGGCCCTTTAATGAAAACATTTTCTGGCGCCTGATCTAAAATATTAGTTATTAAATTACCTTTTGAAAGACAATCACATACCAAAAACTTTGAGAATATTGTTTTACATTTAAGTCACAAAAATCATCAATTAAGATAGAAAGTGGGCCAACAAGAGATAGGTGCACCTAACATGAGAGTTCCAAACAATGTGAAGCAAAAATTGGCAAAATTGAAGGAATAAACAGATGATTCAATAATAATAGTTGAAGACTTACATATCCTACTTTCACTAATGGATAAAACAAGTTTAGACAGAAGACGAACAAGGAGGTAGAAGACTGGAATAACACCATGAACCAACTAAATTGTAGCTATCTGTAAAACATTCTGCTCAATAACAAAGGAATACACTGAAAGTGGAAAGTGTACATCAAAACTTCTCCAATATAAATTTTATGTGAGGCGATATAACAAATCTTGAAAATGTTAAAAGAATTGAAATCATATAAACAATTTTCCCTAAGCACAGTGCAATGAAATTATAAATCACTAGCAGAAGGAAATTTGAGGAATACATGTGTGGACATTTAAACAGCGTACTTCTAAATAACTAAGTAGTCAAAGATGAAATCACAAGAGAAATTAGAAAGTAGTTTGAGATGAGTGAAAATGAAAACACAGCATACCAAAACATATGGGGTACAACTAACACAGTGCCGAGAGGAAAACTTACAGCTGTAACCACCTGTATTTAAAAAAGATCTCAAATGAGTATGCTAACCTTACACCTTAAGGAGGAAAAAAAAGAATTAACTCCAATACAACCAGAAGAAAGGAAATAATAAAGATGAGAGCCAAAATAAGTGAAATAGTAAGAAAAAATATATAGAAGACATCAAAACTAAAAGTTGATTCTTTTTTTTTTTTTCAAGATTTTATTTATTTGACAGAAACACAGCTAGAGAGGGAACACAAGCAGGGGGAGTGAGGGAGAGAGAAGCAGGCTTCCTGCCGAGCAGGGAGCCCAATGCAGGATTCGATCCCAGGGCTTTGGGATCACGACCTGAGCCAAAGGCAGATACTTAACGACTGAGCCACTCAGGTGCCCCTAAAAGTTGATTCTTTAGACACTTTTCCAAAGAAAACATCCAGATGGTTAACAGGTATGTGAAAAGATGCTCAACATCTCATCATCTGGGAAATGCAATTCAAAACCACAATGAGATACCAGTTCACATCCTGTCAGGATGGCTAAAAATAACAACTCAAGAAACAACAAGTGTTGGCAAGGATTTAGAGAAAAGGGAACACTCTTATGCTGTTGGTGGGAATGCAAACAGGTGCAGCCGCTCTGGAGAACTGTATGGGCATTCCTCAAAATGTTAAAAATAAAACTACCTTATGACCCAGAAATTGAATTATGAGGTATTTACCCAAAGTATATAAAAATACAGATCGAAAGGATATATGTACCCTGATGTTTATAGCAGCATTGTCAATAATAGCTAAATTAGGGAAAGAGCCCGAATGTTCAACCAATGAATGGATAAAGAAGTAGTTGTGGTATACACACACACACACACACACACACTGGAATATTATTGAAGCATCTGAAAAAACAATCTTGCCACTTGCAATGACATGGATGGAGTTAGAGAGTATTATGCTAAGTGAAATAAATCAGTCAGAGAAAGAAAAATACCATATGATCTCACTCATATGTGGAACTTAAGAAAGAAAACAGATAAACATATGGGAAGGGAGAAAAGAAAGAGGAAATAGGGGAAACAAGCCCAAAGAAACTCTTTTTTCATTATTATTTTTTATTATATTAGGTTAATCACCATAGAGTATATTATTAGTTTTTGATGTAGTGTTCCAAGATTCATAATTTACATATAATACCCAGTGCTCCATGCAATACATGCCCTCCTTAGTACTTATCACTGGGCCAACCCATCCCTCCATCCCCCCCAACCCCCTTCCCTCTAAAACCCTCAGTTTGTTTCTCAGAGTCCACAGTCTCTCATGGTTCATTCCCCCCCTCTGATTTTAACCCCTTTCATTTTTCCCTTCCTTCTCCTAATGTCCTCCATGCTATTCCTTATGTTCCACAAGTAAGTGAAACCATACAGTTGACTTTGTCTGCTTCACTTATTTCACTCAGCATAATCTCCTCCAGAAACTCTTAATGATAGAGAACAAACTAAGGGTTTATGGAGGGGTGTTGTTGGGGGGTAGGCTAAATGGTTAATGGGTATTATGTAGGGCACTTGTTATGATGAGCACTGGATGTTACCTCTAAGTGAAGAATCACTGAATTCTATTCCATAAGCCAATATTGCACTGTATACTAACTTCCTAAACTTTCAGTTAAAAAAATAAGTTGATTCTTTGGAAAGTCAACAAAGTTGACAAATCCTTAAATTGACCTAGAACCAAAACCACTGAAATTATTAAAATCATGAATAAAAGAAGGAACATTATTATGAACTTTACAGAAATAAAAAAAATTTTAACAGAATGTTATGATCATTTATATACCAACATATTAGATAACCTACATTATATAGAAAAATTCCTGGATAGAAACATACTAGTGAACAAACTCAAGAAGAAATCGAATATAGACTTGATTAAGCCTATAAGTAAAGTGATGTAGTTAGTGCTCAGAAAATCTTTCCACAATAAAAAACCAAGGTCCAAATGCCTTCACTGGTGAATACTATGAAATGATTAAGGAATAACTAACACTAAAACTTCTCAAATTCTTCCCAGAAATAGGAAAGGAGGGAATACTTCCCAACTCATTCTATCAAATCAGAATTATCCCAATACAAAAATTAAATTAAAATATCACAGGAAATTGGAACTACAGATCCAAACTCTTAATGTTTGTGGAAAATACTTTTCAAAACTATAGCCAACCAAATCCAGCAATATGTAAAAATAGTTACATACTATGACCCAAAAGATTTATTCTAGGAATGCAAGGTTGGTTTTGTGTATGAGAATTAATGTAATTCACCACATTAATAAAATGAGGGACAAAAAATACATCATCTAACTCTATACAGAGGAAGCACTTGAAAAAATTCAACATCCATTCCATTTAAAAAAACAAAACAAAACAAAACATCTCCACACAGTAGCAATAGAAGGAAACTTCCTTAACCTGTTTAAGAGTACACATGAAAGATCCACAGCTAGCAACATACTCAGTGTTGAAACTGTGAAAGATTTTTCCTTGATATCAGGGACAAAGGATACACAGCCACTCTGGCCACTTCTATTCAACAATGTCCTGGAAGTTATAGCTAAGAGTAATTAGGCAAGTATAAAATAAAAAGCATCCAGATTAAAAAGAAATAAAATTATCTCTGTTGGCAGACAACATGATCTTGTATAATGAAAATTCTATGATAAACACGCAGAAAATATTACAGCTAATAAATTAATAAAGGTTGTTGGGACGCCTGGGTGGCTCAGTTGGTTAAGAGACTGCCTTCGGGTCATGGTCATGATCCCAGAGACCCGGGATCGAGTCCCACATCGGGCTCCCTGCTCGGCAGGAAGCCTGCTTCTCCCTCTCTCGCTGTGTTTCTCGCTATCAAATAAATAAAATCTTTTAAAAAAAAATTAATAAAGGTTGTAGGATAGAAAATCATTTAAAAAATCAATTGTATTTCTATACTTCAGTCATGAGAAATAAAAACTTAAAACAATTCCATACACAATATCAAAATGAATAAATACTTTGGAATAAGTGTAACAAAAAAGTATAAGATTTATAAACTGAAAACTATACAAAGTTGTTGAAAATTTTTCAAAAAGACCTGAATAAGTGAAAAATTCTCCTGTGATCATGGATTAGAAGACTTAATGCTGACACATTCCAGTGCCCTCCAAACTTATACACTAATCCCGTGCATTCTCTATCAAAATCCCAGCTGACTGTTTTACAGAAATCTACAGGCTGACCCTAAAACTCAAAAGGAAATACAAAAGATCTACAATAATGAAAACACTCTTGAGAAAGAACAAAATTGGAGAACTCACACTTGCAAACTTCAAAACTTAGTCCACAGCCACAGTAATCAAGACATTGTGGTGCTGCCATAAAGACAGACATACAGATGAATGAAATCAAATTGAGAAACCAGAAAAAAAAAATATATATATATAGATGGCCAACTAATATTCAACAACTGTGATAAATTTGTAACTGTGATATATTTACTTTGTGATAAATTGTTACAAAAGCTGTATAAAACTAACATGCCGGGGCGCCTGGGTGGCTCAGTTAGTTGAGCGACTGCCTTCGGCTCAGGTCATGATCCCGGAGACCGGGGATCGAGTCCCACATCGGGCTCCCTGCTCGGCGGGGAGTCTGCTTCTCCCTCTCTCACTCCCTCTGCTTGTGTTCCCTCTCTGGCTGTGTTTCTCTCTGTCAAATAAATAAAATCTTTAAAAAAAAAAAAAAAAAAAACTAACATGCCTACTTCATATCATATATAAAAATTAGCTCAGAATGGATCAAAGATTAAAATGCAAGAGTCTAAATTGTTATTTAACACCTAAAAGAAAACATAGGTGTAAACTTTGGTGACCTTTGATTAGACAGTTTCTTAGGTAAGCTATCTAAAGCACAAGGAACAAAAGAGGGAAAAAATAAATTTGATTAAAATTTAAAATTCTGTGCATCAAGAGTACATAAAGGCAGTCTACAAAATGGGGGACATATACTAACAAATGATTTATCTGATTAGGATCCAATATCCAGAATTATAAAGAACTCTTAAATTTCAACAATAAAAGGAAAACAAATTTTAAAATGGGCATAGAAAACAAATTATTTTAAATAAATAAATAAAATGGTCAAAGTATTTGGATAGGTGTATCTCCAAAGAAAATATACAAAAGGCCAACAAGCGCATGAAAAGGTAATCACGTCATTAGTCAATAAAGAAATAAAAAGAGAAATGAAAATGAAACAGTAGTACTGTGATAACATTTCATACTCATTAGGATGACTGCAATTTTTTTTTAAATGGAAAAAAATGAGAAAGTAGGGAAATTGGAATGCTCATATATTCACTAACAGAAATGTAAAATAAAGCAGCAACTTTGGAAAACACCCAGGAAGTCTCTCAAAAAGTTAAAAATAGAGTTACTATATGACCCAGGAGTTACACTACTAGATCTACACATAAGAGAAATGTAAACATATTTCCGGAGAAAAAGTCATAAACAAGTGTTTATAGCAGCATTATTCCCAATAGTTTAAAAGGAGGAGCAATCTAAATGACCATCAACTACTGACTGAATAAACAAAATCTGGGTATACTCTATTCAAGAGAATATCAGGCATCCATAAAAAGAAGGAAGTTTTGGTACATGCTACCATATGAATGAACCTAAAAATCATGCGAAGTTAGCAAATCCAGACACATACATATTGTATGATTCCATGTATATATGAGATATTCAAATAGGCAAATAAAGACAGTAGTTCAGTGAGGAGCTTTGAGCCAGGAAGAAAGGAACATGGAGTGACAATGGGTATGGGATTTTATTCTGGGGTGACTAATTGTTTTGAAATTGGATATAAAACTTTTTGAATATACTAAAAACCCACTGAATGGTATACTTCAAAAGGGTGAATTTTGTGATATGAGTATCATGTCTATAGAAAGGAAAACAAAAGAAAGAGGTGCAGTAGTTTATCACTGGACCCAGCACATCACTGTCCATTTATGTCTAAGCCAGAACAGTTCACTAAAATTTGCCTTTTCCCCTTTTTCCTAAATATTTTTCTTCTGGCTAACCACCAAGTTAAAATCCCTTGAGAAACTTCCACCTCTGGGAAGATGTAATATATGTACCTTCCTTGTTTCTCCCACTAAGTACAAGTAAAAACTCTGGACAGATATAATAGAAGTCTAAAAGGTAGAAACAAGAAGGCAGATTGGCTAGGAAATCTGGGATCCAGGGAACAATGTGATAATCCCTTGGGTTTTCTTTCTGCCTCATTTGTGTGTCCAACTGGGTGCTAAAGAAACCAGTAACTTAGAAACATCAGTGTGCAAAGACAAAAAGTTGTCAAAGCCCACATTGTTTTACTAGAGAAGTCTACCGTATGCCCAAGGCAGCATTAGCACCAGCTCTGAACAGCTCTCCCAGAAAACAGAAGAGGAGGGAGCATATCCCAATTCATTCTGTAAAGCACCTATTATTCTAATACCAAACCAGACAAAGGCAGTACAAAGAAGGAAAACTATGCTCCAACATCTCTCACGAATATAAATACAGAAATCACTAACAAAATACTTTCAGATAGAACTGAGTAATAAATGAAAAGGAGTAAACACCATAACCAAGAGAGGTTTATTCAGGGATATGAGGTTGTTATATTCAGATATCAATCGATATAACTCACTATATTACAGGTTAAGGAAGAAACAGGACAAAATCATATCATTTGATGCATGAAAAAGTATTTGACAACATTTGACAACACCTACTTTGACAACACCTACTTTTGATAAAAACTCTCAGGGTGCCTGGGTGGCTCAGTGGTTAAGCCTCTGCCTTCGGCTCAGGTCATGGTCCCAGAGTCCCCAAATTGAGCCCCGCATCCGGCTGCCTGCTCAGTGGGAAGCGTGCTTCTCCCTCTCTCGCTCCAGCTGCTTGTGTTCCCTTTCTGGCTGTGTTTCTCTCTGTCAAATAAATAAAATTAAAAAAAAACAAAAACAAAAAACCTCTCAAACAAAATAGACGTGAACTTCAAATCGATTAAGAGCACCTAAAAAAACCTGCAGCTCACGTTTACTTTATGGTAGAAGACTAAATGCTTGTCCCATAAGATCAAGTACAAAGCAAGCATGACTGCTCTCATCACTCTTACTTAACATGGTACTGGAAGTTTTAGCTAAGTACCAAAAGGAAAGGAAGGAAAAGGGAAGGGAAGGGAGGGGGGAGGGAAAAGAGAAGGAAAGGTGAAAGGGAAGGGAAAAGGAGGAAAGGGGAAAGGAAGAGCAAAGGAATGGGACATGTGTCAGAAAGAAGAAATAAAACTGACTCTTTCAGCACATAGAAAAAAAATCCCAAAGAATATATAAAAAGAAAATAAAACCTCCTGGAGCTTTGAACTTATAAGTGAGTTCAGTAAGGTCACATGATATGATTAACATTAAAAAAATCAATTGTATTTCTATGTGGCAGCCATGAACACATGGAAAATGAAATTTTAAAATAGTAACAATTGCTCCAGGTATATTAAATACTTAGTTGCAAATCTATTAAAGCCTATGAAGGACTTGTGTGCTACAAATTACATAGTACTGATGGGAAGAAAAAGAAGATCTAAAAAAGTGAGATATTCCATGTTCATGGATTGGAAGTCTCCAATGAGTAAAGGCTGATTCTCCTAAAATAAGTTTAATGTAGTCCTATTTTTGTACATAGGCAAGGGCATTCTAACATTGATGTGGGAAAACAGTGGAACTAGAATACCTGAAAATAATATTGAAAAATAAAAGTCAAAGGAATCATTTCTATTGATTTTAAGATGTATTATATACTACTATATTTGGTGGAGGGGTAGATAGATGTATAAAGGGAATATGAGAGAGAATCCACAAATAGACTCACACAAGTACAGCCAACTGATTTTTGACAGTGGGAGAAACCTTCAATGGAGGAACAGTAGTCTTTTCAAAAAATAGTGTTAAAGCAACTGGACATCCAAAGGGGGGAAAAAATGAATCCTGACCTAAATCTCACTCGTTGTAGGAAAAAATAACTCAAGATGGATCACAGTTTTTAGTGTAAAATGTAGAATTATAAAACTTACAGAAGATGACATCAGAGTAAATCTTTAGGACCAACTGCTTAATGAAAGGGTGTTAGGACACAAACAGGATCATCAAAGAAAAAAAAACATTTATTCTTTTAAAAAACCAGTTAAGAAAAGACTAGTTACAGGCTGGGAGAAAATATTAATAAACCACATATCTGACAAAATGTTCCCATCTAGAATATATAAGAAACTCTGAAAAACTCATGATAAAAAACAAACCCTGGTAAAGTACTGGTGAGGATGTGGAAAGACTAAGCCACACATACATTGCTAGTGGAATGTAAAATAGTACAGCCACTCCTGAAAAATATTTTACATTTTTAAAAAAAATAACAAACCAAAAATATGCATACATGTATCATATGACCCAGCAATTGCATTGCTGGGCATTTGTCACAGAAATGAAAATCTAATGTTCACATCAAAAAACCTGTATGTTATTGTTTAAGCAACTTTATTTATTATAGCCCAAAAGCTGGAAACAGTCAAATTATGCCTCAGTAGTTAAATGGCTAAACAGATTGTGGTCCACTCATATTCCAGAATACTACTCACCAATAAAAAAGAACAAACAATTGACATATAGTAACCTGGATGGATTTAAAGGCATTGAGCTGCATTTTTATAGATATGGAGAATAGATCAGTGGTTGTCAAAGGTTAGAAAGGGAGGGTGGTAGAGGTGGTGGAGTGACTTGGAAGGGTAATATGAGGGAGATTGTTGTGTAATGAAATAATTTTATATATCAAATTGCACAAACATACGTACCAGTGTTGAATTCCTGGTTTTGATACTAAGCTATAATTATATCAGATGGAAGCAATGGGTGATCTGGCTGAAAAAGACAAGAGACCCATCTCTCTGTATTATCCTGCAAGTCCTCTATTTCTAAATAAAAACTTAAAAAGGCAAATGTAAAGGGAACCATTCACGCTGGTGGGCCAAGATTTTTGATATGCCATTTTGCTAACCACTCTGTTATTTAGAGTCAAGTTTCCTGAGAATGATCTGCCTACCTTTCAGAGCATCTTGGATTCTAATGGACAAATTAGCTACATGTCTCTGTCAGTATCTTGGGACTGTCTGGACAACTAAATTTCAGATATAGTTGGAGGATGAAAACTGCAGGAAAATTGAAGCTGATGTGCTTTAGTATCTTAACCTCACATTAGATGAGCTCTGATTTACTCTGAGTGACTGAATCAATGTATCTCTTGAATACATCTGATGTACAAAGACATCTCTAACAATTGATCTGTACCAAACCACAGTTATTCTGATGATCAGGGGGAAAAAAAAAAAAAAAACTTTGTTTCTTGATTCTTCCTCTTTTTTAACTGTGAACCAAAGACTCACTACCGCTTTTACATGTGCAGTAAAAAGCTAAAGCAGGGCTCAAACTTTACACATGATCAAAGGTTTAATTATGTCATTAGGCACTTTTACCAACAAAGGCTTTACTTTGATTCAACAGATCAACATCCACTATGGTCCCTCCATGGGGATGCTATGAAATAGAGCTTGGTTTTATAATATGTCTTTCTGCTATCTACATTTTATTCCAAATGTAGTCATTAGCACTGATTTGATATTGCACATGACAATACCATACTCACTATGTTTCTGAAAAGGAGAACTTTTTAGACAGAAACTTAAAGGGATTTTTCCTTTGTTAGAGGAAGATTGTGACAAAATAGAGTAGGGATACTTACTGAAAAATATATGTGGCTTCAAGTCCATTGGAGATCAAATGAAGATAAGTGTCTTTTTCTCTCAGGCCTTAATTATCTTATTGTTTTTCTGGCATAAGCAATGGCCCTGAAAAAATCTTGGAAGGGTCAATATCTTAGGTCCCCACCTCCCCCTTTTTTTGTGAGGGTTTTTCTATTTATTAGAAAATCTCTTACACAAATACAGCTGACCAGAAGGTCAACAGCCCAGACCTTCCAATGGTGATCCTCCTGTAGACATAAGTATATGAGGTAGTCTTACTCACAGGGGAGCCCTTCTTAGAAGAACTGCCTGTTCCTCAGAAGGTTCAGAGTCAGGGACAGCAGCAGAGAGGATCCCAACCTGTTTTTTGCATTCAAATAGGAAGCAGTTGGTTATCACACATAGAGCTGCAGAATCAGAAGAGATTCCTCTCCCTACCCCCACCCAGGCCATGCCCACTTCTTTTAGCCATGAAAACAACCTCTTCCTACCTAATAGCATCCATGGGCTCCTGTTTTCTGCTGAGACAGCGTCTTGGCAATTGGAATGATGTTCTATTAGACTCCAAGACATGTACTTCCTTATTTTACCAGTCTTGCTGACAATACGTCACATAATGTCTTTTTACTAAAATCAATTAGTGTCTTATCAAATTTTTAAGTTAAGTAATTCTCATTTAAATTTGTTAACTTTCTAAAAACTCAAATTCCAAGTTCTGGACAGTCTTATGTAATTATAAAATTAATTATAGCATTAGGCTCCAAATCTCTTGCATTTTGATTTTTAATAACAACACCCTGATATAGCTTTATTTTTAAACTGCCTTGTCTGGGGTGGGGGTGGAGGGGAGGGGTGGTTTGAAGCCTTTGAAGCCATGAGAATGACTTAGGGTTTCTTTTTTTTTTTAAATAATTTATTTTATTTTTTCAGTGTTCCAAGATTCATTGTTTATGCACCACACCCAGTACCAACTTGCATTCCCACCCAGTGCTCCATGCAATAGGTGTCCTCCTTAATGCCCACCACTAGGCTCACCCATCCCCCCATTCCCCTCCATTCCAAACCCTCAGTTTTTTCTCAGAGTCAACAGATTCTTATGCTTCATCTCCCTCTCTGATTTACCCCAGTTCACATTTCCTTTCCTTCTCTTAATGTCCTCCATGTTACTCCTTATGTTCCACAAGTAAGTGAAACCCTATGATAATTGATTTTCTCTGCTTGGCTTATTTCACTCAGCATTTTCTCCTCCAGTCCCATCCATGTTGAACCAAAAGTTGGGTATTCATCCTTTCTGATGGAGGTATAATATTCCATTGTCTATATAGACCATATTTTCTTTATCTATTCATCTGTTGAATGGCATCCTGGCTCTCTCTGGAGTTTGCTGATGGTGGCCATTGCTGCAATGAACATTGGGGTACATATGGCCCTACTTTTCACTACATCTGTATCTTTGGGGTAAATACCCAGTAGTGCAATTGCAGGGTCATAAGGTAGCTCTATTTTTATTTTTTTAAGGAAACTCTACACTGTTTTCCAAAATGGCTGTACCAACTTGCATTCCCACCAACAGTGTAAGAGGGTTCCTCTATCTCCATATTCTCTCCAATACTGTTGTTTCTTGTCCTGTTAATTTTGGCCATTCTGACTGGTGTAAGGTGGTGTCTCAATGTGGCTTTGATTTGAATTTTCCTGATGGCTAATGATGATGAACATTTTTTCATGTTTCTGTTAACCACCTGTATGTCTTCCTTAAAGAAGTGTCTGTTCATGTTTTCTGCCCATTTTTTTACATCTTTTTGTTTGTTTGTTTCTTTGTTTTTGAGAAGTTCTTTATAGATCTTGGATATCAGCCCTTTGTAGTGTCATTTGTGAATCTCTTCTCCCATTCTGTGGGTTGCCTCTTTGTTTTGTTGATTGTTTCCTTTGTTGTGCAGAAGCTTTTTATTTTGATGAAGTCCCAAAAGTTCATTTTTGCTTTTGTTCCCTTTGCCGTTGGAGACGTGTCTTAAAAGAAGTTGCTGTGGCCCATATCAAAGAGGTTACTGCCTATGTTCTCCTCTAGGATTCTGATAGATTCCTGCCTCACCTTCAGGTCTTTCATCCATTTTGAGTTTATCTTTGTGTATGGTGTAAGAGAATGGTCTAGTTTCATTCTTCTATACGTAGCTGCCTAATTCTCCCAGCATCTTTTATTGGACAGACTGTCTTTTTTCCACTGAATATTTTTTCCTGCTTTGTCGAAGATTAGATGACCATAGAATTGAGGGTCCATATCTGGACTCTCTACTCTGTCCACTGGTCTATGTGTCTGTTTTTACTCCAGTACCATGTTGTCTTGGTGATCACAGTAATGTAAAAAGCTTGAAATCAGATAATGTGATATCCCCAGCTTTGTTTTTCTTTTACATTTCCATAGCAATTCAGGGTCTTTTCTGGTTCCATACAAATTTTAGGATTATTTGTTTTAGCACTTTGAAAAGTGCTGGTGGAATTTTGGGATGGCATTGAAAGTATAGATTGCTCTGGGCAGTATAGACATGTAACAATGTTTATTCTTCTCATCCATGTGCATGGAATGCTTTTCCATCTTTTTGTGTCTTCTTCAATTTCTTTCATGAGTGCTCTGTAGTTCTTTGAGTACAGATCCTTTACTGCTTTGGTTAGGTTTATTCCAAAGTATCTTAGGGTTTTTGGTGCTGCAGTAAATGGAATCGATTCTCTAATTTCCCTTTCTATTATTTTCATTGTTAGCGTATAAGAACGGAACTGATTTCTGTGCATTGATTTTGTATCCTGCCACATTACTGAATTGCTGTATGAGTTCTGGTAGTTTGAGAGTGGAGTCTTTTGGGTTTTCGATATAAAGTATCATGTCATCTGCGAAGAGAGAGTTTGACTTATTTGCCAATTTGAATACCTTTTGTTTCTTTTTGTTGTCTGATTGCTGTTGCTAGGACTTCTAACACTATGTTGAACAACAGTGATGAGAGTGGGCATCTTTGTCTTGTTCCTGATCTCAGTGGGAAGGCTGTCAGCTTTTCCTCATTGAGAATGATATTCACTGTGGGGTTTTCATTAATAGATTTTATGAAGTAGAGGAATGTCCCCTCTATCCCTATACTTTGAAGAGTTTTAATCAGGAATGGATGCTGTATTTTGTCAAATGCTTTTTGTGCATCAATTGAGAAGACCATGTGGTTCTTCTCTTTTTTTATTGATTTGTTCTGTCACATTGATTGATTTGCGAATGTTAAACCAGATGAATCCCACCTGGTCATGGCGGATAATCTTTTTAATGTACTGTTGGATCCTATTGGCTAGTATCTTGTTGAGAATCTTAGTATCCATATTTATCTGGGATATTGCTCTGAAATTTTCCTTTTTGTTGGAGTCTTTGCCTGATTTGGGCACCAAAGTAATGCTAGCTTCATAGAAAGAGTCTGGAAGTTTTCCTTCTGTTTTTACTTTTTGAAACAGCTTCAGGAGAATAGGCATTGTTTCTTCTTTGAATGTTTGGTAGAATTCCCCAGGGAATCCATCAGGTCCTGGGCTTTTTTGAGAGTTTTTTGATCACTGCTTCAATCTCGGTACTAGATATTGGTCTGTTGAGGTTGTCAATTTCTGTTTGTGTCTTGGAAGTTTGTAGGTTTCCAGAATGCATCCATTTCTTCTATGTTGTTTAACTTACTGGCATATAACTATTGATAATAATTTCTGATGATTGTTTCAATTTCCTTCATGTTAGTTGTGATCGCTCCATTTCATCATAATTTTATTAACTTGGGGCCTCTCTCTTTTCTTTTGGATTAGTTTGGCTAGTAGTTTATTGATCTTATTAATTCTTTCAAAGAACCAGCTTCTAGTTTCATTGATGTGTTCTACTAATTCATTGATCACTGCTCTACTCTTAATTATTTCCCTTCTTGTGTGTGGGGTTGGTTTAATTTGTTGTTGATTATCCAGTTCTTTAAGATATAAAAAGAGCTGGTGTATTCGAGATTTCTCAATTTTTCGGAGTGGGGCTTGGATGGCTATGTATTTCCCCCTTAGGACAACTTTCACCATATCCCATAGGTTTTGGACCGACGTGTCTTCACTCTCATTGGTTCCCATGAAATGTTTAGTTCTTTAATTTCCCCGTTGATCCAAACATTCTTGAGCAGGATGGTCTTTAGATTCCAAGTGTTTTAATACCTCCCAAATTTTTCTTGTGGCTAAGTTCCAGTTTCAAGGCATTGTGGCCTGAGAATATGCAAGGAATAATCTCAGTCTTTTGTTATTGGTTGAGCCCTGATTTGTGATCCAGAATGTGCTCTATTCTGGAGAAAGTTCCATGTGCACTCGAGAAGAATGTATATTCTGTTGTTTTAGGGTGGAATGTTCTGAATATATCTAGAGGTCCATCTGGTCCAATGTGTCTCTCAAAGCTCTTGTTCCTTTGTTGATTTTCTGTTTAGATGATCTGTCTATTGCTGAAAGTAGTGTCTTTAGATCTCCTACAATTAATGTATTTGTATCAATATGACTCTTTATTTTGCCTAAGAGTTGGCTTATGTAGTTGGCTACTCCCATGTTGGGGCCATAAATA
This sequence comes from Spilogale gracilis, assembly GCA_004023965.1. Lineage (NCBI taxonomy): Eukaryota > Metazoa > Chordata > Mammalia > Carnivora > Mephitidae > Spilogale > Spilogale gracilis. The sequence continues at coordinate 89,044 of PITA01001629.1, read as the reverse complement.
TTACGGTTGTTAGATCTTGGTGTATAGATGCTTTAAGAATGATGTGGTGTCCTTCTGCAGCTCTCACTACAGTCTTTAGCTTAAAATCTATTTTATCTGATATGAGAATTGCTAACCCAGCTTTCTATTGAGGCCCATTGGCATGAAAGATAGTCCTCCATCTGCTCACTTTCAATCTGGATGTATCTTTAGATTCAAAATGAGTCTCTTATATCAGTATATGGATAGGTCCTGTCATTTTATCCAGTCTGCAACCCTGTGCCTTTTTTTTTTTTTAAGATTTTATTTATTTGACAGAGAGAAACACAGCTAGAGATGGAACACAAGCAGGGGGAGTAGGAGAGGGAGAATCAGGCTTCTCGCCAAGCAGGGAGCCCAATGCAGGGCTCGATCCCAGGACTCCGGGATCATGACCTGAGCCAAAGGCAGACGCTCAACGACTGAGCCACCCAAGTGCCCCACCCTGTGCCTTTTTATGGGAGCATTTAGGCTGATCACATTGAGAGTGATTATTGAAAGATACATTTTTATTGACATCATGTTGTCAGTGAAGTCTTTGTTTCTATTGATTGTCTCTGTACATTTCTGCTCTATGTCACTCTTGGGCTCTTTCCTCTTTTACTACCCCCCCTTAATATTTCTTGTAGTTCCAGCTTGGTGTTTATTTCTCCATCCATTTTGAATGTCAGTATTGATGGATAAAGTATTCTTGGCTGCATATTCTTCTCATTTAGTGCCCTGAATATGTTTTGCCAGCCCTTTCTGGTTTACCAGGTTTCTGTGGACAGGTCTGACGTTATTCTGATGGTTCTCTCTCTGTACATAAGGGATCTCTTCCCCCTAGCTTCTCTTAAGACATATCCTTTGAATTTATGATTCATGAATATCACAATTATGTGCCTGGAGATTTTTCTAGCTGCATTGATCTTGGGCTGGGGTGGGGGGTGTCCTTTCTGCCTCTAGGACATGAACACTCGTTTCATTCCCAGATTAGGGAAATTTTCATCCAGGATTTGTTCAATTATACCTTCTAGTCTTCTCTCTCTCTCTACCCCCTCAGGGATCCCAATAGTTCTGATATTGGAACATTTCATGGTGTCATTTTTTCCCCTAATTCTATTTTTATGGCTTTTAAGCTGTTTGTTCCAATCCTTCTCCTGTTCCTTCCTTTCCATCAGTCTGTCTTCTAGATCACCAGTTTGATCTTCTGCTCCACTGGTCTTAGCTGTTAGAGTATTTAGATTAGATTGGGTCTCATTGATACCATTTTTAACTTCTGCCAGGTTAGCTTTCACTTTTGCTCTTAGAGATTCTATGTTGCCACTAAGGGTCTTTTTGAAACAACTTAGCAATTTCTGACATATTGTTTATGTCCATATCCAGTAGTTCTGTGGCAGAGGTCATGGTCTCTAAATTTGTCCTCTATTGGGTGTTCCTCCTCCAAGTCATTTTGGTGAGGGGTGGTTGAGGGGATGTATAGCTGAATATATCAACCACAATCCAGGCAAGTTGCCCATTTGAAAGTTTCAAAGCAATTGGAAGTCACCACCAAAAAGAAAGAAGAAAGGGAGAGAAAAAGTGAAGAAAAGAAAGGAAAAAACCCAGTCAAAATGGGCTCCAAAGGTAGGATTTATATGGCACAAGAATGAAAACAAATAAACAAAAAGACCAACAAAAGCAAAAGGAAAAAAAAGCAAAACCCAGAAAAAATCCCCAAGAATAAGATTAATATAGTATGAAGATAAAGCCAAAGCCAAGTACCTAGAAACACTGACAGAAGAATAAGATGGAAAGATGGTTATAAATCCTCAATGTGGCGAGGAAGGTATTTTTAGTTCTTCCTGGGTGTATCTTGTTATCTTTGTTAAAGGACTCAACCTTCCAGAGATATAGGGAAGGTAGCAATGGTTTATATACAGGGATAGTATTGAATAGGGAAAAAGTATTACCTTGAAGCTTATATCTATATGTATATTCAAAACAAAAAAAAAAGGAAACAGGTATATGCATAAAAAAAGTTCAACTTAAAAAATTATTATGGAATGTTGTATTAAACATCAAGTTGTAATAAGTATGTTAAAAAATAAAAGAACAAGAATCATGAGAACAAACTTTTTTAAAAATGAAAAGCTCTATCTATAAAATATACAGGTTTGGGGCAGTACGGGAAGCTTAATATTTTGTTTTTCTCTGATGCTGTGGTTTTACAGTTTTATGGAGACCCTTTGGTGGTTGTTCTCTTGTTCTTCTGGCTTGCCTTCTTCTGGGCCTTCTGAGTTGTCCTTCAGTCAATCTTGCTTGGGCTGACTGGCCCTGCCCCCTATCAAGGGGCTGGGCTCTATGGAAACCAGTTCTTCAGGCTTTTGTTCTCTGGAGGTTTTTGTTCTTCAGAGGCTTTTTGTGGCTTTTTGAGGAAAGTCAGAGCAAAGTAAGCTTTCTGCACCCAGATCTCCATCAGAGAGAAGCCTAAGTCTGCTCTCCTCTGGATAGCCCAGAGCACACAGAGTCCTGCTCTGCAAACTCCCCTGCACACTGCAATCTCTCACAGGTGGTGTGCACTCCCAGTCACCACCACAATGGTCGCCCGAGGCCCTTGCTTGTCTCTGCTCCCCCCGTGCCACAGAAACCATGAGTGATATTGGTTTTGGCAAGTCTGATCCCAGTGGCTGCCACTGTCTGGACTGCTGTCTGCAGCCCACGTACACACCAGGTGACCTCAGACCTGGCTTGGGTGCAGGTTGTGTAGAAGGCTGCAGCCGAGGGGTCTCTGGCAGGAGCCTGCCTGGGCCCCTCTCAGGGGCGCTGGTAGTGGTCACTGGCTGTGGCTGTCCTCCGACTGGGCCTTAGGTCCATTTTGGTGGCTGCCCAATTCCACCAGTTACCCCTTAAGACCCTTAAGACTCTTTTTTTTGAGTGTGTTTAATCAGACTCCATGTTGATGCTGGTCCTCAAGCACAGGGCACTTTCATATTGGGGAATTTTCCAATGGGTTGCTTCTGGTGGCTCCCTCCCTCTCCTGTTTCTCCTCCAATACAGTCCGAGTGCTCCCACTCCACTTTACCTCTCCACTGACGATATTCTGCCCTAGTAGAGATCTAGAAGTATGTAATCTTACATCTGAGGCTGATTTCATGAAAGTTCAAAGTGTTCTGGTAGATATTTAGCTCACTTCGGGGGATCAGTTGAAACAGGTCTCTGACTTCTCTGCCATTTTGCCCTGAACCCCCCCTCCCAATGATGACTTGGGGTTTCTGACATTACTATTTCCTAACATTTACTGTCAAATTATAGCCCTCTGAAAAAGGGAGGTGGGAACATGACAAGTTCTAATAACATCTATGAGTATTGAGGATGGCTTTTCATTTTTTCTAAGACTCACTCTGTTCCTCTGGAAGGTCCTAGGACCATGTTGTGCTTTATTCATAGTTGGTGCTCATTAACATCAGTTCCTTTTCTTTTTCTAGCAATTTCTGTAGACTGGAGCCAAAGATTTCTTAGACTGGCATCAAAACCTAGAATGTGGGGGATCAAACAGAAAGGCAATAGATGAATTCTAATGACTACACAACACTGTTTCCAAGCATTCTGATACATGATAACTCTGAGTTGATGGGACTTATATAAGAGAGAAAGTTGAAAAAGTGGTCATCTCAGAGAGTTTTAACACTCAAACAGAATGTCATTATCTAGCTATCTGAATTGTCTTCCCTGCCCTGGAAGAGTAATTCAATTTAAGTTAGAATGACCAGGTAAGCCAAGGAAATAGCTAAAGGGAACCCAGTTGCAGTTTATGTTAGTGAACCTGTCTCCAAAAAGACATTGTGAAGGAGGAAGTTAAAACCACACATTGTCTTACCCATTAGCATTTTATATATAACATATATGTGTATATTTTAATTGAATGGGATTGAACTAGAAATAAGTCAATGCTGTGTTAATGTTTCTATAGTAATTCATTGTAGATATGATTATATACTTAGTCACCCCTCATAATAGTGTTTTATTCTTGACGCACAAGTTAAAAAATTAATAGAGTTTAAGCACACCTTTTACACAATGTTGAAACCATAAAATTGATGGTAGTATGATTGATCCTCTTTATTCATGGGTTCTCTATTTGTGAATTTGTCTACTTGCTAAAATTTATTTGTATCCCCAAAATCAATATTCAGAGAGCATTCATAGTAATTTGGACATGAGTGGTAAAAAATCTGGGTTGCCCAAGGTAAATGTTCACAGCTGAGGTTGAATACAGGGATTCTTTGCCTTCTTGTTTCAGGTCCTATAGAGTAATTAAGAGTCCTTTCTACAGTCTGCTTAGCACCACATTTTCTGGTATTTTGAGCTTTTTGTTGGTGATTGCACTGTGTGAGATGGAATTCAAGCACAGTGCTGAAGTGTTGGCTAGTGCTTCCAAACACCAGAAGGCTGTGATTTACCCAGTAAATATGTGTGTTAAATAAGCTTCGTTCCAGCATGGGTTACAGGGGTTTTGGCCAGGAATTCAATTTTAATCAACATTATTGTATTAAATAAGGTGTCTTTGTTTTTCAAGACTTTATTTATTTATTTATTTATTTATTTATTTTTTATTCATGGCATGAGTGGGGGAAGGGGCAGAGGGCAAGGGAGAGAGAATCCCAAGCAGACTTGAGCACTGAATACAGAGCCTAATGCAGGGTTCAGTCTCACAACCCTGAGATCATGACCTGAGCCAAAGTGAAGAGTCAGATGGCTCAACCAACTGAGTCTCTCAGTCACCACCAAATAAGGTGCCTTTAAACAGAAACATATATAAAATAAGGTAGTGTGTTAAGTAGTTGAAGAAAATGTGACCAGAGTCCCACAGAAACCTGGCCCTATATACCTATAGGAACAATGATTTAGTATTCATTAATGTAGCAATCACGGTAACTTCATAGATAATAACTACCATGAAGCATCAGTACAGTGCTGGTGAGTATGTAGAGTAACTAACTCTCTCATACATTAGGAGGTTGGAATATAAAATGGTTATATAATTTTGAAACAGTTAGGAATCTTTCTTATGAAGTTAAACACTTACTATAGAACTCAATAACTTCATATTTATCACAGAGAGATGAAAAATTTGTACATACACCTTTGAATTTATAGGTGTATGTATTTTGTCATATTTGGGAGGTTTTCAGCCATTTTCTTGAGCACCATATTCTTTTTCCTCTCATTATGGGACTTTTAGGGGATGAATCTCAGATCTCTTGTTCTTTGATCGCAGGCCCCTGAGGTTTAGCTTATTTTATTTCAAGCTGCTGCTTCTTTGTGGCTCAGATTGGGTAATTTCTATTGATCTGTCTTCAATTTGACTGATTTTTCCCCCTATCTCCTTTCATTTTTACTGTGAAATTGAATATATCCATTGAAGCGCTTTTTAAAATATCACTTACTATACTTTTCAGTTCTAAAATTTTAATTTAGTTCTTCTTTATATCTTCTATTTCATTGTTGAGATGGTCTATTTTATAATTTGTCTCAGGAGTGTCATAATTTCCTGTTAGACCATTTTTATGGCAGCTGCTTGAAAATCCTTGTCTGAAAATTAGAGCATCTCTGTCATCTCAGTGTTGACATCTGCTAATGATATTTTCCTTTTTGAGTTGAGATTTTCCTGTTCTTGATATGATGAGTAATTTTGGTCTATATTCTGAACATTTTGAATAACATATTATTAAAAAACTCTGGGTCCCATGTAAATCTTCCATTTGACAGCTAGTCAACCTATTAAGTTCAAAATGCATGTCCTGGCTCACTCTTGTGGGTTGTGGTTGAAATGTCAATTTAGCTTATAAAGCCTCTGCAGTGCTATTTTCTTCCACCTTGTGTGTGGGTGACAGGATTCAACACTGTTGTATTTTCAGTTGGGGATGGGGAGTGGGAGATAAGCCTCATTACCTCTGAGTGAGGACAAAAGACAGGGTTTTGTGCACTGACACACATGAGGAGGAATGCGGGGGGGGGGGTGGTCACCTTGTCCCTGCAGAAGGGATGGAATCAAAATTCTGCCACAGGCTACACAGGGTAAGGATGCCTGCTCATCGCTGTTGTAGTGAGGTGGGGGGTGAAGTCAGAATTCTGCCCACAGGGGAAGAGCATTGCCTCATTACACTGTATGAGAAAAAAGGGATTCAGAGTTCTTCCCACATCCTCTTGAGGAAGGGGTGTTGCCTCATTATTGTAGGAGATGTGAAAGACAGGCCTCTGACCATAGTCTACACAGTAGAGGGGCACACCTGCTTGTTCCTGTGAGAGGGTAGTGGAAGTCCAAGTTCATCCACAGGCCCTGCAGGGGAGAGAGATACTCAACACTAGAAGAGGGACTAGACTACTATAGTATCCACTGGGCTAGAAGATGGCTGCAGACATTTTTCATAGTGTTCATTCAAGACAGGCATATGTGATTAGAGATGTATGCACTGTAGATTGCTCTCTTCCCAGTTGTTTGCACAAAAGAAGGTAGGTTTTTAGGAGGCCCATCTTTGTCTGCATTCTTTAGCATTTCCGGGTGTGGGCTTCTCCAAGGACTCACCCAGGATACACAGGACACAAAGAAGGAAGGAAGGGAGGGAGCAATGGAGAGAGAAGGGAAAGGAAGAAAAGAAAACCAGGACCTTACTGCTGTGTTATTCTTTGAGTCCCAAGGTCCCTAGCAAGTCTGCCTCTCCTCCATTTTTGAGTCCTTGGCTAAGTGATTATGTCTTTTGTAATTAGCAGAAGAAGGAAAATGGAATGCACCTTGCCCAGAACACAGACAATAGCCCCTTTTGATGGTTATGTAGGAGTTCTGATTTTTGCTGTGACAATTCTATGATTTGTATTCTTGCTCATGTCAATTGGCCTTTTAATTCTTTAAACTCCCCAAAGTAGAAATCTTGAGTCAGGAAATATTACATTGCTAAGGCTCTTGAGATGCAGTAGGTACAGTATATAACCACACCCCCACAACTCTTGTTAAATGTTCTCCTCCTTTTTAATATTGGCCAAATTGATAGATGAAGACTGTTTGGTTTCTACTGTTCATCAAAAGCTTCAAACCATTATCATTTTTCCTTTTTCCTTCTTTTGTGAATTATCTTACCATTTATTAACTTTACTATAGAGGTGTTTGTATTTTACTTACTGATTTCTAAAAGCTTTGTACATATGGTACTTTGTACATATGGTTATTGTACATATGGTTACTTACTTTGTACATATGGTTATTTTTTCACCATATAAGCTATAAATATGATTCCTGGTCTGACTTTTAATTTGGTTTATGTGGTTTTGCCATGTGCAAAGTTTTGCTTTTTATGTAGTCAAATCCATCAATTTTTCTAAATATTTTCCTATTGAGTAGATATGGATTCCAGGCCCTACTTTGAGCCTGAATAAACTTCTTTTCAACCCCCTTTTGCATCTGAGATGTCAGGAGGCAAAAGAGAAATGAATATAGCTCTAAAGAAGAATGGAGTAACACATGAGGAACACCTTCAACACTACTTTTTTTGTCTAATCAGAGGTAAAGTAAGAGCCTTTCTTTCACAAACACATTCAAACATTTTTCTACATCCACTGACCACAGCCCAAGTGCCTCCATCACCAAATCAGAGCTCTCTGTGTTGATTTTTCCACAGGCAAAGCCCCTTACCCTTGAGAATGGCAGACACAGCATCTTATACAGATCCCCATCCCTATTCCCACTCTTTGTTCTCTACTAGTGAATCAGGAAAGGCAATGACTGAAATAGCATATGGCAGCATCAAATACCAATTGTTCTGATTTTGACAGTTTCAAGAGTTGTCACTAACTTTTTCTCAAGCTGAGACTTACTGGTTTTACTCCAGTTTCTTTACCATGGCATTAAGAATCCATTTCAGTCCTCTGTAAGATATGTAGCACTCATAAATATTTAAATATGCCAAAGTATTGTCCCGATTCCTATTTCAACACATGTCCCCACAGAGCTGACCTAAGCATTCTGCCCTATTGATTTGTGTGTGAGTGAGAGAAAAATGGATTATTTTGTATGTTTTCTTTTCAGTTACTGCAATGCTAAAATTGCAAGGACATGATTTTATTTTCTATGATGTTTGTGAATGGGCTATAAAACACTGAATATTGAACTTAATATGTTGAACTTAATATATGTAACAAAGCAAAGGTGAAGATGCAATTCAAGATGAGGGCAGGAAGTTCAGAGACCTGGGTTGAACTACCAAAAGTAGGATTTTGAATTTGGAAGTAGAGGACCAAAGTTCATTTGCTGGCTCCCATTCCTTCATCATTAATTACAGTTATTCAATTAATAATTCAGTGTCCTGAACTATTTTGATAACTCCTCATTAAGAGGATCAAAGCTGATAATTAAAGGATGGGTCAGAGACCCTATCCACAAAGAGCAAAGGCCCCAATGAGCAACATGGAAGAAGTATCATTTCACATTCCTAACATGTGAGCAGGCTATGAATATTGATGGCACCAAATAGGAGAGAAAGGAACTAACGTATGGGCTTACAGAGCTCTGCTTTGTTCACAGTCCAAAATCAATACTACAAAGACTGCCCAATATGCTTCAGTAACTGTTCATCAATTATTTACGGGCATCTTTTGTTCAAAGTTTCTGTTTACAAGATTACTTGAAGATGAACTTGAAAGAATGGTGTCTGTGTGTATGGGTGGTGCTGGTCATCTTAGGTCGCAAGTTCAGATCAAGGTAACTGCTACAGCCTTCTGTCCCAGGCTGCTTCAACTTCTATCAGGTTGGCATTACAGGTCCAAGACATTTATCTGCCCACATTTTCAATATCCTACCTAATTGACAGCCAAGGTCAAGAGAAAACAATGCCCCTTGAGTTGTTTTCCACATTTGCCCTTGTTCTTCTTTCTCAAAGTTCCCACTGCCCTGGAAACAAGAAGAAAACTGTTTAAGATCTATTCTTACTTAGTCCTAATTCTCTGTCAGTTGTGTCTGCTTAAACCTTATGCCCAATTTTGAGGGGAGGGTTTGCTGTTTGATTCTTTTTGTGTGAGATCACTACCTAGACTGCAAATTCTCAGAAAAGAGAAACAACTTCATCAAGAGATTATAATATTTGCTAATCAACATGCTGAGCATTTTTTGAGACAAAGTTCTTTTTAAAAAGTCCCATGAGATGTAGTTATTATTATAACCATTTTATAGATGAAGAAACTGAAACTTACCAATTAGAAAGCTGTGACAGTAAGTAGCAGAACTGACCATCAAACTTGGCTTTGTTTGCCTCCAGCACCTAAACTCTTTGCCCCTATTTTATACTGTTGTAATGAACTCCTAAAAAAAAGGTCTTGGTCTTCCCTTTTGTAGAACATGAAGTAGCAAACTTTACTGTAAAAGTCAAAAGAGCAAACTTTTTAGGCTTTGTTGACCCTGTGGGCTCTATTGCAATCAACCCCTGCTGTTATGATGCAAAAGCAGTCGGAGATGATACGTAAACAGATGTCCACATCGAGTTCCAAGAAGTCTTTAGTTACAAAAACATCCAGGCTGGTTTTGACCTAGAGGCTGCAGCTGGCCAACCCCTACAGTAGGAGAATTCACATGCTTTGAGTACAAACCTTAATAATGCTTTGCCTATTTCAGAGACACCTTAAATGATAAAGTTAGTTAGCATTGGATTCAGCAAGTCCTTAATAGCCCATGACAAAGATTCTCTGCAGAAATGTCTTCAGGTCCTGGAAGATTTATCTGTGAAATAGGCACTTTGGTGAGATTGTTTCCATTAGCACTTTGTGGAGTCAATACCCAACCTGGACACCAACAGATTTTTTCCAGAAATTCCATAGTATGGGCAAAAACTCAAGTGAGGGAAGCAGGCCAAGTAGTTATGGGGTTGGATCAGGTAGGGAGTATGCATCAGTTAGAGGGGCCACTGTCTCTTTTCCAGCCAACAGTCTTGACATGGAGGAATAGGAGCTCAGTGTTTCTGCAAGATCTGCAGAAAGTCCCGGGAAGCCATGTAACTTGCTGGGTATGCACCTGCTCGCAAGCAGCCTCTGACTAAAGATTACATGGGGAAGGCTGGTGTTCTGCCGGGGTATGCCATGGCACAGAGAAACTTAGAGTTGCCTACAGTCTAAGTTCAACTATGGAGATAATTGGAGGTTTTCAATTTTTGTTCCCTATTATCTCAGTCCTATAATCTTCCTTAAATAAATAAGAGATATTACAGTTACTTTCTTAAACTCAAGTAGAAATTCAGTAGTGAGTTCTGTATTTTAATCTTTTTAATTAAAGTATCTTTGACATACAATATCCTATTTCTTTCAGGTGTACACCACGGTAATTCAATATTTTTATACATTGCCAAATGATCCTTACAAGGACTCTAGTTACCATTTCTCACCACACAAAGTTGTTAGAATCTTACTGACTTTACTTCCCATGCTATACATTACTTCACTGTTACTTTATACCTACAGTTGTACTATTTAATCCCCTTCACCTATTTTGCCAGTCCCTCTGGTAACCAACAACTTATCTCCTGTATCTGTGAGTCTGTTTCTGTTGCATTTTATTCACTTGTTTTGCTTTTTTAGATTCCACATATAAATGAAATCATATCTTTAGCTTTCTCTGACTTATTTCACTTAGGCTAATATCTTCTAGGTTAATCCACATTGTCATGAACGGCAAGACTTCATTATTGTAAATGGCTGAGTAATGTTCCATTGTATATTACATACCACATCTTCTTTACACATTCATCTATCAATGGACAGGTACGTTGTTTCCATATCTTGGCTATTGTCAATAATGCTGCAATGAACAATGAGGTGCATACAGTTCTTCAGACTCTTTTTATTTTCTTTGAATAAACACTCCGAAGTGGAATTTTTGGATCACATGGTATTTCTATTTTTAATTTTTTGAGAAACCACCATACTGTTTCCCATAATGGCTGCACCAGTTTGCATTCCCACCAACAGTGCACAAGAGTTCCCTTTCCTCAAATCTTCACCAGTACTTGTTACTTCTGGTGTTTTTGGTAATAGCCATTCTGATTTGTGTGAGGGGCTATCTCCTTGTGGTTTTCATTTACATTTCCCTGATGATTATTCATGTTGAGCTTCTTCTCTTATGCCTGTTGGTCCTCTGTATGTCATTTTTGGGAAAATATCTATTCAGATCCTCTACTCATTTTTTAATTGGATTATTTGCATTTCTACTATCAAGTTGTCTGAGTTCCTTATCTGTTGTGGATGTTAACACTTTAACAGATGTGTGGTTTGCAAATATTTTCTCCAATTCTGTAGATTGTCTTCATTTTGTTGATGGCTTCCTTTGCTCTGTGGAAGCTTTTTAGTTTGGTGTAGTCCTTTTCATATATTTTAGTTTGTGTTGCCCTTGCCTGAAGACACTGGACCAAAAAAATATTAGTGAAACTGATGTCAAATAACTTACCACCTATGTTTTCTTCTAGGACTTTCATAGTTTCAGGTCTTAGATGGAAGTCTTTATTTTGAATTTATTTTTGTATATGGTATAAAATAGTCTAGTTTCATTCTTTTGTATATAGCTGTCCCATTTCCTCAGCACCACTTATTGAAGAGAATGTCTTTTTTCCATTGTATATTTTTTCTCCTTGTCATTATTAGTCACATATGTAGACAGTCTTTTGCTGGGGAGAGGGGGACTGTGTTCTATCCCATTGATCTACATGTCCGTTTTCATATCAGTACCATACTTTTTTGATTTCTATAGCTTTGTAATAGTTTGAAATCAGGGAACATGGAACCTACAGCCTATTTATTTCTTAAAATTGTTTTGCTATTAGGGTCCTTAGTGGTTCCATACAAATTTTAGGATTCTCTGTTCTGTGAAAAATGTCATTGGCAGTTTGGTAGGGATTGCATCGGATAATATGGACATCTAATAATACTAATTTTTCCAATCCATGAGCACAGATTACTATTCCATTTATTTGTGTCATCTTCAATTAATTTCATCAGTGCAAGGGTTTTCAGAGTAGTTTCTGAACCTCCTTGATTAAATTTATTATACGTCCTTGGTTAAATTTATTCCTAGGTATTTTATTCCTTGTAATCCAATTTTAAATGGTACTATCTTTTAAACTTCTTCATGTTTCAATAGTAGTGTATAGAAGCACAATCCATTTTTGTATGTTATTTTGTATCTTGTGACCTTACTAAATTCATGTATTCTAATAGTTTCTTGGTGAAGTCTTTAGGGTTTTCTATATAGAATCTCATGTCCTCTGCAAATGTTACTACTTTCTTGATGATTTGGTTGCCTTTTTTTCTTATCTAATTTCCATGGCAAGAACTTCTAATACTATGTTTTATGGTATTATATAGTATTTATAATACTATAAAAATAGCAAGAGTGGGCATTCTTGTCTTGTTCCTGATCCTAGAGGAAAGCTTTGGCTTTTCACCACTGAGTATGTTATTAGCTGTCAGTTGGTCATATATGGCTTAATTATTATTAAGTTATGTTCCTTCCTTATCTGCTTTGGTGAATTTCATTAAATGCTTTTTTGATTCTACTGAGATGATCATTTGATTTGTATCCTTTGTTTTATTAATGTGGCATATCATGTTAATTGATTTGTAGATACTGAACCAACTTTGTGTCCCTGGGATAAATCCCACCTGATGGTGGTGTATGATCCTTCCAATGCATTTTGAATTGAATTTGTTAATATTTTGTTGAGGATTTTTCCATCCATGTTCATCAGGGATACTAGCCAATAGTTTTCTTTTTTTGTAGTGTCATTATCTGGTTTTGGTACAATGTTGGCTTCATAAAATGAGTTTGGAAAGCATTCTTTCCTCTGAAATTATTTGAATAATTTGAGGATAGATAGGAGGTCTTCTTTAAGTATTTGCTGGAATTCAAGTTGAAGCTGTCTGGTACTGGACTTTTGGTTTGGGGAAGTTTTTAAATTACTGATTGAATTTCATTACCTGTACTCGTCTATTCAGATTTTTAATTTCTTCGTGATTCGGTCTTGAAAGGTTGGGTGTTTCAAGGAATTTATTTCTTCCACATTTTCCAATACATTGGCAAATAATTGTAATCTCTTAAGATCCTTTGTATCTTTGGTGTTAGTTTTAACTTCTCTTTCATTTTTTATTTTGACCCCCAACCTTTTTTTTTTTTATTAGTCTGGCTAAAGGTTTATTGATTCTATTTATCTTCTATTTATCTTTTCAAGAACCTGTCTGGTCTGCTCATCTCTAATTTTTGTCTCTATTTCACTCATTTTGATCATCATTATTTCCTTTCTTGTACTAACTTCAGCATTTGTTTACTTTTTCTAATTTAGATATAAAGTTAGATTGTTCATTTGGGATTTTTCTTATTTCTTATGGTACTCCCCTAACACTATGAACTTCTCTTTTAGAATCACTTTTGCTGTATCCCATAGATTTAGGAAAGCTATGTTTCCATTTTTATTTGTGTCAGGGTATTTTTTAATTACCTCTTTGATTTCTTCATTAACCCACTGGTTGTTTAGTAATGTGTTGTTTAGTGTCCGTGTGTTGTTGGGGGGGGGATTTCCCCATTTTTCTTCCTGTAATTGATTGCTAGTTTCATATTATGGTGATTAGAAAAGATTATTTTAATCTTAAAATCACTGAGACTTGTTTTGCAGTGTAACATGTGATTTGTCCTGGAGAATGTCCCATGTATACTTGAGCAAAATGTGTCTTCTGCTTTCTGGGGATGGAATGTTCTTATGTATTTATTAAGTCCATCTGATCAAATAAATCATTTAAGGCCAATATCTTCTTCTTAATTCTGTCTAGATCATCTATCCATTGATGTAAATGGGATGTTAAAGTCCCCTATTATTAGTGTATTACTGTAATTTTCTCCCCTTATGTTTATTAACATTTGCTTTTTATATTTTAAGTGTTCCTATGTTGGGTGCATAAACATCTAAAAATGTTATATCTTCTTCTTGGATTAACCCCTTTATCATTATGTAATGCCCTTCTTCATCTTTTGTTACAGTTTTTGTTTTAAAGTCTGTGTTGCCGGGTAGAAATATTGCTACACTAGCTTTCTTTCCATTTCCCTTTGCCTGGACTTCTTTTCCATCTTTTTTTTTTCTTTTTTTTTTTTTTCTTTTCCATCTTTTCACTTTGAGTCTGTGTGTATCTTTACATCTGAAGTGAGTTGGCAATATATAGGCCATAATATATATATATAATATTTTCAATACATTCTTCCACTTCATACCTTTTGATTGGAGCATTTACTCCATTTAAAGTAGTTATTAAAAGGTATATTCTTACTGCTTTTTGGTTGTTTTTGCAGTTCTTTCTTTTTTCAGTCTCTTCCCTTGAGATTCGATAGTATTCCTTAGTGTTATGTTTGGGTTCCTTTCTCTTTATTGTTTTTTTATCTATTGTAGGTTTTTGGTTTATTGTTACCATGACGATCGTATATATTGGCTTACAGTACATAGCAGTCTATTTTAAGCTGATGGTTGTTTAAGTTCAAACGTGTTTTAATGCCCACATTTTTACTACCCACCCTATGTTTTGTTTTTGATGCCTTGTTTTACTTTGTTTATCCCTTAACTACTTATTATAGAGTTGGTTTTACTTTTTGTCTTACAACTTTTATAGTAACTTTTCAAGTGGTCAGTTTATTTTTACTATATATTTAATTTTACCATTGGGGTTTTTTTCTTTCATACATTTTCTAATTTCTAGTTATAGCTTTTTTTATTTAAAGAGGACAAACATTTCTTGTAAGGTCAGTTTAGTAATGATGAGCTATTTTAGCTTTCCCCACCCCCACCCCAGAAAACTCTTGACCTCACCTTAAATTCTGAATGATTATCTTGCCAGGTAGAGTATTCTCAGTTGTAAGTTTGTCCCTTTCAGCACTTTGAATGTAGTATGCCACTCCATTAGGGCCTACAATGTTTTTGCTGAAAAATCAACTGGTAGTCTTAGGATGTTTCCCTTGTAAGCAACTTTTTCTCTTTTTGTATTTAGATTATAACTTTTGCCATTTTTAAAAATAATATGTCTTGGTTTGGATCTCTTTGGATTCTTCTTGTTTGGGACTGTGCTATCTGGACCCAGATGTTTCCTTCCCCAGGTTAGCAAACTTTTCCCCCATTACTTCTTCAAAAAAGGTTTTTAGCCCCTGTATCTCCTATTCTGCTGGGATCAATATAATGCAAATATTAGTATACTAGATGGTGTGTCCCAGGGGTCTCAAACTATTCTCATTTTTTCAATTCTTTTTTCTTTTTGGTCTTCTAATTTCCACTATTCTCTCTTCTAGATTACTGACCTGTTCTGTGTCATCTAATCTGTAGTTGATTTCCTCTGGTGTATTTTTCAATTCCGTTATTATAATCTCCATTTCGGTGACTTCTGTTTGGTACTTATATTTTCTACCTCTTTGAAGTTTTCACTCTATTTTGCCATTCTTCTCTGGAGTCGTATGTTGTATGAGCTGCTTTATGACCACTATTTTGAACTCTTTATCAGGTAAATTACTTTTCTCTGTTTCATTAGCGTTTTTCTTGGCAGGGTGGGGGGGGGTGGAATCTTGTTCTTTGTAACATATTTTTTGGTCTTTTTTTTTTTTTTACTTTCTGTGCTTGTATCTGTGACTTATGGAGAACACCTCCATCTCCTCATCACGGGTCACCTTGCATTGGAGCATCCCCTTTGTAGATTACATGTGTCTAGTGGCTTTAGCTGACCAGCTAGAGCTGAGTCAGGTGCAACCTGGAGGGTTCCAGGGTGTACGGCACCAGGGCCACCCTGGCAGGATAGTTGAAGCTGGAGTGGAAATGGACCACAAAATGCTGTGAACCAGATCAGCCTATGGCAGGACAGTTGGAACTAGAACATTCATGGGCTGGGATTCTCAGAGCATCTCCCCTCCAAGGCTGCCCTGGAGGGATGGCTGGAACTGAAGTGGAAGTGTGCACTCTTTGGTTGACACCCTGGAAGGATAGCTAGAGTGGAACAAGCCTGATGGGGTCCTGAAGTGCTGTGTGCTAGGGCTGTCCTGGCAGGATGGCTGGGTTAGGCACAGACCAGGGGAGATCTGGAGCACACACTGGACCCTGCTCCCATCTACATTATCAAGGGCAGGGGTTATATAAAGTGGTGCGTGGTGGCACCTCAGACCCCAGAGAGAGTTCAAAGAGTTCCCACGCTCTTTGACAGATGCTCTAGAGTTAGCAAATGGTTTTCCTTTACTTACAGTACAGTTGCTCTTTAAATGGCTGTTTGTTTGCTATGTCCTAGGGTAGGCGAGTCTATATACAGGCCCCTCAGTGATATCCCTCCCTAGTGCAGATCATCACATCAGAGGTGGTGTTTCCATTGATACCATGTCTCCCTCTGTCCTCTCCTTCTCTATGTGGTCCCTCTGTCACTGCTTGTGCCTAAGTAATCAAATCAATGCTCAGTTCTTCTTCAGGAGGATTTGCTTTGTATTGAGTTGTAAAGTCTGTGTGTCCATAGGAGGAGGTGAGTTCTGGGACTACTTAAAGCTGCAGGCAGTGAGATTTTTCATCAGTGTATTGGTACTTTAGAAGATCATGGCAATGAGTGCAAGTGCTAGACCCTGTTAAAGTAGGTCAGATGCTAGCCAGATGTTAAGGTTAGCCAATTTCCTTAACACCTTAAGGCACAGGATTAGTATGTTATCCAAAAAGCTCTCAAGGAAAAGTAAATCTACAGTTTCTGATCTTTTTTTTCATGAGTCCCCATTATCTAATTTCTAGTAGTAACTGGGTAAGTTTGGGCAAGTTTAATTTTATTGGTCCTAAATTCTAAAAAATGGGAATATTCGTAAAGACCTAACAGGTGCAGAAAAATGGATTTGTGTGTATAGGGGTAGATCATTTGGGGGTCTTCATTGTCTGTTGAATTTAGCATATGAGTAGAGTTCCACGTATATATAGTTGAGCTCCATGTAGTTTAGAGTAACAAATCTGAATCTGAGGGAAAGCTATAAAATCTGGAGTTTGCTGGTTCCTTTGGAGAAGCCTAGGCTAAGTCTATAGCCCTTGCTTGGCAGCATTAGGTTTTAAGATAAAAGAAATGAAAGTCTTCAGGTGTTGAGATCATAAGTGCCACAATTAGAGGAGTTACTGCTGACATGATTAATGTCCTCACAACTCCCTTGGTATCTTTGTTTTAAATTCCAGAATACATAGAAAACTGTCTTATCTACTTCTCTCCAGGAAAAGTATAGGAATGATAACATTAAAATGCTTCTGCAGGCAAACTCCATTTTCAGACTAACTTTTGAAGTTGATAAAAAGTATACTTTGAAGCAATAGTGGATAAAATGGCAGTTGTGATTCCTGCTATTTTCCCTAATGGACCATTTACTCCCCTCAAAGTAGTTTACACCCCAGAAATGTACTTCAAGGTAAAGCAGTGTCATTTTAACTTGATCTTATTTGGTGTACTAGATCAGAGGTATGGGCAAAAGACTGAGACATTCTTTCATGTACCATAAAATTGACTTTTTCTTTTTAACGCTCTCTTCTTACAATGGAGGCTCCTATGGTAAAGGCAGAACAGTATATAGAGCATTGTACGCTGCCCTCAATGTAATTAAATCTTCCTAGATTTTAGATTATCTTTAATGTTACATGTCTAGATCTTAAGTTTAATTAAATGTAATTAAATGTAATTTTTAAGCTAGTTTTTGCGTTTGCATTTAAAACCTGCAAGCCTGGGGTATTAACATGAAGCCTTATGGCTGTAAAATAATCACAAAAACTTATGTGCCAGCAGCAGAATGAATTTTTTACTTACTAATAGGACAGTAATAATTCTGGTAAGCATCCCGTCAAATTCAAACAAAGTTAGGCAACAAATAGATGTCCTCCATTTCCATTCTTTTTGCAAGACTAAAATCAAGTAGATGTTGTTACTGCTATAAATGTTAGAGTAATATCTTCCCCCACTATTGTGAAAGGACAACACTAAGTAACAGGGATGAAAGGACGTTTCTGGCTTTTCTTAATATATAAAATGCCGTGTTACAGTAGTAGGTGTTTTAATGACATTATGCATTTAAAATCTGGGTCACTTTTCATCTACGATATATTTCTGCATGACAGCATCTCAGAATATGTGGACACACATCTGCTGCAAAATCATTAAACCAAGGAAAAAAAATGACTCAGACTTTTACTTACATTTAAAGAAATAAAATGACTAACAAATGAGAGAAGAGCTAAGAATAAATCATTTACAGCCTAAAAATTCAACATTTCAAGACTTCTAACAAGATATTTTAATACAATCAACACAAACTGGATCTCAGAAATCACCCTTAATCTAAACAGAGACTGTCTTATATTTTAAGTGATTTGCCTTTATGACTACACCTAAGCCATAAAAATTCCAACAGGTTTTATTTCTTTTGTGAATATGTCATGATTAAGCTTTGGTTATAAAATACTGGAGTTGATATACTTCCTTAGCACTCAGTAAAATGGTACACAGAAGTTAAAATGTTATTTTATTCCTGCTAACCTGACAACAGAACTTAAAATGCAAAAATTTAAATCCTCTAAAGCAAAAATACAAATACATACACAATAACCCCAGTAAGTCTATCCATCAAGATTTATAAAAGGAATTTTCTTCACCAGTTAATCAGAGTTCATTAATCTACATCTGCAAATGTTTTGCCATAATGTTTTGGTACTGAGATCCCTTTCAAAGAACTTTAATGCAAGGGCTACAGGAAAAGTTCAAAAGAGGAACAGAATAAGAACCCTGTGAACCTGTCCATGTTCCTTTGTAAAGGCAGAAAGACGTGGAAGGCCAAGCGGAGATCCATTTTGAAGTCTCTGCTTTGTTCTTCCAGGGTTTCTTGGAGGTATGTTCCTTGGGATCCAGATAGGATGTGACTTGCGTGGCAGTCCATAGTTATAATTCAATGTAATAAATTCATGAAGCGGAGAGGGCTGGGCCAGTCAAGTAAATGATAACTCCTTACAGCACACATATGCATATGTGATGTTGCTGAAATCTGAGACAATTTCCCCCAAACCAGCCAGGACAGTCATCCAAATAAGAAACCTCTGCATCCTGTCACTCCTCCAGGATTAAGCACACCTCTCTTTGCTACCGTGTTACCTAAAAAAAATTAAATAAGCATTCAGAATCTCTTCCCCACCAAAGGCAGTCCTTTCTGCTACCGGACCCAGAAGTCCCATGCAGCTTTTGGCAGTGTTCCTTTATCTGTGATCAACTTTGCCAAATCAACGGCTCAAATCAAAGTCTTCACAGTTCTTGCTTCCAGGTTGCAAAGAAAGCATGCACAAAGTCGTCTACAACATGGTATTATATACCTTAACTTAGTATTTTGTCAAGTTATAAAAAATAACACATCAGATTAGGTGCATTCACATTGCCCAGAGAGTTAACGCAGCCTGCTGAGCATGGTTTCTTGACGGCACTGATTTTTTTTTCCAAATGAATGCCACACAAAATTAATGTATGTCGATATGAAAATATTGCCTTTGTTACTTTTTAATGTAGTTAACTCTTTTTTTTTTTTAGTTTTTAAAGATTTTATTTACTTGAGAGGGTGAGCACGAGCAAAAGCAGGACAGGGAGAAGCAGCCTCCCCAAGGAGCAGGGAACCTTAGGTGGGACCCTGGGATCATGACCTGAGTCAAAGGCAGCCACTTAATCAACTGAGCCACCCAGGCACTGTTTCCCACCCCGCTTTTGAAATGTAGTTAACTTTTATTTTTAAAAATAAGTCATTTTGGGGTACACCTGGGTGGCTCAGTCGAGCTTCTATTGAATTCGGCTCTGGTGGTGATCTCAGGGAGGTTGAGCCCCACGTCAGGCTCTGCACTCAGAGTTCTCTTTCCCACTCCCTCTGTCTTTCCCCCAACTCTCTCTCTTGTGCCTGTATGCCCTCTCAAATAAATGTTTAATAAAAAAATAAATTGCTTCTTTTAGAAAACTGCCATAGTTACTAGAAACAGATATTAAGTTTACTGTTGTTTGCTCTATTTTTTATTACTTTTAAGAAAATAAACTAAATTTTTTTTTTTTTTTGCTTTATTTGGTTGGGTTAGTTGTAAGGTATTTTATAGACTAGATAACCCATACACAAACTCCTTGGGAGGGGGAACCCCGAAGTTTAAGATTTTAACAGGCCTACAACATGAAAATATATTACTTGATGACACAGTCATCACTCCTGGCCTTTAAACACAATCAAAATATTTACTCAAACCTCAAATTTGCTATTAATTGATATATGGCCCTTATTTTATGTATTCTACAATATAGTTGCTCTTTTGTTTGTGAGAGGCAAACTATAGCACACACAACAAAAAACCCTGTCCTATGCTAGCCCTATTCTAGGTAAAGGACCAGACAGAAATTTGTTCAGCTTTGCAGGCCACGCAGTCTCTGTCACAACTACTCAACTCAACCTTTATAGCACAAAAGGAACATAGAAAATACAGCATGTCAACTAATGGGCCCTGTTTGTTCCAATAAAACTCTAGTTGTGGACACTGAAATCGGGATTTCATGTAATTTTCATGCTATGAAACACTTTTTTCCTTTTGATTACCTCCAACCCTTTAAAACCAAGAGTCCATTCTTAGCAACTCTGACTGTAGAGGAAAGAGTTGGACCAATAGGCAAAGGAACAACATGTCAGCAAGAGAGAAGTGCTATGGGCAAAAAGATATTAGGGCCAGGAGGGTAGGATTGTCACATGAGGTGCTGCGTGAAGGAAGCAGGGGAGCCCTGAGTACCTGGGAGGATAACTTTAGCCTATTCCCCTCTCAGGCACAAACAGGAGACCAGGGAGGCATGGCCAGACTGTCAACCTAAAGGGGGATCACTTTGGTAGAAGTGATGAAAGGTGAGACCCATAGGACTTGTGAAAAAGAGGACAAAGGACATGAGAGAATGAGATGTCAAGCAAGGCCCCGATCTCAGGTACAACGATAATGGACCTGGTAATTTTCTGAGATGGGGAGGCCTATCATTGCTTTAGCTTCTTCAGCTCCTAAACGTTCAGTAAGCACCTGCTCCCTTCTGTTGTAATGAAGAGTGAGTGAGATGTGAATGGCATGGCCTGGGGCTTTGGCGTGTAGTTAACATGCAGGAAAGTGTGGCTCTCATCCTCTTAGCTCTGCCATGCACCTACGTATATAAGTTAACAGTGTTCCCAGCCAAGTATCAGCCTGTATCTAGGATATAATTCTCAACACCATCTTATTTAGGGAAGCTTACTTTACATGCCAGCTCGTTTTGGAGTTGATCTCTACTAAAGTCCAATGGCAAGATTCAAAACTGTATAGGAAGGTTCATTGACACTTTGGAATTTGGTGGACATGAGGTTGCTCTTGTGCCAATACTAGCTCCGATCTCATGTAACAGGGTACTCTGACTAGTTGAGGCTCTGGCTCTAGGGGTCAGGAAAGACAAGACCTCTGGGTAAAGGATCCATCTCAGCTGGACCCTAAAAGACAAGGAGAATTTTAGGAAAGGGAACAGATGAAGAAGGCACCAGTGGGATAGGAAAATACATGGTCTATTGGGTGAGTCATATGGATGGCTCATATCAAGGTGCTTATATACTCTTTTCTGTTACCCATGGGAATCCATTGGTGGTCTCTCACCAAGGAGAAACCTGGGCAGGGAAATTACCCTGGAAACACAGAAGACAGTATAAAGACAAGAACAGAGCAAGTGCAGAGACTGGTCAAAAGAGAATCAACATTAAGAACAACTTCTTGAGAATGGTTTGCTAAGCCCCATCCCAGACTTATATCAGAATATCCTGGGGTGGGCCCCCAAATGGTGGGTACACGTTCCCACGCTAAGTTTCCTGCAGTCACTGCTACCATTAAATAATTATAATACTGGGGCACAAGGGAATAAGGATTATCCATGCTTGTAGCCTAAGAAATGGAGGGAAAGTTTAGAGGACGTTCTAAGGAAGATACCGTAAGGACTGGATCATCTTCAATCTTGAGGGTGAGATGTGTTGCAAAGAAAATCTGTTGTTTACATTTAACTCCTATCTCTAGTTTTCTAATATGCAGTATTCAGGACATGTAGATACTAAGTGGAAATTCTGAAGGGCTACATGAAGAGACTCTTATTAAGATGCTTGCAAAGAGCTACAAAAAAAAAGAAAAAAATTCTTAAAGCAGATTTTTTCCAACCTCAACACTATTGACATTTGGAGCCAGATAATTCTTTGCTTTGTGGGGGCCCCCTCTGCATTTTTAAGATTTCTAAAAAATCTTAAGCCTGTCTGGCCTCTCCCCGCAAGATGCCCGCATAACCCCTAAAGCAACTAAAAATATCTCTGTGCTGGAAAAATTACCCCTGGCTGAGAACGACTGCTCCTAGGACACAGCTCTTCACCCTCAGATGCTGGAAAAATAAAAATAGGACAAATCTAAAATTTCTTTAAATTCACTACAATTTGCTTGCATTTTCAAACAAAAAAACAGCCCCAGCCCGTGCTTCACTTTGGCACTAAAACAACGTCGTGCAGTCGTTCGGAGCTTTAATATGAATGACTGGAAAACTGAGGCAGAAGGACAGCAAGAGCTGTAGCTCTCCACAAGAATTAGGAGCTGAATTTCTCTCTGGAAACACTGAAAACTGTAGAAGCAGGATGAACTCACAGCCACCCTTTGACATCTGGAAAAGACAGGATGCTGGCTGGGAAATTGACCTCGTGGTTGTCATATCTTCATCCAAATCTGTTAATATCTCAACTTGACTGCTTACTCTTTTCATATTTGCATTTAAATGGAAATACAGTTCTGACCTAAGTGGCTTACTGCAGGATTATCTTTTTTTTTTCAGTGTTTCTAGGTTTTGATGTTGCTGCGCATGAATTGTTTAAGGAAAATGAAAACCATTGTTATATAGTTAATACTCTCTTGAAGGCTACAATGGTTTGACCTCTGTAGGACCTCTGTCGCACTTGTGGTATGAGGCTGGTGTCTATTTTGAGAGAAAGACACAGCTTCTGAGAGTACTAAGCTCTTCCCAGAAGCCAGTCATGCCTCCACAAATGAATTTACTGTATGTTCATAGGATCCATAAAAGACATAAAATATTTTATGCAGTTCAAGTCACAATGGCTTGGATTAATAAAGGAAACAAAGTTTTACTACTTCAAGATTATTCTCAAGTGGCATATTACTTAAAAAAAAAAAAAGCAGCTAAGTATCATTATGGCTTAGGGAACTGTATTGTAGTTTCTACAACTTTTGGAAGTGCCAAATGAAATGTCACTACCGGTGAGGATTTAGCTACAGCAAACTTATATTCCCAGCACACAGAGCCAAAATGCCCCTAAAGGTTTGCTTCCTGCAAATGCTTTCTCTAACTGCACATAGAGAGGGAGCTGCTCCAGCAAGAGACTACTTAGACACAGTCTTTTCCGGAACACAGTTGGCTTGTATTCATGGTCGTGTTTTATATTTATATATAAGAATCAATACAAGTATAATCTTCCGAATGTTATTTCTCAGTCTACAAGCAATAGGATAAAAGGAAATTTTTATCTTTGATGGATTGTAAGACCCCAACTCGTTGGCAGCTCCAAGATTTTTATTCAGGAAGGGGATAGGGGAAAAAAGGGCAGAAAGGGCCCAGTGGGGAAAGGAGAATGGAATTACTTTAAGGCCGGGTTTGCTTAGCAAGCACATTTGGGTTTCCATAGATTGGAAGTTAATTTGGAATAGCTCAGAAGTGGGCTTGATAGAAACGATGGGAGTGTTAACCTCCTTCCTCCCCCAGCAAAGGACTCCATGGTTAAGAGCATACACAGGTGTCCCTCACAGATGCTGCAGGGCTGGGCCCAGACCACTCCAGTAAAGCAAGTATGGCCATAAAGCAAATATCACAATAAAGCACACTAAATTAATTTTTTGGTTTCCCAGTGCTTGTAATTGTTTACACCGGGCTGTACTGTTAAGTGTGCAAAAACATTTTGTCTAAAAAAAAAAAAAATGTGCATGCCTTAATTTAAAAATACTCCGTGAAAGAAAAATGTTAACCGTCATCTAAGCTTGCCTCCAGTCATCATCTCTTTCCTGGGAGAGGGTCTTGCCTCGATGTTGACAGCTGATGATGAATCAGGGTGCTGGTGGCTGAAGGCCGGGCTGGCCATGACCATTTCTTTTAATATGACCAGCTGGCCTGCCACACTGACTGACTCTTCCTTTCAGGAATGCACTCTCTCTAACATGCCAAGCCTTTGATAGCATTTCACTCACAGAACTTCTTTCAAAATGGGAGGCAGTCTTCTCAAGCCCTGCTGCTGCTTATCAACTAAGTTGATGTAATATTCTAAATCCTTGGTTGTCATGTCAACCATCTTCAGAGCATCTTCACCAGGAGTGGATGCCATCCCAAGAAACGACTTTCTTTGCCTGTCTATAAGAAGTGCTTCCTCCTCTTAATGTTTCTCATGAGAGTGCAGAACATTAGTCCTATGTTTGGGCTCCTCTTCTAATTCTAGTTCTCTTGTGACTTCCTCCACTCAAGTCTAGAAACCCTCTGAGTTGTCCAGGGGTGTTAAAATCCAACTTCTGGGGCGCCTGGGTGGCTCAGTTGGTTAAGCAACTGCCTTCGGCTCAGGTCATGATTCCGGAGACCTGGGATCAAGCCCCACATCGGGCTTCCTGCTCAGCGGGAAGCCTGTTTCTCCCTCTCTCACTCCCCCTGCTTGTGTTCCCTCTCTAGCTGTGTTTATGTCTGTCAAATAAATAAATACAATCTTTAAAAAAAAAAAAATCCAACTTCTTCCAAATGCCTATCAATTTTGACCTCTTCCCCCGAATGAGGCATCTAGAATGCCCAAATCTATCTGTGGCAGTTGTAGCCTTGTTAAATGCACTTAAAATAATTAGAAAGTCAAAATGACATCCATTCTGCAGGCCTTGGATCAAGGAGTCCTGATAGCAGTCATGAAAACATTAATGAACATTCATCTCCATCGGCTCTCTTGGGTGATGAGGTCCACTGTCACTGAATGGTAATATTTGGACAGGAATCTTTTTATAAGCCGTAGTCTTAGTAGTGTGTTTTAAACAGGAAACCAAACTGTAAAGAGATTAACACTGACATCTGTGCTTTGTTGTCTTTCTTGAGCACAGAGTAGATCTAGCCTAATTCTTAAGGACTCTAAGATTTTTGAAATGGTAAAATGAGCATTGTCTGCAGCCTCAGGTCACCGGTGCATTAGGCCCCCGCTCCCCCAAGAGTCAACCCGTCCTTCGAAGCCAGGAATTGACTTCTCCTCTCTAGCTATGAGAGTCATGGCTGGTATCTTCTTCCCATAGGAGGCTGTGTACTCTACAGTGAAAAAATCTGTTGTTTGAAGTAACCACCTACTTTATTTTAGCCGTAAATTCTGGAGAACTTGATGCTACTCCCACATCATCACCTGGTGCTTCATCTTGCACTTGTATGTTATGGACACAGCTGCTTTGTTAAACCTCATGTGCCAACTTCAGCTAGCTTCTAACTTTTCTTCTGTACTTTCATAGAACTGAAAAGAACTAGGGCCAAGCTCTGGATCAGGCTTTCGTTTGAAGGAATGTTGTGACTGGATTGATCTTTTATCGAGACCACTCAGACTTTCTCCATATGGGCAACGAGGCTATTTCCCTTTCCTTTCATTTGTGTGTTAAAATTTCCTTCATGGGTTTTTCCTTTGCGTTCACCGCTTTGGCTGCTTGGGGAAAGTGGCCTTGATTTTGGTCAATCTTGACTTTTGACAAGGTTTCTTGACTAAGCTTAATCATTTCTAGCTTTTGACTTAAAGTGAGAAATATGTGATCCTTCCTTCTGGAACACTTAGAGGTATGTGTAGATTTATTAATTGACCTAATTTCAATATTGTCATATCTCCAGGAATAAGGACAGGAAGAGAGACATGGGAACAGAGCACATAGAGAACACAAACTTAGAGCAGACTAAGTTTGCCATCTTATAAGGAGGCCACCCTAAAATTCCAATAGTACCGACAAAGATTGTGGATAACCATAACAAGTAATGAAAAGGTTTGACATATTGGAAGGAGTACCAAAATGTGGCACAGAAACACTGAGCCAATGCAAATAATGCTAAAAAACCTGCCTGACACAGAAGTGTCTATGCAAAGCACAGCAAAATGAAATATGCCTGTATTTGGTCATTTATCCTAGTCATCTTTATATTACCTACAAGAAGTTTACAATTAATGATAAATAGTTTTGAGTTTGAAATTATGGTTTTAACCAGCTAAGGAACTAATCATCTGACTTTACTATTGATAATTTTGTATTTGATTTAGCTAAAACTTCTATTTACAGTTTCCTATAAAATATTACCATTTGTTCTAAATGTTACCTTTTATTATGGGACTATCAAGGTCACTGCAAATATGGGCCCTGACCTTACAGGTCTCATCTAGTGGCAAAGCTCTAGGGGCTAAGCACCTCAGGACACCCTCTCATGTAAAGTAGAACCATGCTAAATGCTCAGAGGTACACAAGAAATGAACCCCATCAGTGAAGGACTCTGAAGAAATAATGGTAATAATGGTGAAGCATAAAAGAAAGGAGAGAAGCACATTCCATGAAGAATACCTTCCTTGGCAAACACAAAGGGACCATGGCAAGAGGTACCAACAGAGGACTGAAACAACAAAAACCAGCAAACAAAAAATAAATAACCCAGCAAGCCACCTCCTTTCCTTAAGCGCCAGACATACAAGGCTAGGGGAGCAAGATAGACTAGCTGAGAAGATCTCTATCACAAGAGTGATGGGAGTCCTCGTGTGGAGCATGAGGCAACAACTCAGTCCTCCAGATGAGACCCGGTGGGGACAGGACCCTGTTGTAAGGACAGTGACACACACTTGAGGGGGGAGTTGGGAGGTACAATCCAAGGACCCATAACAGACTGGACATAGGGACATAAGGTAGAGAGATGTCTGGCTCAAGAACTGGCGGTATCCTTGTAAGACAGGGAGGCTGGACAAAGGATCACTGGGGGGAGGCAGCTTTTCACTTGTGACACCTTGAATTCGAGTCTTCAACTATTAAAACTCCTCCCAGGAAGTATCGAGTCTTCAACTATTAAAACTATTAAAACTCCTACCTCAGCAAGTCATCTGTGTGTGGAACCTCGCCATGCTGTTCTGAGACGCTGGCCTGTCAACTTGGATCCCTTCCTTTCCAAGGGGGCTCTTGAAGGAGCTGCAGTGAATTTCGTGGCCCTGCCTAAAATAACAAGTTCATCCCCCAAATCACTGCTCTGTACAATCTGACATAAAGGGCAATGCTTGGAAATGGGTTTTTCAAAAGGCCAAAGCAATAGGGTAGCCCCTGCCCAAGTAGGTTTATCAACATAAAATAATGGCATGGTGCCAGGATCAAAAGAGGGGGGAGACCGCCTCGTTAATGACCTGAGGAGGGTGTCAAGGAGAATTGCGTGTGTCTATACTTGCCTTTGTCGTTTTGACTTTATTGCCACTGCTACAGGACCAACCTGAGTAATCTGGCAGCACTTTACAGTCCTCTCCTTCCAAGCAAGGATTCATGTGACACCACCATTTCTGGATCACAATGGAAGCTGTAAGACAAAGGCCACATAGTTAAACACTATGATACCATTACTTCCTCCAAATATGGACAACATAAAGCTCACTTGGGTCAATATACTGACTTCAAAGATGGTTAATAAGAACTATTTCACCATAAGTAATTTAAATGCCTTCTGCCATATGCTCTAGGAAAGAGTAAGATGTCAAGTTCTGCAGCATGCCTGGATTTGAATTTGGCCATGCTTTTTTTTTCCCCCATGACCTTCAACCAGTTAACTCTTCTTGGCCTCAGTTTTCTCATCTGTAAATTGGGGTAAAAATAGACCCTCACCGCAGCTGTCCAGAGGATACTGCTAATCCTTATCAAAGTCTCGGCTAACCTGGAGCCAGGCACTAGGTTGTCAGAAGATGTTAGCTACTGCTGGGGTCATCATTTTGGAGGCTCCAGTGGTGGATGCCAACCCTTCCAAGTTATTACACTTGATGCTCTCTGTTGCCAAGGGCACAGACCCAAAGCAGTCAACATTTCCATCACAGAGGTGTTCATCTCCCCATGCTATTCCAGCAAGTGGTGAGTAACCCCTTGAACTCAACAACTAGAAACCAGGCAAAGGTGAAAAGCGTGGCACTCCCTCACTTGCCCACAGTCAAGGCTCACGATTGCACCTATGAATTCCCTTTCCTCCTTACCCCATCATCTCTGCGGCCATCTTCCAATAAGATGAGGGAGCAGGAAATTCTCTGGGTTTGGAGGCAGATAATGACACGTTAAGGAAACTCTGTCAACTGGCCTGGGTATTCCCAGAGAATCAAAGAACAAAGGGGGGCTGTGATTCACTTTTTTACGGTGAGCCCAGCCAGTGGTCTGGGGCTGCAGGTAGGGTGTGTGGCTGAGGGGGTGGGGCCACTGAGCCCTGTTTTTCTGTTGAAACAGCAGCACTTTGGTCAAAGAATAAATGAAACTCAATTCCAGGCAAATCTTGACAATTTCTAACAACTCGCTCTTCTTGAGGGTGGTGAAGCACCTTACTAAATGTATTTCCTGCATTTTATAGAAAAGAGAAAACTGAGGCCCTTTTAACACCAGAGCCCACCTCACAACTAGAGGTGTAGAAGGCAAATTCTGCTCCTGTCAGGCCAGTGTAATCTGGCATGGTTAGGGCACTGGACCACTTCATTACCAGCTGAAGTGGCTGGACATTTTGCCTACTCCCCATGAAAACCCCATTCCTGATTCTGGCCCAATACTCTGGAATTATCTGATTCTAGTCCCATCAAAATAATACCTCAATGAGGCAGTATTGTGATGGAGAAGAACCATTAAGCTATTTAAGTCAGAAGGTGCCAACACTGCAAAAGGAATATAGCTAAATGGGTTATTTATTCTGTCAGCATGCCACTGAACTTGAGTGGATGGATGGAGACAGAGGGGCGAAGTCTGGGGAAGCCACATTCTTTTCAGTCACTGATATCACAACAATCCCTGTATGGAGGTTTGTTATTCTCAAGGCCCTTTTCCATACTGTTCCTTTTTTGATTATCTCAACAACCTTCAGAAGCAGGAAGAGGAGGCAGATGGCCAGAAATAAAAATGAGAGCTTTCCACAAAGTGAGTAAAATGAGCGAGGAGGTACTAGATTCTAGACTTCTTCCTCTGCACCTACAAGTCCTTCTGCTGTACCACAACTTATAAAAATAGTTTAGATTAACATATGCTACATAGAGTTTGACCAGATTCAAAGTGCTGACCCATCCTTCATTATCTTCTGAATACCTTAGGCCAATCCCAAGTAGATATAAAGATAAATAAGAGATGGTTCCCAACCCTGAATTTAAAATTCCATCTGCAGGACTGCGAAAGTTATATAAATGTTGACATAGCTTAGTTATATTTACACAGAGTTACAGCTGAATTTAAAATACCTTTTTTTTTAAATCTTTAAAACCGTTCCCTCAGGCAGCTTCTCTGCCACTCAGCAGTGGGCACCTCTATACTCCTGACATGGGCCAGGGCTCCATGGAGGATTCCATAGAAGCCCAAGCAGCTAATGAGTCACCTGTCCCAGTGAAGGGACGTGGTGCGTCGGGACAGGGAGTGGCCTGCCTGGAAGCCAGGAGACCCAGATGAGCAAGGTGGTCTAAGAAGCAACCTTCAGTGGCTCTCAAAGCCAGTTCCAGGTTAGACCTGAATCCCCAAACAGGAGGCAGCCATAGAAAGTTTCATAAGGCAGAGACAGCTGTGCCTGGGAGAACTAGTCGAGCAGGGGATCATAAATAATTTGGGACAGAAAGGGGTCAGAAAGAGACCAGCTGAGGTGTAAGGTGAGAAATCTGGGAATAAATTCCCTACAGAGGGAATCACCTGATCCATTCAGTGTCAACTTCACAGCAAGAGAAATGCTTATACTTCCTTACTGGCCTCATGGGGTCCCAAGGTCATTCTGATATGAAATCTAGAAAACAAGCTTGAGGGGTAAAAAAGATTCAGGCATTCATCACCAAAAACTATGCCAAATCTTAACTACAGAAGGCTAAAAGAATTTCACAGTATTTTGTTTAAGGCTTTCAATCTATTTAAACAAAGAAGAAAGCATGTGTGATCAAGCTCTTGTGGAATTATTTACCCATTTTCTTTCATTTAACTGGAAAATATGGAGTGATTTTTCTGAAGACACATTCACAGTGGGTTCCTTAAAAGAGCAAACTGTCTTGAAATTCAAAGTATTTCTCTTTGGGAAAAAAATCATTTTCATATTTGAGTGAAGAGTACATTGAAAGAGGGGCCCTCCAAGTGTTTGAGACTTACTTAACAGCAAATGTTCTTTCAAAAAAAAGTCTTAATGAGCACCACCCCTTAGTAGCCACAATAAAATTTTCAAATTCCTTTATGCATTAAAGACTGACTACAGAACTCACAGTAAGGTGAGAACCTACTGACGGTTTCACCCACCAGTGAGTAACGTAATTAAAAAGCCCAGAAGTTCAAGTGCAGAGTGCCTACTGAGCTGGGCTTTGAGCTGAGACAAAGGACCCAGAAGTAGGATTTTATTAAAATAACTCTTGAGAACATCTGCCCACTTAACTGAGCCTTGTCTCCATAGGAAAATAAGTTTGTAGGAGGTATCTATTTTATCCTGTAACAAAATACCGTAATATACTCAAGATGAGAAAGTGTCTTGTCACTTCTTTTTTTAAAATAAAATTCTTTAGAAAGCCCCATGCCTCCCTGGCTTAGGAAAATACAAAACATCCCTATCTTCAAGCTGCCAACCTATAATGAATTTCAATTTTATGCAGAAAGGAAGGGGGATAAAATGAAGCTCTAGTTCTATGGTAGTGACTAGTGTTTTCTGTGATGTTGTTTTTTAGATGAAAATGTAATGGGACCAATTAGCTATCTTGCCCCTGGTGCATTTTCTGTACCCTCTGTTGTGTAAAATAGATGGAGATTTTTTTTTCTATCCCTTGTCCCAACTAAATATTACTTCATGAAATCAAACACAGGATGTATTCATATAGCTATTTCTATAAACCTACCTTCGAGTAAGGCTAACACCAAACAGGCTCACTTCTCAGGAGTTGGTCTTTCATTTTTTGACCTCGTTTGGTTGCATTTACAGAGTTAAGGTTTTTCTAAAGAAAAGTATTTTTACACTGAAGCTACAGACAGAAAGATGAACATATCTTCCTAGAATATATACTGTCTTAAAAATGGAAACAATCACAAAAATATGCTGAGATTTTCAGATACTTTAGCTGTTTTGCTCTTAACATTGTCCTTTCAACATGTTCTTGGCAAATTAACATTAAAGAAAGATTTATTAACTTTAAGCCATTTGTTAACTTTAAAGATAGATCGGGGCTGGGGACGGGCGTCCTACTAAATTTTATTGTTTCAAGAAAAGAATCCATTTCACCGTGACTGGGTTATCATGCAAAACAGCAGCCCTGAGAATAAGATTTTTTTTTGTTAAAGGAATCTTTATAACAAGGTATTGTTATTTCCACAGAGTACTGAGTGAGGCTTTGGATAAATAGGTACAGAATGATCTTTGGTGATCTAGTTTTGTCTTCTCCACAGAGTGTGAACTCACACAAGTACAATCCTGCCCAGCCCTGACCTACCTGTGAGGTGGAGCTTCTTGACCTTAGCACTTAGGAGGCTGGGTAATTATTGATTATAGGGGTATATACTGCACCTTACATCATAGTGACCAGCATCCCAAGCCTCTCCCCATAGATGCCTGTAGCACCTTCTCCCCCCAGTTTAACATCTGGGGGAAGAATCATCTCCGGACACTGTCAAATATCCCAAGGGTGGCCAAAATCACCCCTGGTTAAGCAACATTAATCTAAGGTCATGTACACTGGGAGATGTACTCAGCCCCAAATAAGAGGCTGAGCCAGTTCAGGAGACCTCATAATCCTTAAATAAACACAATGCCACCCTATTCCTTCTCTTCCCTGCCCCAGAGCCTCCACTGTGGGCAATCCTACAAGGATCTCAGTCTCACTTCTCTCTCCCCCACACACAAATCCTGGCTACTCCAGGGCTCACCCTGAAACCTAGGCTGACAACCTAGCTGACCTGGCAAATTCAGAGATCCCATTTTCCCTTTCCAAGGAAAGGGAAATGGCAATGGGATAGGAGCTTTGCTAGCATTTAATATCCTTTCTTACTGGCGTACTCTCCTTCAGCCACTCTCCCTAACTATAAATGCCCAGACTGCAGGAATTCCATCTACAATCTTGAGTTGATGGAAAGTCTCTAAGAGCAAAGGCTCTGTTTCCCTCTCCAGCCTTGTCTTGAACCACTTCAGAGCCCGACGGAGATACTTCTCCTTCTCACAGCCACCCCTACTCACTGGCATATGCTTCAGCCAAGTAAACCAAACCCATTGCTTCTCATGGAACACCGTCCACGACCGCTTTTCTGCTCTCTCTTCAAGTACCTTCATTT
Organism: Spilogale gracilis; assembly: GCA_004023965.1. Classification (NCBI taxonomy): domain Eukaryota; kingdom Metazoa; phylum Chordata; class Mammalia; order Carnivora; family Mephitidae; genus Spilogale; species Spilogale gracilis. Next base: position 56,450 of record PITA01001629.1, on the reverse strand, counting down.
CCTCGAGTTTGTTGCAGAAAGCAAGACCTGAGTCCAATTACCATCCTATCCCCCAGCAGGCACAATATGCCACATTAAAACTCGATGATGTCCTTCCACCTCCTCCAGTGTTTCTGTGAAGTACACTTTTCTGTCATTCACCTGACCCCCATGGTGAACATCTCAGAAAAGCTCTTCGTCTTGCAAGAGACACAAGAGCACACACCGTTACATAACTTAGTGAAACCCCATCCTGAAGACCAACTCCGTACCTCGGCCCACAGTCCATGAAACCACGTCAGTTGTCTGCAGTATGAACGGGAACTCTCAGTCTTTGCTAAGTGATTTCTGACATCTCCGAAAACAAAAAAGCTTTAAAAAGCAGCTACCTCCTATTCCTCTTTATCAGTCCTTTTTAAACCCAGTGTTTTGAAAGCATTCACTGTAACAAAATAAATGAAGCTTCATCGTACTACACATTTATCTCGTTTTATCATAAATGAGATTATCTCTGTAGAGTGATGTTTTGATCAATGTGTAGAAAACAATTCTTGTCGCTAAACTGCCTTGTATATACACCAGTCGGAGATTCGAAAGGGAACATGCTTACCAGCTCCACAGTTGTCTGTTGTAGGACCCAAGTAACCATAGCTTTAATCAAGCACTTCCCAACTCCTCCCTCCAATCCCAAATGTGGAGTACAGACACATTTCCCTAATACAGAAGGATTTTATAAGTTAATTGTAACCCCAAAAAATTGGAGGAAAAAAAACCAGTTCATTTTTCTCCCTTTTTAACTAATAAAAGCTATGATTTTACGGAAAAGCAATGAAAACACTGGATAAGTATCTCTGCTGTGGATTAGCAGAAACACTAAGGATATTCCACTTTCTATGCCAACATTAATTAGTGCCCTACTCCAATGTCTTCTCGCCTTTGTTTTAATTTGAATGTAAATTCAAATGAATGTTATATTTTAGATCCTCTCTACATTCTTATTGACAAATAAGAGGAACATATCAGCAGAGACTAGGTCTCTCCACAAGCCAACTAGCAGCATGATACTGCATAATTATTATGGGATAAAGATTATTATGAAACAAAGCTAAAAAGCCCTAATGGAAACATTCAGATAAGGGACAGAAGACCAAGGGAGGATACAAAAACAGATATACATCCTAACTAGAGCCTAAATGACAACTTCCTACACCTCCTCAGTGACTTTGAGCCAATAAACATTTATTGAACACCGACTGTTTGCCAGGTTCTGTTAGGTGCAGGGCATAAAGTATTAAGATAGAATCACAACCCTATCCTTGAGAGTTTAGGTCTTCTCTGGCTACAAATGTAGTACTCATAAGTTACATAGGCGCATAAAGCTGATCCTGCACCATCCAATGGAGAAGGTTTTAGTCTTAAATTCCCATTTAAATTTAAATTCACTCCAGGCACATCTCGAATGCTCACTAGCCCCATGTGGTAAGTGGTTACCAATCGTACTGGACAAATGTGCATCCGTATATATACCTAAGAGATATATAAAAGGAATATGTATATCATCATAGAACCTTCCACTGTACATACTCGGCTCAGACACAAAATCACTGATCTCTATCACTTACTGATCCTATAAACTAAGGAAATCATTTAGTTACTAGCCTCTGAGTCTGTTCTGACATGGGCACAACTAAAATGCCGTTCAGTAAAGGAATGGCTAAACAAATTATAACCTATCCATACAATGGAATGCTTGGAGCAATTTAAAAAAAACCACATACATACATAATACGTCAGTATGTAAAAAAAAAAATACATACGCAATACGTCAGTAAGTACTAGCACACAAATATCTCTACAACTTATTATTAATAGCAAGTTGGATTAAGAAATACCCAAATGGGGGGCACCTGGGTGGCTCAGTTGGTTGAGCGACTGCCTTCAGCTCAGGTCATGATCCCGGAGACCCGGGATCGAGTCCCACATCGGGCTCCCTGCTCGGCGGGAAGCCTGCTTCTCCCTCTCTCACTCCCCCTGCTTGTGTTCCCTCTCTGGCTGTGTTTCTCTCTGTCAAATAAATAAAATCTTAAAAAAAAAAAAAAAAGAAAGAAATACCCAAATGGTATCACATTGTATAAAACACAGTCATACTGAAATGTACCACATTTTCTAGAGACCTATCTTAAATATACAAAAAAAAAAAAAAAAGAAAAAAAGAAAAAAAATGTATTGACTAAAAGATATGTAGTTATTCTTACAGTGGTGCCCAAAGGGGATTTGGCCCATATAATAAATGTATATAAAAATTAAAACAAACTACTGGAGGATACGGTATTAATATTTTCTTTACTAAGAGAAAGATAGTGAATTTAATTGCCACAAAATCTATACTTTCCAGATACCAAAAAAAGTGCTCTGAGATAAATGTGTAAGGCTTTTTATATCTAAAGAGTCTATGCTGGATAAAAGTATACAGTTTATGTTATAATCCATAAGTTCTTGAAAAAGTTTAAAACCCACAGAGCAAGCAAACACAGTTGTTACCATTAATTTGAAAATAATCTATGAATACTGAAAATCAGTTTGCCCCTGTGTTCAAAGTTACTCATGCACCAGGCAACTGGGGGAGGATGGTGGGGAGATATAAGAGACTCAGTTCCCATCCTCAAGCAACCTGCAGACTAATGGAAAGTCACACATTCAGAAAGATCTTAAAACATAATGGAATACAAGTAATGAACTGGAAGTACAGAGAAAAGCAAGAGCATATAGCAGATATGGAAGGAGAGTAGAAATCAAGTAGACAAAATATGTGTTGTGAGGAAGAAGGCGATGATTCAGGCAAAGGATATAGGTAGGAGTGTGGAGATCAAAAGGAATGTAAAGGCCCCCACTTGGACGTGGGTAGTGTAGTTAAAAGAGAGGAGGGAGACAGAGTTAGACTACGCAAGGCTTCGTAAGCCATTTTAAAAGACAGTGGGAAGTCAATGAGGGGTGGTTTTAAATACGGCAGTGGCATGATGAGTTCTGCCCCTGTAGAAGACTGCAGCCTAGAAAATGGGAGACAGGAGTACAAGCCTGGCAGCATGTAATGTGAACCCCTAGACTGCAGGTGATGGCAGCACGGAGACCCAAGACAGACCGGGGAGACAAAATAGGTGTGGTTTGGATTCAGTTAATACAGAAAATAAATATGCTCAACTGTCCCTGCTGAAGAGATAGGAACCTAGCAAATTTCTTTGAACCGTCTTTTTTGGAGGATGCCTGGGTGGCTCGGTCAGTTAAGTATCTGCCTTTGGCTCAGTTCATGACCCCAAAGTTGATTGATCCCCATCAGACCCTCTGCTCAGGGGGAACCTGCTTCTCTCTCTGCCCCCTCTTGTGCATGTGCGAGCACACTCTTTCTCTCACTGACAAATAAATAAAATCTTTAAAAATCCCCAAATGTTTATTTAATGTTAAATTCTTCATCTTCTTTGATCCACAATCCTTTACCTGTGATTCCCAAATCCAAAAAGCTCTGAAAACGGACAGGACTTCCGTACAATGGCAGCAAAACCTAATTTGATTTAACATGAGCTTCTAATTCTTGTCCTAGCCCATTCTGCAAGCATATTCTACATGCTTCATTGTAGAAATATCTGTGACTATGGGGTACAGCCAGGAAAAACATTAGGTTTGTGAGGGAACAGAAGCTGTATCTACTATGCTATACCTCTAAAAAATCTGAATTCGGCAACACATTCGGCCCCCAGGGTTTCTGTGAAGAACTGTAGAAAGCTGGCCATATTCACTTTCCAGCTTACACAGTGATACAAACCACTAGTGACCATACAGACCAGAAATCTGTACCTGTGTTTGGTCAGGGAGGCAGGATATGAGTCAATTATTGTTCTTGATTGTGTGATTCTCGAGTTACAAATGCATATGTGTATTCTGATGCATCAAATAAGATGGGAAGCATTCTTGTTTAGGGAGGTTTAACGCCACTGTGGCGAAATTGCTACAGGCCTTAACCTCATGTATCTCTTCCCCTGGGGACTGATACTTGTTTCTTACAAGGTGTGTGCTACAAGAAGCCAAGGGCATCAAAAGGAATCGATGCCAGGCCTCTACCCACAACCCATCAACATTGATTCATTTAAAAAAAAAAAAAAAACAACCCACTGGCATAGTACTCTGCTAGAGCACCTGGAGACAATAAATAAATGACATGTGATCCCAAACTGTTCTCAGGGAAGTTCCCCCAAAGAAGATGTTTTATAAACGTTTCTTAAAATAGTAAACTAGAAATACAAAGAATATTAGTATGTAACATTAAAAATGAAGTAAGAAAAATAAGCTGCTGATCGCTTTTGAGTTGAGAGCTTGAAATCAGGGAGAAAAGTGTATCTAGGGAAGCAAGAGTTTTGATGGATAGAATTTGGAGACAGCTGGGGAAGGAAGAAAAAAAAAGCATATCTTCCTGATTGTCAGTAATAGAACTCCCCATTGGGACCGCTTGAGAAATATCATTAATAACTTACTTTATTCACCAACCAATATGTGGAGTTACAACAAACATCACTTTTGGAGCAACATTGACCTGGAAGCAGCCTAGTTTTCTTTGCATTGTGAAGACAGAAGAGCAAGAAGGTTCTTGGTGGTTTTACGTACTTTTCCAAGATTAGAGAAACTGACCAAAAATGTCTTACCTTCAACGCAAGAAGGCTGAGCCCGTGTTGTGCCCGCAACCTGCCCTGGGAAGCAGGAGCACTTGACTGTTTGTGATCGCTCTTCTATGCGGTTCTTGTTACAGCACCTGTGGACAGCGACCACTTCACAGGTCCCTTGCTTGATTTGGTGGTGACCTGATGGGTAAAACAGATCCAGTGCTATTAGGAAAAAAATGAAGCTATGAAGTGTGTGAATGAAACCATGACCACATTTTCTAGCTTCCTGCCCCATGCTTAAGAATCTTGATAACTTTTTGTTTTGATATTTCGAATATACATAAAGGGGCTAAGAATAGCACAAAAAATTCCTATAAACTGGTGGTAGATTCAGTCTCCAGGCTCTTCAACCCCTGGTATCACACCCACTATACTACATGGCAAAAGAGATTTTGCAGATATAATTTAAATCACTAACTGGGGGATGCCTGGGTGGCTCAGGTTATGGTCCCAGGGACTGGGACTAAGCTGCACATGGGGCTCTGCTCAGTGGAAGGTCTGCTTCTCCCTTCCTCTCCCTGCTCATGTGTGTGCATGCTTGCTCTCTCACTCGCTCGCTCTCTATAATAAATAAGTGAAACCTTTAAAAAATAAAATAATTAAATCATTAACTGGTTGATCTTAAGAGAAGAAAATTGTCCTAGATTATCCAGATTGAGTTAATGTGCTCAACATGAGCTTTTAAAAGCACAGTGATAGAGCAGGAGGGGAGGTCAGATTGAAAACATGAGGAAGACTCCAAGCACCACTGCTAGCTTAAAGATCTGGGGGTCAAAAGGCAAGGAAATGGTGATGTCAGCCCTACACCCACAAGGAACTGAGTTCAGCCAACAAACTGAATACATTGGAAGCAGATCCTTCCCCAGAGCTTTCATAAAGGAATGCCAGCCTGCTGATACCTTGATTTTAACCCAGAGGTCAGATTCTGAGCAGGGAATCTAGCTACACTGTGCCTGACTTCTGATCTACAGAAACAAGACACTGAATTTGTGGTGATTTGTCACAGCAGCAATGACTAAGACCTTTCATCTGGATTCAGTATTGTTAACATGTGACCCTCTTTGTTGTGCCATTCGCTCTCTTTCACGTATCTTTTCGAGCCATTTGACAGTAACTTGCAGACGTGATACCCCTTAACCCTTTAGTAACACTGCAGTGGATACTTCCTAAAAACAAAAACATTCTCCTACCTAATTAACAAAATCAGGACATTTGACACTGATAAAATGCTCTTTCACGATGCTATTACATAATTGGCAGTTTTGCCAGTTGTCCTAATGTCTTTTCTAGCCATCATTCCCCTTGTTCAGGATCCAACTCCAAGGACCTACACTGTATTCAGTTGTAACATTTCTTTAGCCTTCTTTAATCAGCAAGTATTTTTCAGCCTTGATCTTTCTTAACCTTGACATCTGTCAAGAATACACAGCCGTTATTTTGCAGAACATCCCTCAGTGGGTCCAATGGCCCTGTTCAAATCTTCAGACTCCAACCCCAGCCAACAACTTAACTGCAATCTGATAACCCCAAAGCAGGACCATCCAGCTAAGACACTCTCAGATCTCAGACGCTGACAGACTGGGTCAAATTATGTATGTTGATTGTTTTAAGCTTTTACAAATTGGGCTACTTTGTTACACAGCAATAGATAAATAATAATCATCTGTCTATAGCAGGATTAGAGAGATTTATCTTTGCTTTGATAAAAACTATGCAAACAAGGGTGTGGACAATGTTTAAAATTTATTAATAAAAGATGACCTTTAAAGCACCCTCAATTTTCACACACACACACTACTTCTATATAAATTGTTCTGTGAATTATAAGCAATCTCATCACCTCATTAGAAGAAGTTTCCCCAAAGATTCCCAGGGGCTAATGCTTTGCTTGGTTTCTGTTGTTGGGTGCATGAACTTCAAATCACCAAATTAGTTTAAAAATCTGAATCATGGAAGATTTGTAATCGATAAAACTAGCCCTCCCACAAAACAAGCTCTATATTATTCTGAAAAACTTCTAGCTCTTTTTTCTGTGTTGACTGTGGGTGGAAGTGCAATTCAATCACTGGCAAGAACAAATACTAAGGCAAAATTTCCTTTGTAAAACACATAAAAGCAGACCCAGTACCCAGAGAATCAAACCACCATTCTTCTACTACAGAAGAAAGCATAAAGTGATTAAAACTATAAACCCAATTAAAGGTACACAAGAATGCTGATTTCCCATAGGTAGTTAGATACAACTGTAAAAAAATTAAATATAATAAAGTGTAATTACAATGTCAGGAAAGTAGGGTGGGCATTTGGTGCTGAGTAAGCAGAACAGCAAGGACTGGGAAGAGTTCAGGAGAAGACCCTGTCTCTGGTTTCCAATTGTAAGTAAGTACCTGCAGGTCAAACATTCCCTGAATGACTAGTCATCTGATGGGGGGCCAGGGTGGAGTCATCCTCAGTCCTCCAAAAGTGCCTTCCCCTCCCTGTTGACCACTATCACAGTTCAGTCAGCTGCCACAACAAAGGACCACATGCTGGGTGGCTTCAACAAGAGATCAAGGTCCTGGCCAATTCGGTTCCTGGTGAGGGCATTCTTCACAGCTTGTAACAACCAGGTGCCCTCTATCTCCTCACGTGGCAGGGACAGAGTGCTCTGCTGTCCCCTCCTTTTCTTCATAAAAACACCAGCTCTTCCAGATTGGGGCCCCATGCATATAACCTCATTTAACCTTGATTTCCTCTTCACAGACTCTGTCTCCAAATATAGTCTTAGTTGGGGGTTGATGCTTTAACATAAGAATTTGAGGGGGTGGGCAGCAAATACTGATCCGATATACCACCCATCCTAAATTATTTAGATTTTCAAAGACCCTAGAGAGTCATAAAGGCAGCACTAAACCTCATTAAGAAAAGAAAATAAATGCATTTTAGTAACAGACTAGTTGAGAAGTGATGGGGACATGCATTAACATTATAGTTGGCATAGGATTTTGCTGCTGTATAGATAACCATCCACAAATGCAAAGAGGTATTTTTTTCCTACTCAAATTTGTCTCTGAATAATCAGCTTGTGCGGTCTTGAATTTTATACACTTATATAAAACTGACTATGGTACCTCATTGATTTTTAAGATACAATGTTTTTCTCATCTTTAAACACTTCAGGTCTCAACTGATAGCATCTTATCATTGTAATTGGTAATGCTTTTCTTAGGAATACACAAAATAGCAGTGTATCTCATAATTAATGGTATCTTAGATTTGATAAAATAGGGTAGGTTGAAGGCACTGTTTTAAATCTTTTACAAATACTATCCTGTTTGATCTTATAATAAGGCTATAACATAGGTACTATTTTTATTCCTTTTGTACCTTTAACAAAATGTACAAATGTTAATTTGCCCGAAGTCATACAACTAGAAACTGAAGAGGACAGATGCAAACCCAGGCCGTATCTATACTGTCACAGAATGCAGAGGAAAGATAGTACCAGTATTTCACTAAGGGGAGTCAAGATGGCGCCTCCACCTCAGCAAACCACAAGATATGGCTCAGTTTCCCACTGAAAACAATTCTCCTACATGATGACAGTATTTGTGGGACTCCATACAGACACTCTTTCCAGTCATTTCTCTACTGCTGACACTGGACTGTGGTCTTTGAATAAGAATGTGCCTCACTGCTTTGTAATCTATAGTTCCTGACATAGGAGGTAAGTATTTAGAAACAAGTGCTTAAAATTGCTCAAGGAATGATGGCAGAAGACAGGGACTCATTGTGCTACTAAGCACAGAAATCGCAGATTATATACTTGGCTCAAGCAGCTCATCTTGTACTAGGGTTCTCCAAAGAGAAAGAACCAACATGAAGCAGGTATATACACATGAAGAGATTATAAGAAACTGGTTCAGGGACGCCTGGGTGGCTCAGTTGGTTAAGCAACTGCCTTCGGCTCAGGTCATGATCCTGGAGACCCGGGATCGAGTCCCACATCGGGTTCCCTGCTCGGCAGGAAGCCTGCTTCTCCCTTTCTCCCTCCCCTGCTTGTGTTCCCTCTCTGGCTGTGTTTCTCTCTGTCAAATAAATAAATAAAATATTAAAAAAAAAAAAAAAAAAAAAAAAAAAAAAAAAAAAAAAAAAAAAAAAAAAAAGAAACTGGTTCATGTGATTATGGAAGCTGAACATTCCCAGGACCTGGAGGATGAGTCAGCAAGATGGAGACTCCAGGGAGCCAAAAGTTCAGTACCAGTCTGAGTCCAAAGGCTTGAGACCCAGGAGAGCCAATGTTGTCATACTAGTTGAAAGTCTTAAGACTCAGCAAGAGCCGAGGTTTCAGTTTGCAAAGGCAAGAAAAGACTAATGCCCCAATCCAAAATCAGGAAGAATTCTCTCTTAGGACAAGGTCAGTCTTTTTGTTCTACTGAGGCCTTCTGCTGATGGGATGAGGCCCACCTACATTAAGGGGGGGCAATCTTTCTTACTCAATCTCTCAATTCAAATGCTGAAATCATCTAAAACACCCTCAAAGAAATACACAAAATAATGTTTGATCAAACGTCTTGGCATCCCGGGGCCCAGTCAAGTTGTTATATAAAATTGATCCCCATAAACATCTTAGAACCATGTGGTGTAATCTTAACTGGATGGGTGGGGGGAATGAAAGCTTTTAAAAGAGACAAGAAATTAATGGCTTTCATGGTAAACTTCGTTCTCTGGAAAGGTACAAGAGGGATGCCTTGTTCAGAAAGATTACTGTCAAAGAGTGGCCACTACATGTAAATTCGCTTAAAGATACTTCTCTCTTTTCAGCAACAAGAAAAGTTCTGGTTGGGGTTTCATCTTGAAAACTAAAACTAAATACATGTAAGTATTGAGAGTGAGAGATGGTAGCTCAAATTTCTCATATGGGATTTACCGTATAGACGTGAATTAAAATAGGTAAGACAAAGTTATCTATAAGTAGAGCTGCTCTCAGAAGCAAAACTGACCCAACAGAAAACAAAAGACTCTCCTCTCTGTGCTGTCTCTTCATCTCTGTCAGCTGCTGGGCTATTTCCGGTCCAGTTTTGTCTGGGTAGGTAGAAGGGAGGATATTTATTTCTACCTATTTAACCAATACTTTGATACAGTCTGCTATGTACAAGACACTGTTCTCAGTGCTCCTGGAGCCGTATAAGTGGGGAGACTTAAAATTGGTCCTTGATTCCTTTCTATAATGTTGACCATGCAATCCGGCTGCCTATTTTCTTTTCAGAAAAAGTGACTTAAAGTATTGTCAAGACTATAAAACGTAAGATGGCTAATTCCTCATTCACCTGAAGTTAACATAGACAGCATTAAAAACATAATGCTTAAAACAATAATTGATTACTTTGAGACTGCTATAGAAGATGGAGTAGCTTTATCTGAAGAGTAAGTTGCTTAAATGCTTATCTTTTTTTTTTTTCTTATTAACTATGCTTTTAAGAAAAGTTGCCAACAACAAAGGAAATGCCCATTTGTCCCAGTGCAAGTCAGGGCCATTCCATTGTTAAAGAGATAAAATACAAAACCTCATTTGCAATAGAAGTTCTTCCACTGAAACTACTTGAAAGCTGATAGGGAGTCGGGAGGCATCAGATTAGGGTGACTTACTTCACGCTATTATTTCCCTTGGATCCTTTTTCTTTTGTTCAAATCCCTTTTCCCCTTCCTCCTCCTGCCCCGCTCAAGAATATATACCCTTAAAAGGAAACCTCACACTCCAGTGATCTTCTTAGAAGGCATTTATTTTGAGTGTGGTTTTTCTCTATGGCATTCTCAGCCTTTCTTTCTACAAAAGCACAACAGAGGAAAGAGAGCGCTGAAAAGAAGAATTCATATAATGAAAGCAGGCAATAGTGGCTAGTCATTGCCTTTGGAAAACATGCCTAGTATTCCAGGTTGTAGTTCTCTTATAATTCTCAACTTTCTCCCTCTATACCTCCCCCAACTCGACTTTCAGTCAATAAAGGGTTATGTCACAGTATAGATGTAACACTATGGTAGCCTGGACAGTTTGGTAACTTACTCTTGGACACAAATCTCTTTTGAGCCCGGAGCATGTGCTCGGCCCTCTGCTGGGAGTGAGGACAGAGCAGTAAAGAAGAGTGGTGGCCTTTGTTCTCAACAAGTAGAGACACCAAACAAATTATCTCACAAAATTCCCAAGGAAACAGCCTTCACCTTACCTTCTGGTGAAACAAGGGTAGCAATGACCTTGGAGTTAGAACTGCTAAGCGAGCATGCCAGATTGCAGACTTGAGTAATTCTACTGAGCCTCTCACTCTCACTTTCTCATATATAAGTAGTTTATTATCTACCTCACATGATGGTTATGAATTTTAAAGTGCTTAATGAACATAGTGTGCTACCTGAAAAACCACAGATGTTGAATAAATGACTTTGTTTTTAGTTGACACATTTATTCAATAAATATTTTTTGAGTATTAACTCTATGTCAGCACATGGTAACAGTGCTGAACAAAACAGGTCCCCCAAAATCGTCTTCCTCAAGGACTTTTCATCTTTTAGTGAGGAAAGAAACACAAAGCAGGAAAGATACAATTTAAAATAGGGCCAGAAACTAACATTTGAGTGAAAATTAAAGCAGTAAGAAAATAAGTCCTCCAGACATCAGAAAGAAAGAGGCCTTGATAGCTGGAAATATGTGAGAGAAGGAGAAATTAACAGATGATGCCAGAAAGATAATGGAGGGTAAATGGACAAATTACAGAAGGCCTCATGGGTCACTGTTGGGGCCTGGGCTTTTACTCACAGTGGGCTGGGAAGCCTCTGGAAATGATGAACTTAGAATGATCTGATATGACCTACATTTTAAAAAGATCTATTAAGATCAGAACAGACTGGAGAAGAGCAAGGATGAAAGCAGGGACATAGCACCTGCCATAATAATCCAAGGAGAGGTGATGATAGCTTGGACCAAGGTCACAGCAGTGGAAATGGTAAGGAAATGTTGGATTCTGGATTTATTTAGAAGGTAGAAGTGACAGAATTTGTTGAGTGGTTAAATTCAAGATGTGAGAGGAAGGGCCGAGTCAATGCCGACCCCAAAGTTGTTGACCTGAACACAGAGAAAGGTGGGCTTGTCCCTTAAATAAATGATGAGAAAACTAGGAGCTTGGCTGTTACATTTTAGATGCTGATTAGATTTTAATGGAGGAAGGTCAAATAGGCAGCTAGACATTTGAGTCTGGAGTTCAAGAGAAGTCTGGTTTTAAGGTACACAGTTAATCACCATTGCAATATGGGATAGTATTTCAAGTCATGACAGTGGATAAAATCCCCCAAAAGAATAATAGTAGCCAGATGATTAAAAAAAAAAAAAAATCACTTACATGTTGAGTTTGGGAGAAGAGAAAAGCTAACCAGTTTCCTAAATAGAACCAAAAATAAATGTGTGGGGGCAGAGAGTTGGGTTCAAGATGGCAGCATTGCAAGATCCAGAATTCACGTCCTCTCATAGACACAACAAATCTACAACCATATATGAACTAATTCCCTCTGAAAGGCACTGGAAAACTTAATGAAGAGAGCCTCCACAACAAAGAATAAAAAGGACAGCAATGAGACTGGAAGAAGCAGAGACATGGCCTCACCAGGAAAAACCCATTCGAGTCTTAATGAATCACAACTGGGAGAGATTACAAAGGTATGGAACTTACTTTTTCTTGAGAAGTGAGGGATTCAAGCTTCACATCAGGCATCCCAACCTTTAGATCCCACACAGGGTAGAAAGCTCCCAAAACTAGGCTTTGGAAATTGATGGGGATTTTGTTCAAAAGAGCCAGAAAACTGTAGCGACTGGGAAAACTGTGTAAAGGGGCTCATGTGCAGTCATTTGACCTAGAAACCATCTCAAAAATGCCAATTTGAAAAGCTCTAGGTAAAAGACTCCATTTACAAATCTTAGAGAGTCTGCTGGGGAGGCAGAAGATAGCAAAGACTCTCCACAGAAACTGAGACACCCGTGGGAGCCATTTCTGTGATCTCAATCTATCTTTCTAATGCTGGCACTGAATGGTTTCATTTTGGAATTCTCCCTCTAACTTGCTAGTAGCAATGGGTGTGCCCACTGAAAGCCCCACCCATAAACGCAAAGAAGCAGTTCCTGGTGTACCCCAACAATGGACCAGGGGACAGACCCACCCACCCAACTAAAGACCACCAAAGTATTTATAGCAAATATTAACAGACATACCAGTAATACAGTAATAGTAGGTAACCTGAACATTCCACCGACATCAATGCATAGATTATCCAAAGTATTAGTAAGGAAACATTAGCCTTAAATGACTCATTAGACCAGATAGACTCAGTAGTAAATATACATTCCATCCAAACGCAGCAGAATACACATTCTACTCAAGTGCAAATGGAACATTCTCCAGGATTTATCACATGTTAGGCCACAAAACAAGTCTCAGTAAATTCAAGAAAACTGCCATAATATCAAGCATCTTATTTGACCACAATGTTATGAAAGTAGAAATTAATTACAAAAAGATAACTGAACAACCAACAGGTGTTTGAACAAAAAAGAATTTTTTTTGTAAGATTTTATTGATTTATTTGACAGAGAAATACAGCTAGACAGGGAACACAAGCAGGGGGAGTGAGAGAGGGAGAAGCAGGCCTCCCACAGAGCAGAGAGCCCGATGCAGGGCTCGATCCCGGGACTCTGGGATCATGACCTGAGCCAAAGGCAGACGCTTAAGGACTGAGCCACCCAGGTGCCCCCAAAAGAGAAATTTTAAAAAAGCCCTAGAGACAAATGAATACAAAAACATGACACACCAAAATCTGTAGGATGCAGCAAAACTGGATTCTAGGAGGGAAGTTCATAGCAATGCTGGCCTACTTGAAGAAATAAGAAAAATCTCAAATAACAAACCTATCTTTACACTTACAGGACCTAGACAAAAACCCAAATAAACAAACAAAACAAAAAACAAAACCAGAAGAACCCAAAATTAGCAAAGGGATGGAAATATTAAAAATAAAAGTTAAAATAAATAAAATTGAGACTAAAAATACAATTTAAATGATTTAAAAGATCAGTGAAATTAAGCTGATTCATCGATAAAATTAAATTGACAAACATGTAGCCAAACTAAAAAAACAAGAAAAGTCTCAAATAAAATGAGAAATGAAAGAGGCAAAGTACCACAGAAATTTTAAAAAAGTATCAAGAGACTACTATAAACAGTCACCTTCAAACTGGACAACCCAGAAGTTCCAAAAAACACAATCTTCCAAGACTGATTTGGGAAGAAATAGATAATCTGAATAGACCAATTACTAATAAGGATATTGAAACACTAGTCAAACAACTCCCAGCAAACACAAGACCAGGACCAGATGTCTTCACATAAATTCTACCAACCACTCAAGGAAAAATTAATACCTGTCCTCCTCAAACTCTTCTAAAAACTATAAGTTAGTAATGCTTCTAAAAACTTTCTATGGGGCCAGCACTATCCTGCTACCAAAACCAAACATGGACACCACGCACACACACACACAAATTACAGGCTAACATTCTTGATGAGCACAGATGCAAGAAACCTCAACAAAGTACTAGAATACCTAATTCAACAGTACGTTAAAAGGATCACACAACCACTGTCAAGTGGGACTTATTCCAGTGATGTAAGGATGGTTCAACATCTTCAAATCAATCTACGTATCACATTGATAAAATAAAAGATAAAAACTGTATGATCATCTCAAAAGATACAGAAAAGTCATTGACAAAATTCAACGCCCATTTATGATAAAAAGTCTCAATCATGTGGGTATGGTGGGGTCATACATCAACATAATAAAGGTGATATATAATGGTTCTACAGCTAATATCATATTCAGTGATGAAAAGATAAAAGCCTTTCCTCTAAGATCTAGAAGACAAGGATACCCACCTTTTCCACTTTCATTCAACACAATATTTTAAGTCCTAGCCAAAGAGATTATGCAAGAAAAAGAAAACCATCCAAATCAGAAAGGAAAAAAGTAAATGCACCATTGCAAATGACAGACATTTAGAAAACACCAAAAAACTATGGGCACTAATAAATGAATTCACTGAATTTTCAGGATATAAAATCAATATTCAGAAATTTGGGCATTTCTATACACTAAAAACAAACTATCAAAAAGAAAAATTAAGAAAATAATACCATTTACAATTTATCAAAAAGAAAGTAATACCTACGAGTAAATGTAATCAAGGAGCTGAAAAATCTGTACACTGAAAACGATAACATAGTGATGAAAGAAATGGAAAATCACACAAATAAAAGGGAAAATACACCTGGTTCATGGACTGGAAGAATATTGTTAAAATGTCTGTACTATCCTAAGAAATCTACAGATTAAATGCAATACTTAACCAAAACACCAATGGGATTTCCCAGAAGCAGAACAAATAATTCTAAAATTTATATGGAACCACAAAAGACCTCAAATAGCCAAAGCAATCTGAAGAAACAGCAAAACTGGAGGTATTAGTCTCCCAATTTTAAACTACATCACAAAATTATACTAAGCAAAAGAGTGTGGTACTGGCAATAGAAACAAATTGATCAACAGAAAAGAACTGAGAGCCTATAAATATACAAACATATATAGGGACAATCTGTAAGAAGGCGCCAAGAACATACAAGGGGGAAAGAACAGTCTGTTCTTTCTGGACACTGGCACATATGAAAGAATGAAATTAGACGGATATTTACATCCTACACAAAATTAATTTTTAAAATTAAAAATTTTAAATACTCAAAATTTAAAATGATTATAGTTGAATGGAAAACCTGAAAGCATAAAATTCCTAGGAGAAAAAATGGGCAGTACATTCCTTAACATCAATCCCAGCAACATCTTTGTGACTCCAAAGGCAAGGGAAAAATAAACAAATGAGACTACATCCAATGAACAGCATCTACACAGCAAAGGAAACTATCATCAAATGATAAGGCAATCTAATGGAATGGGCAAAGATATCTGCAAACTATGTAAATGATCAGGTGCAAATATATAAAATACATAAGGAACTCCTACAGCTCAATAAAAATTTAAAAAAAAAAACCTTTAAAAAATGGCCAGAGGATCTGAGTTTACCCTTCTTCTAAGAGGACATACAAATAGCAGACACATCACATAAAAAGATGCCCACCATCACTAGGTAAATGCAAATTGAAACCAGAAATGAGGTAGCACCTCATACCTGTCAGAGCAGCTCCTATCGAAAAGACAAAGAATAACAAAAGTAACAAGATTGGTGAGGATGTAGAAAAAAGGCCATCTTCATACGCTGTTCAGGGGATTATAACCTGGCACCGTCACAATGGAAAACAGTGCAAATTCCTCAAAAAATTATGAATAAAACTAACATGTGATCCAGCTATTCCATTTCTGGTTATTTATCCAAATAAAACAAAAACACTGTTTCCAGTGATATAGGCACCCTTATGTTCACTGCAGTATTGTTTCTAACAGCCAAGGAAAACAAAATAAGCATCCACCAATAAATGAATCAAGACATATACACACAGAAACACTAACATGTCTGGAATATTACTCAACCATAAAAAATGAAATCTTGCTATCTGGACATTATAGATGGGCTTTTGAGGGTATTACACTAAATGAAGTAAGTCAGGGGGCACCTGGGTGGCTCACTCAGTTGAGCATCTGACTCTTAGTTTCGGTTGGGGTCATAATCCCATGGGGTGTGGAAATAAGCCCCAACTTGGGCTCCTTGCTCAGTGGGGCATCTGCTTGAAAAATTATCTCCCTCTGCCCCTCCCTAGACACATGCATGCTCTCTCTAAAACTAAGGAAAGAAATCTTAAAAAAAAAAAAAAGACAAAGACAAATACCATATGATTCCACTTATATGTGGAATCTGAGAAATGAAACGAACAAACAAAATTTCTCTTTAGATTTTAAAAGTTTCCAAATAAGATGTTGGCAGGGTGTTGATGGAGGTAAACTAACATGATGAGAAATAACTAGAAAGCATTATAGAGGGAGAGACCCCAGGTGCCTGTGTTTATGTGGTTGATCCGCCATCTCTATTTCTCTGAGGCTTTCAACAAGTGGCTTCACTTCTCTTTGCCTTGGTGTTCATATCTGCAAAATAACAAACTTTCAGAATTTTGATGTGAGCATAAAGGTAATATAGGGAGTGCTGCATTGCTACTATTATTACTGCCATTCTTATGTACTATTTAAACAACTATTACACTGGGAAGATCTAGAAAGAAATATAAAAATATGGATGCAATTCTTTTTTTAAAAAAAACTGTACTTCTTAGAACAAGGAAAAAGTAAGTTCCCTTCTAGAAGCAGAAAGCACTGCAAAGGTCCCTGACACAACTGATATTCATTGAAGTTGAAATCTGAGATTGTCAGCAGCTCTTGTTTTAATTTTTTCCATCCTGGCACATGAATCCCTTTATTTTCCTTCAAGTATTCATCCAGTACCTCCTCAAACCCTGAGCGTTCCCAGGAGAAACCAGGTGATGCCAATTCCAGACATTTCCAGAAACGTGAGCCATGACTCCCGTCCCTATGCCTAGGACTACACTGGACGCTGCATTTGCTATTTCTCTGGCTTCTGGTTTTACTTCTGCCTAGTACTTTTCAAGGTTTCAGACTCAGCAGGACCACTAGAGGACAGGAAATCAAATCAAGTGCCTCCCCACAGACAGTGGATCAGACCAAGCACCTTTGTTCTGAAAGGCAGACATAGAAAAAATTGCAAAAAGCCTCTCCATTTAGAGGTAACCGATGAAGCCCACATTACACTTCACTTGTATCTCCCTCTGAGCCCCAGTCAGCCTCTTGTTCTTTCCTAGCACAAAAGGAAAAAGGGGGGAGGGGGGCAGGGAGAAAGCTAAGTGTAAGGTCTATTAAAAAAAAAGAAAGAAAAACAAGTAAAATTGCTGTGTTCAAAGTACATGTTTAAAAAGCTATACATACAAAATAAAGTTAGCGTAAAGGCAAGTGAGAATTAAAGTGCTTGTTTAGTCCCTTCAAGTCTCTTCCAGTAGCTGCATTTATGATTTCAATAACGTTGCGTGCACAGGTGGATAGACTTCTCATTTGTTGTTCTGATAAACTCGTGCAGAACCATCTCAGTAGACAGAAATAAATCTATGCACATATAATGTAGAAATTGGTGATAAGCTTCTATTTGTATGTTAAAACATAAAAAGTATATGTGTATTTTTAACATTTTCCCTTGGGAAATTTTGTTCTATTTTACTTTTTATTTTATTTTGTTATGTTATGTTAGTCACCATACAGTGTATCATTAGAGTTGCTGATGTAGAGCTCCAAGATTCATTGTTTGTATATAACACCCAGTGCTCCATGCAATCCATGCCTTCCTTAATATCCATCACGGGGCTAATCTATCCCCCTGCCCTCCTCCCCTCTGAAGCCCTCAGTTGGTTTCCCAGAGTCCAGAGTTTCTTACAGTTCGTCTCTCCCTCTGATTTCCCTCCCTTCATTTTTCCCTTCCCTCTCCTAATGTCCTCCATGTTATTCCTATGTTCCACATACAAGTGAAACCATATAATTGTCTTTCTGCTTGACTTATTTCACTTAGCATAATCCCCTCCAAAGATACAGACGTGGTGAAAAGAAGGGGCACATGCACCTCAATGTTCACAGCAGCAATGTCCACAAGAGCCAAACTGTGGAAGGAGTCCAGGTGCTCTTCAGCAGATGAATGGATAAAGATGTGGTTCATATTTACAATGGAAAGTTCTATTTTACTTCTACCTGAAACAGACTCTAGTAAGAAAACGTGTCGTGTTTTACATCAGACTCTAAACAAGCATATTTTAGGTGTTAAACTCTTATAAACATTATTGTTGTGGATATATTATGCATGTCATTAAATAAGCCCGGAATTAAGACAGAAAATTACCCTGACATGGCACTATCGACCTGTCCTTAACAGCACTTAGCAATTTTTAATTTTTTAATTCCAGTTAAAGATGCTAGAAGAACACCTTTGTGGATCTCTCTTTCCTAGGACCCCACTAAACTATACTAAAGGAAGACAACAGATCCAAACTCACAAAAGCAAAGAAAAAAAGTGGAGTTTCCAGCAGCTGAGAGACAATGAATAGTCTTTTGGGAGATGGAAAGCAGGTGGATTAGCAGTGAGTGACAGGCAGAAGTGGATACTGAGGGGATGAGATGGATTCACTTCTACGGGCCTCATAGGTCCTTCAAGGCATGGGAATGAAAGCATCAGCATACTCAAAATTAAAGTTTACTAGTCACTAAATTCTATCCATATTCAGAGATGTCACCATTCCCTAAGAAGTCACAACTGACCTTTGAACAACAGGTTTGAACAGCACAAGTCCCCTCATATCTAGATTTTTTTTTTTTTTACAAATGCAGTACTGTAAATGTATTTTCTCTTATGATTCTCTCTCTCTCTTTTTTTAAAGATTTTATTTATTTATTTTTTGACAGAGAGAAACACAGCTAGAGAGGGAACACAAGCAGAGGGAGTGAGAGAGGGAGAAGCAGGCTTCCCGCTGAGTAGGGAGCCTGATGCAGGGCTCAATCCCAGGACTCCAGGATCATGACCTGAGCCGAAGGCAGTCACTTAACCAACTGA
Organism: Spilogale gracilis; assembly: GCA_004023965.1. Lineage (NCBI taxonomy): Eukaryota > Metazoa > Chordata > Mammalia > Carnivora > Mephitidae > Spilogale > Spilogale gracilis. Next base: position 37,082 of record PITA01001629.1, on the reverse strand, counting down.
GCCACCGAGGCGCCCTATGATTTTATTAATAAGATCTTTTCTCTAGCTTACTTTATTATAAGAATATGCTATAACATGTAACATACAAAATATGTGTTAGACTGTTCATGTTATCAGTAAGGCTTCTCGTTAACAGGAGGCTATTAGTTTTAGCCTAATGGGAGTCAAAAGTTACACACTGCACATGGCTGGGTGCCCCTAACTCTTGCACTGTTCAAGGGTTAAGTGTACAACATCTGGAGAAATTTTCTAATGTGAAGAAGACTAAAATAAACCAAGTGAAAAAAATGAGAGGGCAGAGGATTAATGCAAAGAAGAGACAAGGACCTAAGAGTACTAACAGTAATTGTAGGACTCAAAAAAAAAAAAAAAAAAAAAAAGAGAGAGATGAACTTTTACCATGTGTTGTGTGTGTTCATGTATGTCTGTGTGTGTATATATCCACATACACACACATATATGCCTGTATACATGCCATTATATATATCCCCTTATTAGTTTTATATGTAATTACAGTACATATGAAGTCCCATGGTTATAGAGTGTATACATACATGTAAACACACACTCATTAAATCTTTGACAATAAGTAAAGGAAGGGAATAAGACAGTTTCAAAGTCATCCATCAAATATTAAAAAAAAAACAAAAAAACAAAACCACATCTCCAATCCAGGTAAAATGATACTGAAAATCCTGTGATAAAAACATCAGTAATAAGAAAACACTCAAGAATTTTTTAACAGCAAAATCAATAATTTTGCCAAAGAAAATGTCTCATGAAATTCAAAAGATAAGAAAAGATGGAAAAAACGAAACCAAACAGGAAATAATTAGAGAAACCACCCAGATGGCCCCAAATCCTATTCTAGAGATAGAGAACAACAATAGCAAAAAGCACAGGGTGAATATAACCAATACTACTACTAATAATAATAAACAATAAAAACAAACACACAAAACATGTCTAAATGAGAGGAATAAATAACTTGAATCCAGTTAGAGCAGACTAACACTATAACACACATTATCATGAAGTGTAAAGTTTTATGGATAACGACAAAAACATAATACCCTCCCAAAAATGGGTAAGAACTTTGAGAAGCCAGAATAGGAAATATTAACATACAGAAAAGGAAATGAAACAATTTTATTAGACTTTTCAAAACCAACACTATAAAACCAATGGAGTCATGCTTTCAAAATTCTAAAGGAAAATTTCTATATATAACGAAACTGTCAATAAAATGTGAAACAAAATGTATTTCAGACATTGCCTCAAAACTTTCATGAATCCAATTATTCAAGAATTTACTAGAGGGTATGTTGTAGCAAAATAAAGGAATACAGTTGGAAAGAGAGAGACATGGGAAAACAAGAAATTCAATCCAAAAGATTACTTAAACAAAGCCACAGCATCAGTTTTTCAGCTAGTCAGAATGGAGAAGATCTGTGAAACAGAAGAGAATCTGAGACCACATATAAGCTAAAAACATTTACACATGTCCGTCAACAAAACACTTAGAAACAGTAAAACTGTCCAAGAAAAGCAATATAATCTTTACCTATCATAACAAGTGTTAAGAAGATCTAGAATTGATGAATCAATAAATCACAGCATATGCATATTGTTTAGAAAAATGGTGTTAATAGAAAATCTAAAATAAAATAATGTTGCAGCTGCACAAAAAAACTAAGGATACAGAGAGGGGAGGCAGTTGATATTCAACAATATAACAATATTAATTTGGTATATTTAATCATATATTTTGAAATCCTAACCAGCCAGATGATTTCCAAAGCCACAGTATGTTACATTCCTAGTAAATGCATATTTATACACACACACACATATATACACCCACATACACATATACATACTTACATATACATACACAGACACAGATGTATGCACATAGAAGTGACTCCTTGCAGTTGATAACTGTATCCATAAGCTTGCTATTTTAAGTAAGTCTTTTTTCAATGAAACAGGTTATTTTTAGGTAAAAAAAAAATCTATCTTTATATGCTGCACTTTTCAGATGTATTTAAGACATTACACCATAGATACAGTAATTCCTTAAAAAAATATTGGCCAAACCTCTTCTTAAAACCTCCAGGATTGGGGAGCCTGGGTGGCTCAAGCCATTAAGCATCTGCCTTCGGCTCAGGTCATGATCCCAGTGTCCTGAGATTGAGCCTCATCAGGTTCCCTGGCTCAACGGGGAGTCTGCTTCTCCCTCGCCCCCTGCCACTCCCTCTACCTGTGCTCTCTGCCATTCTCTCAAATAAATAAATAAAATCTTAAAAAAAAAAAAAACAAACCCAAGACAGAAGTGAAAATCTGAGTGTTGGCTTCTGATATATTTTTTTTCATGAGCACCTTCTCTTAGACTATAAGCTTCACGAAGGCAGAGAACATAACTCATTTGTGATTGTATCCCCACAGTAAGTAGTCAATAAATTCTCCTTGAATTAAGGAGTTAATCCTTTTAGTTCACTTTTTCGGTATTTAAACCACATTGATACCAGAAGATACTCGCTCCAGTAAAGCTGCATCAATATGTTATGACCTGGAGCCAGGAGAACCTTACTATCATGGAAAACCAAGGAAGATTTCCCTGCATGAAAAGTGTATGTTCATCCTCTACATTAGTCAGGAACTCAGATGCATTTTAAAAAAAGAAATTAAGATATAATCTTATTCAAATGCCAAAACTTTTATATGCTGTCTTTTCATCTGTTCATTTTTACATTTTTTAATAAAATAAAATAAAAATGGGTGTAAAAACAAAAATGCCTCCCTTCTAAAAACAGGAAGGCTTTAAGAATGATGACCAAAGAGGGGTAAAAAGAGGGTTACTTGTGTGAGTTATGTAATTTAAATGCTTTATGGGTAGTAAAGTTTGTGGTTACCCAGTACAAATTGGTGATAACATGTTTTGAAATGCCAGAAAAAAATCTAGTATAATATACTGCTGTTGATAACAGTGATCATTTCTGAGAAATGACACTGCGGAAGACAATTTTGGAATAAACAAGAATTGATTTTATAATTAAAGAAAATAAGAGCACAAAAAAATGGGTGTAAATAAAGCAGCAGCTCTCTGGCCAATGTTCTGCAACAGTAGTTTTCAAACTAGGGTATGCAAACTTCTAGAAATAGACTTTTGAAAAGGTACACTCACAATTAAGGTAATCAATCCAGATTATTCTGCATACATTGTTTTTCTTACTTAAACATACAGGATGTGCTACAATGCAAACACATGTCTTCCTGCTCTCCAATAAAAGGAGAGTTTCAAGTTTGGAGGTCACTGAAGGCCTGGCCCTCTCCCCAATTTTCATCTCATTAAGACATGAAATTCCAGTATGATATTCCTAATGCGAATATGTCAACTTAAAAGCTTCCCCAGTATCTCAGCTCTACACTCTCCTTTGCCCAAGAATCTAAAATTCAAGAGTGACAGAATAGGCAAGCTTTATGGAAACAAGACCACATGGAATTCACAACAGTAGATCCGTGCTCAAAGAAATCCCCTCAATATCCTCAATATCACATCAAATGATTGGTAAACGAGTGCACACTAAATACACATTACACTCAAATACAGTACTTAAGGTAGGTTTTCTCTTTTTTAAAAAATAATTCCTTTTCAGGGCGCCTGGGTAGCTCACAGTTGTTAGGCATCTGCCTTCGGCTCAAGTCAGGCAGAGTCCTGGGATCAAGCCCGCATCCATGCTCATCGGGAGCCTGCTTCTCCTCTCCCACTCCCCCTGCTTGTGTTCCCTCTCTCACTGCCTCTCTCTCTCTGTGAAATAAATAAAATCTTTAAAATAATAATAATTCCTCCCTAAATGGCTTTTTCAGGTAACCAGACAAGGAGCACCTCAATAAGAGAGTATCTACTAAAACAAAGAGTCAAGGTTAACTTCAGCCCAGTCATTCTTAAAAGAGCACATATTATCGCCAGTTACAGGAAGGGGTCCCCTCTAAGATCAGGTGTTCTGTTTCCACCCCAAAAGGGTATACCACATTACTATAATGTAATTCTCACACTACCTGGATTTAGAGCAGTGTCACAGATTAAGGGTTCAATTCTCCACAAGATGGATCCTACTTCATATGCCAAGTCACTTGCACTTCTGACCAACTTGGTTGCAAATTCAGGGATCCCCCCAACACCATCAGCTTTGATGATTCACCAGAACAATGCATAAAACTTAAGCAGGCATGACACTTACATTTTTGTTAAGAAGGGTACACAAAGGATAAGGTCTGGAAGGGTCCTGGATGCTGAGCTCCCGTACTCTCACCCCTCGGATTCTGCACCTCGCCCTCAGATTAAGTGCATGCTGCCTCCCAACACATCGATGTGCTGTTTGCCAACATTAAGCTTAACCAAACTGGTGTCCAAAGTTTTTACAGAAATATCATTACATCGTCATGACTGATTAAACCACTTGGCCATATAACTATACTCTGTCTCTAGCTCTCCTCCTCTACCCACAGATCAGAAGGTTGCCAAGTTCCCACCCTTCAATCACACCTAGGTCTTTCTGTGGCCATCCTGCATCCTGAAGCCATCTAGGGGCCCACCTAGGGTGATCTCATTAGCATAACAAACACAGCCCTTTCACTCAGGAAATTTCAAGCCTTTTTAAAAATTCTGTGTCAGGAAATGGACAAAGACAAGATACATTCTTTATTATATTGCAATAGGTAAATTAAAATGGTGGGAAGATTCTGTGAAATTTTTAATAAAATTTTGGGTTGAGAGAACAGCAAGAGTAGGGCAGCTTAAGAAAAGGTAAGAAGAAGAAAACAAGAAAGCTAAGAACAGTGATGAAAGAACACACAGCAAGCAAAGGAACTAGATCAAGGAATAAATGACAGCCTAAGGATTGAACAGTGTGGTCAATATGTTTGAACACGAAATTATATTATTCTTACCTTTTTTATAGAAACAAAGCACCTGCAAGGAGAATCCAAACAGTGATCGACTTCACTTTTTCATCTAGGAGATGAACCAGAATGGCCACATTAGGTCTAGGGGTAGACACTGGGAAGTCCAGTGATAAAAACTGGGATCCCCTTGTCAAGTTCCAGGCTAGGACAGGTAGAAATACTTGGAAAGTGATGAGAGAATGGAAGGCAAGCTGAGGACAAAGCACAAGCTGACAGCCCCCAACTCCCCCACTCCCAACTCCCAGGTGGCACATAGATGACATTCCTCCAGCGCTCTTAGCTGCCCTAATCTATGGGAAGGAAAAACAAATGGTAACTTGTAGAGATCACAGTCCTGCAAGATAGGAGTCTCCCTCAGTTTACAAATGTCTTAGTGATTTACCAGGGGAAAAAAATGTGGGGTTTTTTTGTTTTTATTTTTTTTTAAAGATTTTATTTATTTGACAGAGAGAAACACAGCCAGAGGGGGAACACAAGCAGGGGGAGTAAGAGAGGGAGAAGCAGGCTTCCCGCCAAGCAGGGAGCCCAATGTGGGACTCGATCCTGGGTCTCTGGAATCATGACCTGAGCCGAAGGCAGTTGCTTAACCAACTGAGCCACCCAGGCGCCCCAAAAAATGTGTTTTTATCAATGACCTAACTTCCAGAAGGAAAGGCAACTCTCAATTGTCTTACTGTTAATGCTTTACTAGAGGGAAAAACAACCTTAACTTGACAATTGCAAGGCCTTGTATCTTGTATCTTGCAGGCCCTCTTTAGAAGACAGAAATTCTTTTGAAAACCTCCCTGTTTTCTTACCCTTAACTCCCAAGTATATAATCAGCCACCCCTCACAATCCTGGAGCAGCAGCTCTTTCTAACCTCGGGTCCTGTCCCCATGCTTTAATGAAACCACCATTTTATCACCAAAGATATCTCAAGAATTCTTTCTTGGCCCTTGGCTCCGGACCTCATCCCACCAAACCCCACTTATGTTCCAAAACTATATTTAAAAAGAAACCTTTGGAAGGAGGAATTTTTCCTATCTGGTGGAAATACCTACTAAGCTCAGTCAGTAACACAACACTGAAATTGGCATGCTATGCCAAAAATTTATGGTATACTGTTAGGTCTACAGAATTCTTTCATTCTGTCATAAGGATCAGGTAGATGGTAATTAACACATACTTCTGTCTACTATTTACTGTACATTATCTCATTTGAAATGGCTCTTGGACTGAAGGGGAAGAAAGATTAAGACCATGAACACAGAGACATTGCTTGTGGAGAGACTAATTCTCTCCATGTTCTACACTCTCAAGCATCAATATCAGAAACTAAACCAAGAGAATGTGATTAAATGGTATACAAGTATTAAGCACGCAACCTGAGTCCTGCCTACAATAATATATACCTGCAGGGCAAAGATTAATTAATCAGCAAATGGTACTTGGTCAACTGAAAAAATACTTGGGAAAAAAGAAATGTGAATATACAGTGCTAACACAGAGTAACATGTAAATGCACTAACAAACTCCTTTTTCCTTTTGTGGTAAGAAGTCCTTTCTAATCAAAACAGAAAACTCAGAGGTGTAAGGGAGAAACATTACATATTTGATTGAAAAGAAAATTATGTGGCAAAAAGCATATAAAAATAGTTAAATATAAGAAGAGCCTCCACTTGTGCATAGGATATAAAAATCTGCAAATGAAAATCATTTCCACAATAACAAACCAACAAAAGCCACATAATTAAAGAATCAAAACTTTTTTGGAGCCCATCAGAGTCTCAAATAATTCAGGTGAACGGAATTCCAAAGGATGGCAGGTCTTTTGAAAATGTGAACTGTTTGACTTTTGTCAGAAAAAGGGAGAAAAAACTGGCCTGTTTTCAGAAAACCATAGAAATTTTAACCATTTCTTAAAGGACAAATGCAAGCTATGAGCGCCAAGCCCAGAGAGAAGTTACTCTCAATCTTGTACAAGGTCTTCCACTGGGAGCTCAAGAGCCATAATGGAAAGAGGATAAAAACAGAGAGGCCTAAGCAGTATAGGTGTGAGACTGGTGATCATCTGTCACAGGAGAAAAACATAGGACTCACTGTCCTAGAAACTTCTCACATGCTATGTAAGTTACATGAAGGCCCTTGGGGGGTGGAGGGATGGGAGAGCCTGGTGGTGGGTACTGGGGACACCTAAAGCATGGAGCACTGGGTGTGGGGAATGGGGAATGAATCTTGAAACACTAAAAATTAGAAAAAGAAAAAAAAAAAAAGAAAAAAAAAAGTTACATGAAGGCCCAGACAAAGGATGATGTTAAGTCAGGGAGGCAGGACACCTGAGTGACTTTGCCCACACTGCCACAGGACAAAAGCCATTGGTCACTATAGGAAAAACAAGAAAACCCACTCAAACCTGGGATCTTAGAATGATAAAAACCAGAGGTATGCTGGTGGGTGGCAAGAGGAGATAGGTAGGAACTTGCCCCCTCCCAACCTGTCTTGCCTCTATAGATAAAAGGGAAAGTTCCGTAGGGTAATCCAGGGAGAGAAACGAAACAACAGAGACTTTGGACACAGAAACAAACTGAGGGACTTGGAGGGAGGGGGGTGGAGGGATGGGAGAGCCTGGTGGTGGGTACTGGGGGCACCTACTGCATGGAGCACTGGGTGTGGGGAATGGGGAATGAATCTTGGAACACTGGAAAAAAAAATTTAAGTAACAATAAAAAAAAAAAAACTTAAAAAAAAAAAAAGGGAAAGTTCAGCACTATGGAGGGAGGGGCACAATAAAGAACCTAGATAAAGCCCTACCCTTGAAGCTCAGACCTACAGGGCCTACCTTAGAGTGATGCTGGATAAGAGCCATCAACTCCCTGCTCCCATCACCAGACTTGCACTGAGTAAAGAGTACTATCAGTCTACCACTGGTGAGGACAAAAAGCCAGGAGGAAGACTACCTCCATACAGGTCCAACACTAAGTACAAGGTAGCAAGAATCCACTGTTGAAGGGATGGAAGACAGTAATGAGAGCAAGAACAACATCAAAACAAACCCAGGTTAACTACACACTAGACTGACTCAACTCATGGCCTCATGGAAAAAGAGATGGGCCTATTTCTGATCACAAATGACATTTATCTCCTTTCCTGCTCTATCTACACTGTCTTGCATTAAATAACGAATTATGAGAGACAATAAAGAAAAAATGACCTAGAAAATAATGAAGAAACATTTTTAAAGTATGGGAAGAAAAAAAAAAAAACACACATACAAAAACTCCCAACCCAGAAATTAATGTTCAAAAGTGAAGGCAAAATACAACAGAAAAGTTAGGAGGGGGTTCCAAAAAGTATTCAAAATGTCAGGAATGGGAAGATGAAGGGAAAAAGAGAAGCAGCAGATAAATAAACAAATAAACAAACCAGTAACCTCAAATCCAAGCATATAAATAACTACAATAAAGAGTAATGGACTCTAGAATTCAGTTGAAAGGCAGAGATTGTCAAAATGGACAAAATAAAAACTCCACCCATATATACACTAGCTACAGGCTACATCCTTTTTGAAACAGAAAGGTGGAAAGTAAATGAAAGAAAGAAAGATACTCTAGGCAAAAGGAAGCATGAAGACTGAAATTGCTATATTAGGAGTAGACAGAATGTATTTCTAAACAAAATGCATTACCATGGATAAAGATGAGCATTGCATTAGACTAAAAATGTCAGCTTAGCACAAAGATACAGAAATCATTACACTAAACACAACAGAGCTTAAAAATACATAAAGCACAATGATGGACTTTAAAGAAAAATAAAAGGAGGGCTTAAAATGTTGGCTAGGAAGATGCTGAATTCACTTCCTGTCATGGGCACAACGTGTTTACAGTTTATTTACAGCAGGCACCTGTGGGCCAGCACCAGACAGATAAGCTCCCAAGATGTCTGGCTTTGAAAAAAAGTTAGTGGGGAACAGGACCAGGAGGATCACAGAACTACAGGTAATGGAGATCTCAGTCTTAAAAAGCTCATGCACCAACACACTCACCCTGACATCCAGGACAAAAGTAACAGATCAAAAGTACCTAGACCACAGGAAATGGAAAACAACATACTAATTTTAAAGCAGCTATCAGGCAAGAACCTACAGAGACTTCTTCTAGGAGGGAAGTGTGGGTAGACACAATTTTTGCAAACTCATCCTAACTTGCTAGTGACAGAACTCATGGGTGCCATTTTGGGGGCTCTCCCTCTAAATTGCTAGTACCCTAGGGCTGTCCTCTCCTGACCCACACCCTGCACACCACGTGCAGCTTCAGAGCTGCAAAAGGGCTGGACAAGCACTCCAGGTCTGTCCTACCCTTGCAGATAGTGAGCCACCATGTGTCAGGCAAGCTCCCTGACCCTGCCTACCTAGTACAGAACTGGGAAGGGCAAGTACCTGGAGCCCCACCCCATCCCTCAGCAGAAAGCAAGCCAAACCAGGCCAGGAAAGTACCCCAGTCCCCCCCTCACCAAGCACTGAATGGGGACACAAGTGGACCAAGGAGTGCCCTGAGTCCCATGCATTCAGCTCTGAGACTGAGGCACAAGACAGCCCTGAGCCCTACTATCCTAGCACTGCAGCTAACCAACAACAGGGCCCAGCAAGAGCCCTGAGCATAGTCCATCCCACAGAGAAAGCAACTCCAAACCAGGGATTCTGAGTACCTTGAACCCCCAACCTCCCTGTGCATCAGCCAATCCTCACCAAGGTCAAGCAAATTCCTGGAGCCCACCAACCCCACCAGAAAATAAGCAGAAACCAGCAGGCCAAGTGCCCCAAGTAATGACCTCCCCAAGCAGCAGAGGAGCCATAACCAGGCTAGAAGAGTGCCCCAGTGCTGCCCACCCCTCTCCCCAGAGACTGAGCCACAACCTAGTGGACTGGTGATCCACTCCAACCCAACTCTCCCCAGTCAGGGGCCAAGAAGCAATCTGACTGCAACCTAGTAGCCAGCATCCTGTCCTCCCCTCACAGAAGTCAAGGCCCAATCACAAAACAGCCCACAGGAAAACACCATGGAGTGCCTGGCTCTGAGGGAGATGGGAGATTGCACTTCTGGCCATAAGGAACAGCTCCTACAAAAGGTGAGTTGTACAAGGCTGAGGGAGGTACCCATTTAGCTTAATATATACAGATGAACATACAGAGACAGGCAAAATGAGGAGACAGAGGAGTATACTATAAACCAAAGAACAAGGCATATCCCCAGAAAAAAAAATAGTAAAATTCATTTAAAATAACTAATTAGTTCAGAATACATAAAATAAAAAATAGCAAAATATATAGTCAAAAATATAAAAATATAAAGCTATGGACTGTGTTCAAATTTAACTTATTGTCAATTTAAAAGATACTATTATATACATAAGATGTTTCATATAAGCTAAAGAGTAACCACAAAAAAATAACTTACAGTAATTACAGACACAAAAGGAAAGGAGCACAGAATCTAAACAAAACACCAAAGAAGATATTCAAATCCAAGGGAAGAAATGAATTAACAAGTAACAAAATGACAGTAAGTACATACCTATCAATTATTACCTTAAATGTAAATGGACTAAAGGATTTAGTCAAAAGACACAGGGTGGCTGAATAGATTAAGGAAAAAAAGGTTCTTCTATATGTTGCCTACAAGAGACTCACTTCAAACCTAAAGATATTCACAGACTGAAAATGAAGTGATGGAAAAAGATGTATCATGTAAACAGAAATGCAAAGAAAGCTGGGGAAAAATATTTGTATCAGACAGAATAGACTATAAAACAGACTGTAACAAAAGACAAAGGAGCACATTATGGGGGCTCAATTTAAAAAGAGGGTATAACATTTGCCAATATTTATATACCCAATATAGGAGCACCTAAATATATAAAACATTTTAACAAAAATAAAGGGATAAACAGACAGTAAATATCATAATAGCATAAGACTTTAATATACTATTTACATCAATAAATAGATCATTCAGAAAGAAAATCAATAAGGAAAACTGGTCCTAAACACCACATCAGACCAGCTGAACTTAATAAATACATACAGAATATTCCATCCAAAAAGGACAGAGTACACATTATTTTTAAGTACATATGGATCATTCTCCAGGATAGATCAATCTCAATACATTCAATAAGACAAATATTTCAAAGCATTTTTTCTACCTACAAGGGGATTAAACTAGAAATCAACCACAGAAAGAAAAGTGGAACACACACACATACACACACACACACACACACACACACACACACACGGAGACTGAACAACATGCTATTAAACAGCCAGTGGGGGGGGGGGGGCACAAAAAGAATGAGTCAATGAAGACTTCAACGAGGAAATCAAAAAATATCTTGAGACAACTAAGAATTTAAACAAAAAGTTCCAAAACTTCTGAGAAAGAGCAAAAGACATCCTAAGAGAAAAGCTCACAGCAATACAGATCTACCTCAAGAAACATAAACCTCAGATAAACAATCTAACTTTACATTTAAAGAAAAAAGAAAGACAAAAATGCCCCGTTAGAAAAAAAGAATATAAAAACATCAGAGCAGAAATAAATGACTTAGAAACTAAAAAAGACAAGAAAGTGCCAATAACCCAAAGAGCTGGTACTCTGAAAAGGTAAACAAAATTGACAAACCTTTAGCCCACCTCATCAAGAAAAAGAGATAGGGAACCCAACTAAAATCAGAAATGAAAAAGGAGACATTATATTCAGTGCAACAGCATTAAAAAAAAGAGTCATAAGAAAATATTATGAGGGCGCCTGGGTGGCTCAGTGGGTTAAAGCCTCTGCCTTCAGCCCTGGTCATGATCTCAGGGTTCTGGGATCAAGGCCCGCATCGGGCTCTCTGCTCAGCAGGGAGTCTGCTTCCCTTTCTTTCTCTGCCTGCCTCTCTGCCTACCTGTGATCTTTCTCTGTTAAATAAATAAATAAATAAATAAATAAATAAATAAATAAATAAATAAATAAAATCTTAATAAAAAATATTATGAAAAATTAGTGAATACAAGAACAATTACTATGCAACAAATTAGAAAGCCTAGAAGAAATTGATTCCTTGAAACCTGCAACCTTACAAGACTGAATCAGAAAGAAACAGAAAACCTCAACAGGTTGATTACTAGTAATGAAATGAAATAATTAAAAAACAAAAACAAAAAAAACCCTCTCACAAAAAAGAAAAGTCCAGAGTCAGACAACTTCACAGGCAAAGTCTACAAAATATGTGAAGAAGAAGAAAATATGGGAAGAAGGATTCAATGCCAATCCTTCTCAAGTTAGTCCCAAAAACTGAAGAGGAAAGAGTAATTCCAAGTTCATTTTATAAGGCCAACATTATCCTGATAACAAAATCAAAGTTGGTTTACAGGGAATATACCTCAACATAATAAGGGACATATATGACAAACCCACAACTAACCTCACATTCAAGGTTGAAGAGCTGAAAGCTTTTCCTCTAAGATCAGGAATAAAACCAGGTTACTTACTCTAACCACTTATAGTCAACATAGCATTGGAAGTGCTAGCCACATAAATAAGGGGGAAAAGAAGGCATCCTAATTGGTAAGGAAGAAATAAAATGAGCCCTATTTGCAGATGGCATGATACTGCTTGTAGAAAACCATAAGGACTCCACCAAAAAAAATATATATATATAACAAAAATAAACAAAAGAAACAAACAACAACTACTATTAGAACTAGTAAATGAATTGAGCCTACTTACAGGATACCTAGTTCACATATGGAAATCTGTGAAGTCTCTATACACTAATAATGAAGTAACAGTCAGAGATATTAAGAAATAATCCAATTACAACTGCAAAAAATAATAATAAAATATCTGGAAATATACTTAACTGAGGTGGCAAAAGACCTACACTCCAAAAGCTATTCCATCTTGATGAAAGAAATTGAAGATAACACAAATAAATACAAAAATATACTGTACTCATGAAATGCAAAAATTAATATTGTTAAATGTCCAAATTACTCAAACCAATTTACAGATTTAAAGCAATCCCCATGAAAACACCAAAAGCATTTTTACAGAACTGGAACAAATAATCCTACAATTTGTATGGAACCACAAAAGACCTTAAACAGCCAGGGCAGTCCTGAGAAATAAAGCTGGAGGTATTGTGCTCTTTGATTTCAAACTACACTACAGTAATCAAGACAGTATGGTACTGGCACACAAACAGACACAAAAATCTATGGAACAGAATAGGAAAAAAAAACAGGAAAAAACCCATACTCATATGATCAATTAATCTATGACAAAGGTGGGAAGAGTAAATGGTGTTGGGAAAACTGGACAGCCACATGAAGAATGACACTGAACCAATTTCTTACACCATACATAAAAATGAACTCAAAATGGATAAAAGACTTAAATGTAAAACCTAAAACTGTAAAACTCGTAGAAGAATACATAAGCAGTAAGCTCTAAGTGGTGTATTTGAAATCTAAAAAACAAAACAAAGAAATAAAACAAAATTCATGGATCACAGACGCAGAGAAGTGTGATGGTTGGCGAGAGGGGAAGGGGGTTGGCAGTGATAAAAAGGGAGGAGGGTAGCCAAGAGGTACTAACTTCCAATCATAAAATGAATGAGTTATCAGGATATAATGTAAAACATAGTGACTATGATCAGCAATGTTGTATTGTACATTATGTAGCTTTATATGGTATTGGGGAAAACAAATTAAGGTGATGATCATTGCAGTGTATACAAATATTGAATCATTCTGTTGTACACTTGAAACTAATATATTATATAACAGTTATATCAATAAAGGAGTCAAGATGAAGCTTGGCACTTCGGATTTAGCAATGGATACCAGATAATGAATATGACACTAAAAGTACAAAGAAGAAAATAAAACTAGATAAACTGGACTTCATTGGAATTAAAAACTTCTGCTCAAAAGACACTGCTCAAAAAAAGAAAATTTAAGACACAGTCTAGGAAAAATAATTCGTAAAACTTACCTGAAAAAGGATTTATACCCAGAATATAAGAACTCTTACAACTAAATAAGAAAACAAATTAAAGGATATATAGCTCCATCTCCAAAAACATTCAACAACATCAACATGTACTAGAGGAATGCAATTTAAAGCTTTAATAAGATGCCACTAGGTATCTAATAAAATAATTACAATCATAAAAGGGACAAAACCAAATGCTGATGAGAATGCAGAAAAACTGGAATTCTCATACATGGGAATGCAAAATGCACAAAATTTTCCCAGTTAGGAAAGCAAATTTGCAGAAAGCAAAAATGACAAAAATTAAGCATGCAACTACCATATCCTCTGGCAATTCAATTTCCAAGGGAAATGAAAACTTCCTTCCTTGCAAAGACTTGTATGTGGGGGCGCCTGGGTGGCTCAGTTGGTTAGGCGACTGCCTTCGGCTCAGGTCATGATCCCGGAGACCGGGGATCAAGTCCCACATCGGGCTCCCTGCTTGGCAGGAAGCCTGCTTCTCCCTCTCTCACTCCCCTTGCTTGTGTTCCCTCGCTGGCTGTGTTTCTCTCTGTCAAATAAATAAAATCTTAAAAAAAAAAAAAAAAAAGACTTGGATGTGAATGGTTATAGCAGCTTTTTTCTTAATGGTCAAAAACTGGAAACATCCCAGCATCTATCACTTGGTGAACAGATCAGCTAACTGTGGTATATCTATACAACTGAATACTACTTACTCCACAGTAAAAATGAACCAATTACTGACACACACAATATGGAGGATTCTCAAATGCATTATGCTAACTGAAAGAAGCCAACATACTCTATCATTGTGTTTTTATGTCAGTTCGAAAAGCAGAGACATTCTAAGAAAAGAAATCAGATCAGTGGTTGCCAGAAACTGTTTCCAGAGGCAGAGGTGGAATGCAAACATACCCAAGGCAACTTTCAGGAGTGATGGAAATCTTATTTTGATTATGATCATTACACTTACTGTACATATTTATCAGAACTATTCAAACTTACACACTTAAGAGTAGTCATTATTCTTACTGAAATATAGCTGACATACAATATTATATTGGTTTCAGGTGTACAACATAGGGATTTGGTAATTATATACATTACAAAATGATCACCATATTAACTATAGTTACAATCTGTCACCAAAGTTAATCACAATATTACTGACTATATTCCCTATCTGTACATTTCATCCTCATGAGTTTTTATTTTACAAGTGGAAATTCTAACCTCTTAATCCCCTACACCTATTTCATTATCCCTCTGGCAGTCACCAGTTTCTTCTCTGTACTTATGAGTCTATTTCTGGTTTTCTGTTGGCATGTTTTACTTCTTAGAGTCCACATACAAGTGAAATCATATGGCATTTGTCTCTATCTGTGTGACTTATTTCACTTAGCATTATACCCTCTAGGTCCATCCCTGTTGTCATTAATGACAAAATTTCATTCTTCTTTATGGCTGAGTAATCCATTGTGTCTATATACCACAACTTTAACCACTTACTGTTGATGGACACTTAGATTGCTTCCACATCTTGGCTACTATTAACAATGCTACAATAAAGATAGAAATGCATATACCTTTTTGAATTAGTATTCTGGTTTTCTTTGAGCAAATACCTGAAAGTGGATACTGGTTTGTATAATATTTCTATTTTTAATTTTTGAAGAATCACTGTACCCAGAATGGCAGCACTGACATGAATTCCCACCAACAGTGCATGAAGAATCCAAAAGAGATGATTTTGTATATGTAAATTATGTCTTTAAAAACCTCGACTTTTTTTTTAATGCAGGCTGAGTAACATAGTAATTGGTCTTAAAACACAGTAATTACATCCCTAATAACAAACCAAATAGAGGCAGACAGTGACAAAATCAGAAAAACAAATTAAAAAGTTCTGTCCAGACGAAACAAGATGAAACCAGAGAGGGAGACAAACCCTAAGAGACTCTTAATCTCAGGAAACAAATTGAGGGTTGCAGGAGGGGAGGGGGATGGGAGGGTGGGGTGGCTGGGGGATGTACATTGGGGAGGGTATGTGCTATGCTGAGTGCTGTGAATTAAGACTGATGAATCACAGACTTGTACCCCTGAAACAAAAAAAATACATTGTTATGTTAAAAAAACAAAAAAGTCTGTCCAGCTTAGGAACTTCAGGGCTGTGCCCAAAATCCAAACAGAAGAGGATCATCTACCACCTCCCAGAAGTGATCTTAGATAAACAAAACAAGGGATCCTTGCAAGCACTGAGGATTTCCCTTCTAAAAGAAAATGGAAAGGGGCTGGTGAAACAAAAAGTGGATGGATCTATTTCTGGGCTCTGCACCTACTTTTCTAGTACCCCAGGTAGCCCCAGAATCTATAAGATAAAATGAACTTTGAAAAACAATTCTCTCTCTCCCTCTTTTTCTCTTACTCACACACAGAAAAAAAGATGGAAAGAACACACACCAAATATAACAAAAGTGGTCATCACTAAATAAAATTATGGAGATTTTCATTTTCTCTGTTTTGCTTGTCAGATTTTTCCATGTTCATTCTTAAAATGATTCTGTTTGCTCTTGCAATAAAAGTGGGGGTTTTTTTTTTAATGAAAAAAAGTCAAAACACAAAAGATAAAGTTGGAAGATATTTGCAATAGGACAGAAGGAGTTATGTTCTTCCAATATGTAAAAAGTGCTTACAATTAGTAAGAAAAGATTATTGGGTATCCAAAAAAAAATCAGAAATAGACAAGAAATAAGTACAAATTGCTTATAATTATATGAAAAGATGTTCAACCTCATTAATAACTAAGGAAGTGCAAATTAAACCTGTAAGAACCTATTTAGAAATCCGAGCCTTGGGGGCACCTGGGTGGCTCAGTTGGTTAAGCAACTGCCTTCAGCTCAGGTCATGATCCTGGAGACCCGGGATTGAGTCCCACATTGGGCTCCCTGCTCGGCGGGAAGCCTGCTTCTCCCTCTCTCACTCCCCCTGCTTGTGTTCCCTCTCTGGCTGTGTTTC
>PITA01001629.1:0-19978 GCA_004023965.1 Spilogale gracilis | reverse complement strand
CAAATTAACCCTGGTCAGCTCAGATTGGGGGGGGGGGGGACGGGGTTCGCCCTATAAAAGCTAGCCTGAAAAACTAAGCTTCCTCATTTCTCCCTTGAGAGGCAACCCTCGTTCAGGTCAGTAAAATTTCTGATGCTTGGCATGGAAATAAAGCTTTGCTTAACCTTTGCTTTTGTATCAGCCTCATTCCTTTAACCACGGACCTGTCAAAACCCACTTAAGTCATTTAAAAAGTTTTCTAATTTAAGGTATTAGAATAACAGTGAGGTATGGCACAATCTTTCGAATAAATTGTTATCCTATGTAAATATTGCAATGTTGTATCAGTGCACTTTTTGAAATACACATCAAAATTTTGAATGCACATACCCAGTAACTCAGCAATTCTAATTCTAGGAGTTTGTGTATTTGTCTAGGTACAAAGTTTTTGTAATATATACAAAGAATCATGTACGAGGCTCTTCAGTACCAAAAAGTATAAACGAAATAAATGTTCCTCAGTAGGATACTGGTTTAACTAACTATGCTAAGTCCATACAATGTAGGATGAAGATCAGAAGGGACTGCTATCATACATGTTCCATTTCTACAATGAAATAAATGAATCAGGTTTCAGACAGTATGGACAGCATTCTTCTCCTGTATTTAAAAAGAAAAAGCAGTGCACACAAGCTTAAATATGCATGCATGGAAGAAATGGAAGAAAATAGTTACCGCTGGTTACCTCTAAGTAGAGAAACTTGTATTTCCTTTGCACTGTTTCAAATTTTACCATGTACACGTATTAGCTTTTATAACCATTTAACCTTGACTAATAACATACTGTACCTTGGTTGTCTTTGTAAAATGGTAATACATGTCCAGATCATCTCAGAAGATCGTTGAGAATACTAAATCAGAAAATACAGGTTCATGAAAGTGATTTGTAACCTTTATAGTATGTTGCTGGAACTGCAGAGAAGTTATATATTATTGCTAATTATGATTTTTTTAAGCTATAGGTAATCATTTTATGACCCAGGATTTACATTAGATTGGTGTAAAGAAAATTTAATTTAAGGTGAAAAGATAAATGGGAAATAAATGCTAAGAACATGGTTGTAAAATATATTACTGGAAGAAGGATTTTATATTGTTTTGCTTTTAAGGCCAGAGTAGGAAAATTAAAAGGGTCAAGGAAAACATACAAATACTCATGCAAAAGCCTTTTGAAAAACTTCTGTGCTAGATAAACATTTAATCTCTAACATTTCTGAGGTCCTTAAAAATGAAGACAAAAACATCACATGAAGTTCCAAAGGAGCATCATAATTAAAGGAGAGTCAGTTGAGGCCAAGGTGATCCAAAGAGAAATATGTTCCCTCCATGCTGAGTGAATTTTAAACAGGTGTTTGCAGGTATCAATAAACCTAATGTTAAGAGGAAACAGAAAAACAACGAGACCTCAGAGTATTCAGCGGAAACTGAAATTGCAACAAACTAACCCCCTACACTCACTATTAAAAGCTCATTAACTCCCAGCTGTTCATCCATTAGACTGAGAAGCAGAAAAAGCCCATGCCCTAGCTGTCGCATATTTAGACCAGAGGTTTTCATGTCATAAAAAGGAGAGAAAGGGAAGATAAGGAGAAGATAACAATCATAATTATCTCACCGGGCTGTGGAGAAAGCTGTGGTTAAGTACAATAAACCTCTCAGGCAATAAACTCAGATGAATGTCCCAAGTCTGCTCTGTAAAGAAGAAAGGAGAAAGGTAGACGCCCAGTGGCATCATGGTCCTTGTCCTTGAGCTACTTACAAACCAGAACCCCATGATTCATCCCAATAGGTCACATCTAATCTACACTACAAGCAGAAACACCTGCAAATAAAATATTTTTCAACCAAGCTATTCACTATGGTACACAATCATTGACTACAACATTAAACAAAAGAGGGCCTAGGAGTACAAATCAGATTTAAAGCAATCTGCACACAGACTACTGTTTTCCTTAAAGAGGGACAGAATGGAGCTGCTTGTTGTTGATAAAGCTTCTAGGCACATGCTCAAAATCTGGCAACTTGTATAATGATTCCAGCGCACAGGTGCTGTGTTTGGCTCAGGGATCCTCCAAGAATTTAATTTCTTAGTTGTCAATATTTAAAAGTCAAGATATTTAACTCAGTGGTCTACATCCAGCTTGCCTGACAAAATTAGAAGACTCCAACATTAGGCCTACATTTGCATATTTCTATTAGAGACAAGTCTTAAGTATGTGAGGGTTTTTTTTTCCCCCATTAGAGCCCTAGAAGCATAAAAATTGAAAAATACAACTTCTTCTATATAGGTTTCATGCTATGGTATAACAGATGGCTCTTTTCTCCTGTTCTTTTTCACTATAGCCTCTCTGTGACCCCAGCCTCACCTCTAGGGCTGAATTCCCACATCCCCGATCACCCTTATGCCTTGCTACCCAGCCACACTGGCCTCCTTGCTCCTCCTCAAACATGCCAGTCATCTTCTGACTCAGGACATCTGTACTTGCTGATCCCTCAAATGGAACACTCTTCCCCCGGATTTCATCAGGGCTGGCTCCTTCACCTGATTCAAGTCTTTACTCTCACATTCCCTTCTTAGAGAAGTCATCCTTGACCATGCAATTTAAAAATCCACCTCTGATCTCGGCTTTAATTCTCCCCGTATAACTCATGACATCTGTGATACTCTGCTTTATTGTTTATTATGGTCTATTCCCCCCCCACATATGATGTTAACCTCAAGAGGGCAAGTATTTTTTTTCTTTTGTCTACTACTCTCTCATCCATTGTCTGATGGGTAACAGTGCCTGGCACATAACAGGCACTGGGGTGGGGTGGGGGGAATGGCCATCGAATGAATTAACTGTTGCTCATTAAAAAAAAGAAAAGCACACACTCAACACATCCCCATACACAACAATAAAACCATAATTACTTGACACCTATAAAATGACAGTACAATTTATTGTAGGCCTACAAGAAATGCTAAGGGATATTTTTCACACTGAAGGCAAATTCAGAGAGAAATCTGGAATTTAACAGAAAAGGAAGAGCAACATAAGTGGTGAATAACTAGATATGAATAAGCCTATTTTTCCCTTTTGCATTTAAAAAATATATATATGGCTGTAGAAAGCAAAAATTATCACATAATCTGGCTGGGTTTTTAATGCATATATATGTAATTCATCTGACAACTATAATACAAAGGAAGGAGACTAAGAAAATTTATATGCTTGGAAGCCTTCTATATTTTGCTTGGTGTGTCCAAAGATTTTCTTTGAGGCAGACTGTGAGAGATTAGATATGTGTATTTTAAGCCCTAGAGCAACCACTAAAAAATAATACAAAGAGAAATAACCAAAAACCGATAGATAACATAAAGTATTAAAATTCAGGCAAAAGAAGCCTAGAAAGGGGAACAGAGGAGCAAAAAACAGTGGAGACCTACCAAAAACAAAAAAACAAAAGCAAACAAAAAAATCCAAATAATTAAATGATAGACTCAAGTCCAAATTTATTAAATTAAATGTAAATGATCTAACCATACTAAAAAAAATCAAAGAGATGATCAGACTGAATAAAATGAGATTACTCATAATTTAACAAAATAAGAACCCTTCAAGTGTTGAAGGAAAACCCCATGCTTAGTAAGGTGACTTGCATTATACACTCAATTCTCAGGCAAAATTTCAGTGTCCCATTCATATGGAGATGGGTTTGCCCTGAATTCATAGTGCTAATGACCTTTAATTAGACATGAGTCAAGAAGTATTACAACCAGGGAACAAACTTGCAATGTCATAGTAATAAAGTAAAATGGCTGTAACCATTGGCTCTGCAAACTTGGGACAAAGTGGGGAAGAGTATATGCCAGAAGCAGCGAAAAATTTAAAAGATCTCTCCCACCTTTTGTACCACCCTATCATTAACAAAGGAAGAAACCAGGACTCAGGAACCCTACTTTGGCAAATTTTGGCTCTGGCATCCCTCAAGCACACTGATTTATTTTTCAAGTATTTCTGGGCACCCTCAATGTGTGCAGTAGCTTAGGAGGACAAGGCAAGTATGTAACAGATGGAGACTCTTAACAGAGACATGTGACTCCAAGAGGAAGGAACATGGCAAAACAAAGGTCACTGTGGCTAGAAGCATCTCACTCCATCCTAAGGACCTGACTACACACAGCCCAAGGGCCAGTGGTCACACTGGTCTTGCTCTCTGCTCAATGTAAGTGTCGATAAATTGAATTGTATCCCCCCAAAATATACTGAGGTTAGTATGCATGAATGTGATCTTGTTTAAAGACCAGATCTTCACAAATGTAATCAAGTTAAAATGAAATCTAATCTAAATGACCTGTATCCTTGCAAGAAGAAGAAACCACCAAGTGAACACAGACGCCAAGAGAGTGACAGTGGAGGCAGAGACTGCAGTGCTGAGCAGCAAATCAAGGATCACTTGGGGCTATCAGAAGGTAAAAGAGGTAAGGGGAGATCCTCCCCTAGAGCCTTCAGAATCCCATCAATGGTCCCATCAATACATGGATTTCGGACTTCTAGCTTCCGCAACTATGAGAGAAAAAATTTCTGTTGTTGAAAGCCATCTAGTTCATGGTGCTTTGTTAGGGTAGTCTTAGGAACACAACAAAGGACAATATTTTTCTTTGGAGCCTAAGATCATTTGACGAAGAAATAGAAAAAGAGATAAGGCTTTGTTTTAATTAGAAGAACCCAAGAAATAAACCATTCCCTGCTTCACACCCTTGTCTAATGCAGGGGATCTCAAGCTTCTAAGACCACAAAGTAATTGAGAAGAGCAGCCATATAACTTAAAGAGGCACAGAAACAAATGAAAGCCCTGTCTCTTTGATTATAGCAGCAGATTCTCAGTTCTGGATATATTAAACTTTTGTTAGAAACAAGAAATTAAAATTTTGATGTGTATATTTTCATACAGTGAAACACCATGCAGGCGGAACACAGAAACTATATGGGCCAAACATGGCCCACAAGCTATCAGTATACAATCCCTCCTGTCAATCACACCCTGTATCCCAAGGCAGAGACTGAGAATCGAACAAAACTCTGAAACTGGTTAAAAAAGAAAAGAAAGAAAAGAAAAAAAAATCCATAGTACTTTCAATAGTTAACAGCCTACCAGTGGATTTCACCAGTTGTCTGGATTTCTGAAGCTATTAAACAATCTCAATTTTTCTTAGAAACATGCCATTAATATCCATCTTTGCAAGCTCATTTCACTCATAAAAGGAAATGCTGAACTGATACATTATTAAATAGTACTTATCAAGGTTAAGAGGTTAATGGACAAAAAAAAAAACCCTAACTCATCATTGTTAGTGGAGGGAAATTAATCATTTATTTACCTTATTTTTATTTTTTGGCTGAGAACATTAGCTACAATTACATATATGGACTCATCCATTGACAATCATTTTTTTCCATCAATGAGTCAGGGAATTTTTTTTTTAAGAGACAGAACTGAAATTTCAAAGTTAATGGCACAAATCCCAATTTCATGACATGGGACATAGCCTGGGCATCAGCATTTTTAACAGCTCCCCCATCCCAGCATGCAGCAGAGTTTGCAAACCTGTACAACAGACAATAGAATGGAGGACTTTTTCTAACATTTGGGTAGTTTTTTTTATTTCAAACTCAGAATATATTGTACTTATACCCCAAAGATAATTCCCTCAAAACTTCCCAATTTTCAGAAAAACAGTCAGATTGATTCCTGCTATCTCCTGTCCTGTTTTAGTTGATGAAAATCTTCTAGTTACTAAATTTATCTAAAGTTGCCCATATCATTTTATAATTATTTTTCTTCGCCGGGGCAGTAATTTCCATCTTTGGTGTTCGCAAATTAACTAGATTAAAAGAATGCCACTTAACTATGAGCAAAATGTGTTCTGAGAATAGATACAATTTTGCTTCTATTCCTAATGAAACTCAGCCCTTTCATCTAAATTTCAAGGAGAATCTCAAACACTAAAATGAAATGAGTTTGATATTTTCCTATTTTTATTAAATTGATGGCTATCAACACACAGGTAAAAAGCCTAGTCATTCTCATTAGCCCTGTATAGCTGCACTCCTGTGTCTGTGAGATCAGTGGGTTATATTTTCTCTTAATAGTGGGATTACATTTTTCCTATATTTCTGCTGTTATTATTCTTGACTTCACAAAGCATCTCAACTTTGGCAGGCAAATACAGGCAGTTAATCGTTCTCTGATTTCAGTGAAGTAGAAACCGACTTACCCAAATCCTACATGGAGAGATTATCTGATTCAATTCAGAAAAAAGCTGGTCTCCTGACCTAGCCCTGACTTTTACTAAATAAAAAAAGAATGGACTATTGTTTTTAAATTCCACTAAGCAGATTGCATAATTAAGGGAATGGAGCGTCAATAACCACACTTAGATGATCACTGGTCTACTGAAAAACACCCTGTTTTAATTGCTTGCTTGTAATTCGTTTCAGGATTTAGTTTTGCAGCAAACTGTTTCTGGTAAGAAATCCTATTTGGTGGTTCACAGCTAGGCAGCCCAATTCAGAAATCCAACTGTCACTTAGGCAATGATTAGTCATAAAGCTAAATGGCAAAAAACGGCATCTTAATTTAGAGCTTATATTTGAGCAAGAACACATTAAAAACATTTAGCATAAACCAGTGTGCTCCCCTGGAATAGTTAGCTGAACTTCATGGAGAAGAACAATTACAATCTTTTACAAAAGGAATGAGACTTTGAGCCAGTTCTTTAAAACAGGGAGCTGCCATTTTTATAGCTGTGCTTGAGTTATGGATTTTAAAAACGGCATCACACATGCAAGTTTAATTCACTCTGTAACGATGAATCAAATGCAGGCACATAAAGAGGGATTCCAAATCAGATAAAGTGAAATTCAGAAAATGCCATCTCTTTACCTGCCCATCTATAAAATAACTCAAGATGTAGCCTTACTGTGTTTAATGGCATAATCAAAAAATGTGTCAAGACACTGGGATTGCGAAGCTGCTTCACTTTACACCCTGTCCCCGATGACTCATTTAAAAATGGGCAGGTTGTCAGAATCGATGGGACATAAACACCTTTCATTCCCTGAGGAGCTGCTAGGATCCTGACCTGTGCAACCCCCTATTTTTTCAAAGTCCTCTCTTGGGAATAGAAGTTTTTCTTTAAAATTCCAGTATCTTTTACCAAGCCTAAGTAGGCATATGATGATTTATTTTGCCACTGATGAGAATACTGAACTCATGTTATAAGAAGTCGCTGTCCATGAATACAAG
The DNA here is from genome assembly GCA_004023965.1 of Spilogale gracilis. Lineage (NCBI taxonomy): Eukaryota > Metazoa > Chordata > Mammalia > Carnivora > Mephitidae > Spilogale > Spilogale gracilis. The sequence goes on along the minus strand of PITA01001629.1, from coordinate 12,646 downwards.
CTAAGGAAAGATGACACCAATTCATTTGCATCCTTTTCCCCCTACTTACCCGTTTCTAGAAAACTAATCATTAACAGGAACTGTCAATTTTCTACCCTGGCTGTCTGCTGCATTTCTTTCCTTAAAATTTTTAAAAGCCACAGGTATATAAGACGGTACTATTTTGCTAATGTTAAATATATGTTGCATGATTACAAAGCAACCAAAAAGGACTTTAAAGACCTGTACTCTCGTTTAACTTAAACTAACAGGGGAAGCTCTGGTCTTGAAATGAACTTCTCTTCCTCCCTTCAACCCCCAGTTGACCAAAGGTCTGCTCTCCCACTTCGTTATCACTTCCAAATCACTCCTTTCCCCTTTCCACAGCTCCCTTCTTTCCTCACACTTCATCCCAAAATTCCACACTATGTAATGATCTCAAGAGTGAACAGCTTAGGTCTACCTCCCAGTTATCAGCGCCAGAAATTGAAAGCCAAGAATATCATTGTCAATCACAGCAGGTGGACAGGGTGGGGTGGATAGATACACTGCACACCTCAGAAAGCATGATGAACCCCATTAGTGAATGTGATCCAGCAATTCTGATTCTCTTCATTATTAATAATCATCTAACTTACCATCACCAAGCAGACAGTAGTGGAAATTGGCTCCACCAAAAAAGAGGGAAAACAATAGTTATTAGAGAACCAAGAGCAGATACAGTTGAAAAAACATACTCTACTGAGAGTTATGAAGCCTAAACTAAGCCTTTCCTTTTGAATCAAGTTCATGCCTCACGAGCAAAATAACCATTAATTTTGAAACCTTAAATTTCTAGTGCTGTAACTGCTTTACTAGCATTTAAAACCATGCTTGGGTTTTTATAGCAAATTGGACAAGAACGATAGGTGACAGTAAGCATAATCACACTTGGCTGGCAGAAGTGTTTCTTTGGGTGTGGAGGTTATTAGGGAATTATAGCAAGGAGCTGAAGGAAGTGCACTCAGGGTGGAGGCTGGTTTTCTGTTGTGTTTTGCATCTCTTGTTTAGAGAATAAAGACAGGAATGTCAGTCTATGAACTACAAAATAATCTCCAAAGGCTCCCTTTTTCAGTAAATAGGTATTTGAGATAAAGCCCTGAGCAACAAAGACCCGGTCCCCATCCCCACGGAGCGCACACTAATCCATTCACTCAAGGAATCCAAGAGCAACAAGGACATCACAGCACTGAATAGCGTCAGAATCACAAACCATTTTTACCTATGGGAATAGACATTTCAAGGACTGAGGCCAAATAATGAGGTCTCAACATACAAGACTAGCAGATGCATCATGGCAGAAAGAACAAGGGTTTCTTTTTCAGGGAGGACTTTCTGAGACAGGAAAGTCTGGAGCAAGGTTAATTTCGAAGAAAATGAAGAACAGGGAATACTATTCCACGTGTGGCACGTTGGTGCTGTGATTTAGACTCAGTCTGGTGGCAAATTTTGACAACAGAGTAATTTTACTTCACTGGACAACAAATAAGTTGCCCAAGGTGTTAGGCAATAGTTTCTTGGACTTCCGGACACTCTCTGCATATATGCTGGTAGGGAGATCACATGAACACCAAGTTAGCTAATCATGCTTCACTCCCCTTCCTCACCTCTCATGGTCACTAGCCATCCTGATAACAGGATTTCCTAGCTACCTCCTAAATCCATCATGAAGGACTGCACAACTGGTCAAAGATTTCTCCCCTCCTTTTATCAATACCTTGCAATGGGACTTTGTAGCTTCTCCCAACAAGAGGGGCTGACTGTTCTACTCCTGATTCAAGGATGGTCATCTATGACCTACTCTGACTAGTGGGACATGAGTAAACCTCTGAGAGGCACTTGTACATTAAGACTTGCTTCCTGCTGTTGTTTTGACAATAAGCATGTGAACAAGTCTGGCCACCCTATCATTCAGCCAAAGCCAGCCAACCTCAGACGAGGAAAGTGGAACCATCCTGATCATGCAGCCCCTAGATGACCTGCTAAAATGACCACAGACACACCAGCAAGCAACACGCAAGCAAGCCCAATCAAACTCTGTTGAGCCTAGCACAAACCAAGAGAACTGCCAAGAATTCCAAGCTAAACAAACAGTGGTTTTTAAACCATGTGTTTGAGGCAAAAGCTTCTGCATCAACTTACTCATTTCTTACCTCCACCACCATAGTTTCTCACCTGCAATATTACAACATCTTCCATCCTGCCCTCTCCAGTCCACTCTCCAAATGCAGCCAGAACAATCTTTCAAATTATGGCTGTGAAAACGTATTATATCAAATTTATTTATGGGGGCACCTGTCTGGCTCAGTCAGTGAAGCATGTGACTCTTGATCTCTGGGTTGTGAGTTCGAGCCCCATGTTGGGTGTACAGGTTGCTTAAAAATAAAATCTTAAGTGGAACATAGGTTCACTCAGTTAAGCGTCCAGCTCTTGTTTTCAGTTCAGATCATGTTCTCAGGGTCATGAGATCCAGCCCCACATCAGTCTCCATGCTCAGCCCAGAACCTGCTTGAGATTCTCTCCTCCTACTTCCCCTCTTGCTTGTGCATTCAATCTCTCTCTCTCTCAAATAAATCTTTAAAAATGTAAAGATAAAAATATAGAATCTTAAAAAATATGTATATAAATATGTATTTTATATATGCAATTATATGTATGCATTTGATGAACAGACTCAGTGGTATATTGCAAATGTTTAACAACCATTTCAGAAGCAAGAAGAGTGATTTGTGGCATTTGCGAATTTCCATGGGGTAAACAGCTCTCCATGGTGGATTTCAAGCTATCAATGGTTTAACAACTTGGTTACCGAAGTCCTACAAAGTGAGCCATCAGCTTTCATTGGCCAGTATACAGTGTACTCTAGCACAACACTCACTCTTCCCTCCTTAAAACTCTTAATGTATAAAATCCAAAATCCACAGACTACAATTCTTAGCTCCCTGAACAGATTCATGTGTACCGGAAGTCACAAAATGGATGCTGAAACACTTCAGCCAGAATTTTATTTTTCCCATATAATTAAATTTTAATCAAGTGTCAATTTTTTTTTTTACTTTTCCAAGGATGAAATGAGAAACTCTTGAAAACTCAAACAACCTAACATCCTGGATTGGAGCTCAGAGGACAAAGCCACTTGAAATGGGCTTGGATGCTCTGATTCCCATCCCTGCTACATGTCTTATACCAATCCTGGCTCACTTCTTTTGATTAGCCATCCTCCTAGACACAGAAGTTTGAGACTCTGGCGTGTAAAAGTTTTTGAACCTTAGGGCATGTGGGTGTCTCAGTCCGCTAAGCACTTGCTTTCAGCTCATATCATGATCTCAGGGCTATGAGCTCAAGCCCCACCTCGCACTCTGCACTGAACATGGATCTTGCTTAGTATTCTTTCTCTCCCTCTCCCTTTGCCCCTTCCCCTCCCACACTCACCCCCAACTCTATTTATGCACTCAAGCTATAAAGGAAAAATAAAGTTTCTGGGCCTCTCCACTTCCTTCAATCTGCAATATTTCATTCAGCTTATTCAAACTCTCCTGACCTGTGTCAAGGTTATTTCACAATTCATATTAAATAATACTTCCACAAAGAAGACCTATCAGAAGCCCCCGACTAACTGTTCATGTTCAACTCACCCATCGCCTCTTTAGTGGTAACATTCATCATGCCTACAACTGCCTGTGAAATGTCAGTTTCCCTCTCTATAAGTCCCTGAGAGAAAACGATCGACATTTGTGTCCTCGGCACATAAGGTCTGACAGGCAAATATACTTTATATGTTTGTTAAATGAAAGAATAGATTCACAGATAATCAGATAAATTAAAGATGATTCTGTCCAGAGAGTCCTTCAGGAAGGACTCAGAGATTTAAAAAAAATTTTAACTAGACTTTAAAGAGTCGTTGCAGATACAAATAACAGAGAGGACAGGAAACATCAGAGATGGGAACAGCTTCTACAGTCATGAGCTTTGGGCTACCCAGTATCCATTAGCTCGATGCTAGCAAGAGCCTGACTTTCCTTTAGTATAAGACACTTTCTTTCCCAGGCTCAGCCCTGTAGCTCAGGTAGGATCTTACCTTCCAGCTCCATGTACAAATCCTATGACCCAGATCTAAGATGTCAATGCCTTACATTTGCCTCTGGTCACAATAACTGGTTTGCTGATGAGGAGTTCATGACTCAGTCCTACACAAGCAGACCCAGTTAGAGCTAATTGGCAACTGATGAGTTTACTGCTCTATCCCAGGACACTGAAACTCACAAGGGTAGAAAGCTTGAGCTACTACTGTCATCTTGCCACCACAAGGGACCAAAAAATAAAAATTAAATCCGGAGGAAAGCAGAGGCAAAAGAGAGACAAACACTGGATCCTAGAGTTATTGTTGGAAGGGCCATCAGACTGTAATAAGAGTAAGTTATGTCTTCATAACAGTCACTACATTCTTTGGCTTGGAACACATTGGATAAGTTACTGCCACTTGAAAAGAAACCTAAGTAAAATAAGAACCTATATGACCAGTGTTATAAAAGTAGCAGACCCTAAATAAACTACGTGCTCACTGCGGGAGAGGTTGGTTATAGTCATTGGTTAGGGGATGAAGCTGACAAAGTAAAAAAAAAAAAAAAAGAGGTCAAACTGTAGAAAAACAAAGACCTGCTTTTAGGGTTCAGATACCTTACTATTTCCAAAAGGAAGGGTGCTACACAGTATTTTATATATATATGTGTGTGTGTGCGTGTGTGTGTGTAATATATATATGTAAAATATTATATATATTTTTTCTGTATATATAAATATATATTCTGATATAGGATATACATACTTATATATACAGAATAAACTCATATATTGCCTTTCTCAGAAAAGCAAAACAAGTAAAATAAGTCATACAAAATAAAATAGGACCAAGGAAAAGAACAGACTATGTCAATATCAGCAAAGTTACTGTAATTAAGCTTAAATAGGAGCTGAGCTTCCTTATAATCAAGGTAAAAAGGAAATTGCAATCTGTTTTATTGCAGTACTTGTTTGTCTTAAAAGAAAGATGTATGAGTCCCGCATTAGGCTCCCTGCTCAGCAGGAAGCCTGCTTCTCCCTCTCTCACTCCCCCTGCTGGTGTTCCCTCTCTAGCTGTGTTTCTCTCTATCAAATAAATAAAAAATCTTAAAAAAAAAAAATACTTTATGTTCTGGGCAACAGGGAACCATTGAGGGTTTCTGAACAGAGACACGTTAGGAATACTTGGTAGACAAAATAAAACCAACCCTCCCCCCCAACCCAGCAACAAATGTCCACATCATAATTCTCACAACTTATAAATACATTATCTACCTAGCAAAAGGACTTTGCAGGTGTGAATAAGTATCTTGAAGTGGGGAGAATAGTCTGGATTATTCTAGAGGGCTCAAAAGAGTCACAGGGTCATTCTAAGAGGGAGTCAGGAGGCTCAGAGTTGGAGAGAAGGCAATATGACAAGGGAAGTAGGGGGGAAGAGGCAAAGTAATGAGAGGCCATAGCCAAAGAAGGAGGATAGTCCCTACAAGCTGGAAAAGACAAAGATATGGATTTATCCCCAGTGCCTCCAAACAGAATAAGCCCTTCCAACCACCTTGATTTTAGAACTTCTTACCTTCGGAACTATAAAATGATCGATGAAATTGTGTTGTGTTCTAAGCAATTCAGTTTGTGGTGTAAAGCCAATTTTCTTTTCATCACAGAATCAAACTTTTCAAAACAGAAGGAACCATAGAGGGATCTCTTGCAGCCCCACAGTTCTGTTTATATGAAAAAATGGAACCACAGTGACTAGGCAACTTGCCCAAGCACAGAAAGAGTAACTTTCCTGCCTCACTGTTCACACTCACCTCCGACAGTTTTCCCCCATGCTTGCTTCTCAGTTCTCCAGGGCCTGGCACCAGAATGGAGAGGTTGTTTTGAACAATTTCATAAAAGCATGTTTGAAAGCTTGTTAAAACTTAAAGAGCGGGAGGGAAAAAATCAAGTTCTTCTGCCAGGTACATATCCTACAAATTTAATGAGAACCAGAGCACATGAAATAGGTGTTGGAATCATCATTAATGAGATGTGGAATTGGAAATAGGCTAAGGAGAGGGGGCAAATTTATAAGATCAAAAACATGGAACATCAGCTTTGTCACCAAAGCCATAGGTATGTGGCAAGCATCTGAGGGGAAGGGCACAGATGCCTAACTTTCAACAGCAAAGCTAACTGGGCTTTCAAGGGTTGAATGTTCACAGCTCTCCTGCTACAAGAGACCGCCACTAATTTGTGTGACCACTCCCTGAGGACCTGCTCTGCATTTAAGTTCCAGAAAAGGTCACCCATTATGCCAGGGTCATTAATTTTATTTTTATGCATACAGTACATGAAAATGATATTTATTAAATCTCCTGTCATTGGCATGTAGATTTCCAAGTGAATCACACACTCATGTCCTTCTTGGCCAAAATATTAAGAAGAATTACTGTTCTGCTGATGCATCCCTATTTTGTTGTCTTTATCTAATTAACTATCACTTTTTAGCTATAAATGAGCTCTAGAATCCCTGTGAAAGTTGCTGCAATCTTTTGGGGAATTCCAAGTAGGAAACTAATTTAATATCTTTTCTATTGATGGCTGCTCAGTGGCTTACATGAAAAACTTTTAAGAAATGGAATATTACTCAGCCACCAAAAATGAAATCTTTCATTTGCAACCATGTGGATGGAACTAGAGGCTTTTATGCTAAGCAAAATCAGTCAATCAGAGAAAAACAATTATCATATGATTTCACTCATATATGAAATTTAAGAAATATAGAAGAGCATAGAAGAAGGGAGGGAAAAAATAAAACAAGACAAGAACAGAGAGGGAGACAAACCAGAAGATATTTTTTTTTCTTTTTATGATTTTTTATTTATTTGACAGAGAGAAACATAGCCAGAGAGGAAACACAAGCAGGGGGAGTGAGAGAGGGAGAAGCAGGCTTCCCGCCGAGGGACTCAATCCCGGATCTCCAGGATCATGACCTGAGCCAAAGGCAGTCGCTTAACCAACTGAGCCGCCCAGGTGCCCCAAAAGCAGAAGATATTCTTAATCACAGGAAACCAACTGAGTGTTGCTGGAGGGAAGGAGAGGGTGATGGGCATTAAGTAGGGCACCTGATGTAATGAGCACTGGGTGTTACATACAACTGATGAATCACTAAACTCTACCTCTGAAACTAATAATACACTATATTTTAATAGAAGGAAAGAGAAAGAGAAAGAAAGAAAGAGGGAGAGAGACAGAGAGAGAAAGACAGACTTCTTAGCTTCTTAGATTAAGAAGTTTCTTAGCTCTTTTTTTCTTAAGATTTTATTTATTTATTTGAGAGAGAGTGAGCAAGAGAAAAAGCATGAGAGGGGAGAAGATCAGAGGGAGAAGCAGAGTCCCCGTGGAGCTGGAAGCCCAATGTGGGACTCGATCCCGGGACTCCAGGATCATGACCTGAGCCAAAGGCAGTGGCTTAACCAACTGAAACACCCAGGCACCCCAGAAGTTCCTTAGTTCTTAAAGCTTCTCAATTCATAGCACAAGCTATAATGGTATTTTGCTTACGTCAAGTATCTATTGACAACAAGATGAATGTGGCCCCTATACACATTTCTTACCACATATTTATCACAGCAATTCAATTAGGCAAAGTCTTATTACCATAATCCAGATCAGAAGTCAACAAATTTGTTCTCAAAAGACCAAACACTAAATATTTAGGCTTTGAGGGCCAAGCAGCAGAATAAATGGTATGCTATCAGTGCCTCAATAATCATTTAAAGTGACCATTTAAGAATTTAAAGAATATTCATAGCTCATGGGGCCTTACAAAAGGAAGCATTGGGCCAAATTTGGCCCAAAGGCTGTACTTACCAAGCTTTGATCCAGATAATTAAGAAAGCCTATTCATAGGTAGAAAGACAAACTCATAATATGAATTTTGACCTGTTTCTCTAATCACTGAAATTATTTATATAAAATTCCATGCAGTTTTTCCCCCAGAGTCCAGAAATCTATGATGTTTATAGGTACAAGATACAAAACAACCACTGGGATCTTCAGGGGTTTTTTGCAGGTAAGTGCAATTAAGGAACATTGATAGACACATTAGTTCAAGAGGCTTTTCAAAATAACAGAAGGGAGAAAACAGTGTTCTTACCCTGTTGCAAAATGGTAATAGTGGTATTAAGCAACAGAGAGAACCATTCTAATTGATATCACCAGTTAGCTAACTTTTTATATGCAGTTTTTCCTTCTCTAATTGACATTTTATAAATGGTATCTGCTTTGTAAGTGTTCCATTTTGATTTATGCCAATCTGTTGGCATTACACATGAACTAGAAGAAAATAAGGAGCCTTCTGCTTCAAGTATCCTAATTTACATGCTAAATCAGAAGGTCAGAATGAATCTTTGTCATGTTCAAAGCCCTGTACATTGGCCCAGAAATAAAAGGCAGCCTGCTGAATTTTTTTTTTTTCCTGGCAGAAAGGATAGTTCTTTTCCTAAGAAGGCAGCAAGTACTAACAATGGAAGTTTAGAACAAGAAAATCTAGTGCATTAGAAAATAAATACTCTGTAAAGCCCTCTGGTGCAATACGTATGACTGGTTTAAGCTGAGAATTGTGCTTCCTTCGTATAGTAGTTGAGCAGCAGATGGCCTGAAGTTATCATAAATATGTAAGCTCTAAAAGTACTCTGCATTGAAGAGCAGCCAAAACACAACAGTGTTGAACAACACAGAGCATGGAGAGAATGGTCTGCCACATCCAGAGGAATGAGAATCCTTACTCAATAGTTCGCTTTCTAAGCACAGTCGAACATCAGAGACATCAGCCAGCTTTCCGATGCAGCAGTGACCACGTGGCAACCTCAATGTTAAAGTTACATGACAAGGAAGTTAGCCTTTTCTTCCAATTAAATTACTGCATTTTCATAATACAGAACTTGAGCTAGAACTTCAAGTGCTTTCTTTGGTAACTTGCTGTCAAAATCCAAGCTTACTCTTAAGATCAAGAGCTGAACAACACCATGGACAACTCTAATGGGATGGTTTGCTCTAGTTTAACTTCCCCCCTTCTCTAGGTACTGTGACTTTTTTCTTTGCTCCTATCTACCTAACTGACTACCTGAAATGCTATCCAAAAAGATCTTCATTGAAAATTCTCTTCATAGCTGAATTACGAAGGCAGCTCATTTTCTATATCCTGTAGCTACAGTCATAATATTTTCTACAGGCTTCAATAAATAAACACATGTGAGATCCATCCCTCTCCTCGTTAATGCCTATTATGTACTATACTAGAGAACCACAGATACAGAGATGAATGACTTAGAGAGAATGACTCCTTTCCCTATGTTTCTACAGAACTGGTTTGAAACTGCTGCCTTCTTTCACTCCTCCAAATGGGAGAAGGAGAAATTCATTTGATAGGTGAAATGATGAGTGTCTAACATCTCTGATTCCTAATTCTGTCCTGGGCAAGGTTGATTTGTTCACAACTGGTGGGCCGATGTGGTCTTCCTGCATTCACAGAGTATGAGCTAGACCAGGATCTGCCATGTTGAATTACATGAATAACTAGGCAACTGTTTGGCCTTGGGTGAGTCCCAAGGAGGAGATGCAGGGTAGGGACAGAAGTATCAACAAGTCTTCCTGGGCTGGAGGTCTGTCCTGCGATCTATAGGAGTTTTAATATCCTGCAGGACATTCATGTAGGTGAAAATCTGTTTGTAGGTATCAGGACTTAAAGGCTGACTCTACTTTGCCTATAAAGGTGGAGCACACTAAGATTTTAGCCTAAAAAGGACTGTTTAGTTTTGTTCAGAGCTTGAGCAAGAGATGTTCACCGTTTCTGGTAGACCTACCACCTACACAGGCCTACTTTATATTAAGTTCTCTGACCTGACACACCTTTGCTGATTTGCATCCAAAACAGCTGCATTTAGAGATTCTACATGAAGCATCTGAAAACATCGTGTCCTCTGGTATTGTCATGCCTGAGAATTTACATATTGAATTGTAGAGTCTTCCATTCTTTTTTGTTTCTCTTTCATAACAGAGTAAGGCATTGCATTGGAGGGTTTTTCTTTAATGTGCATATGGAAATAGTATTACTTGTGAATTTTTGCTTAAAATAGTAAAGGAGGTACTGAAAAATATTTGTTAGAAAAAAAGAGAATTGGGTCTGATGGGACTGCAACGAGCCAGAATGGAGGAGGAGGAATGTACAGGAGAAGGAGAGCATTTCAACACAGAACCATTCACATCCATGAACACGCCTCTAAAAATGGCCTTTTCAACAACAGCTTCCAGTTGGTCCTGGGTCTTCAACCCTCCCACCTCAGTCAGACCACGGTAAACATGTCTTGTTCCCTGTTCCCTGACCCATATATTTATCCAACTACTATCATAATCATCCTAAAATGATCTATACTATTGTCTTTGTCTTAATCAAAAACTTTCCAAAGTTCCAAATTACCTTCAAGGATTCACAATCTAGGCCCAACCTGTTTTCCCAAAATAAATTTTCTGCTTACCCAAGCCCTCTGAATGAGCCACCCTAATCTCTCCTTTTCCCTAAATAGGTTAGGGAGCCATCCCAATAAGCCATCCCAAATCTCATATGGTATGAAGATACCGTTGACTTCTGGTTTCCCTGTGGCAAAGCCCATTCTTACCTCTAATTCTAAACCCTTTGTTTTTCCCTTATGATTCAACACAAATTCCTTATACAGAAGTCCTAAGTGATCATTTCTTCTTCGAAAAACCTAGAGGAAGCCATTAAGTATGACACAGTAGTCCACACAGAGTCTATCACACTACAATAACAAGCAGCCCCCAATCTCAGGGGCTTACAACAAAGGCTTTACTTCTCACTTATGTCAAATGTCTAATACAAACCAACACTGCTTCCAGCTCCTTGTCATCTTCATTCTAGGACAGAAGTCAAAGGAGTGCCTTCATCTTGAACACTGCTACTCATCACGACAGTAAGAAAAGAGAACATGGGGATTCCTGATATAAGGAAGCTTTTGCTCAGAAGGGTCATGTGTCCCTTCGACTCAGATTTCATTGCCTAAAGCAAACCATATGACCAAACGTTGTGTCAATGAGGCAGGGAGAAACGAGACAACAAATATTTTCAAGTAGTATTAAAATCTTTAATAAATGAATCAGCTTGCATAGTGAATACTTCCTAACAATACCCTCATACCTCTAGAGTGCACGTTTCATGGACAACAACAAACCATTTATTGGTTTTCTATTCTAACATGATGACAGCAATGATTTTGAACATTTTCAACTCTAAGTCGAAACCCTGAAAGAACGGTTGATCAGTATACATCAGAACCAATCACGTCTCTTGGACTGCCAGTTCATGAATTTAGTTTACCGATGCAATTAAATTCTAGTGCAACAAAATAAGCTGGACATGAATTTAAAAAGTGCATTCTAACAGTATAGGGATTGTAGTTATTTGTCTAGAAATGTTTTGTTACTAATATAATTTGGCTGGGTTTGCTCTGTAGTTTTGAGAGCCACAAATTTAAAATCGTGAGATACGAAGTATGAAAACCTCACATGTAGAAAATTAGGAGCAGTGTAAACCTTCCACAATTAAGCAAAGTATGAAGACCCTAATTTCACAGTTGGAGAGCCATGGAAAACTACAGACTGCTCACACTGCACCCCAGGAAGGCACCAATGGAGCTCGTCTGTGGACACTCACTGACTCTGTTAGGACTGTGGAAACCGATTCCACAAATTATATTACTACCATACTGCTGCTTTCATAGTCAATACTTACAAATTAGCATTTTTTAAATTCCATAATAATGTCATCCATACATTCAGTGATGCTGAAAAACATGGCCAAAAATCAATAACTTTTGAACCACCGCCAAAATATATACCATGCTCTCACTCAGGTACAAACTCACAGCTATTGGAGATAATACGGAGGAAATACACACAGCATCAAAGCGACAGTAAGATGGGATGGCTGCAGATTGATGAGCCGTGAAGACAACCTTGTTTGATTTTTTTATTTTCTTTTTTTCTGGGAGAAAACAGGTCTTGGAGGCTGTGCATTATGAATGAATGTGAGTTCTTCATGTACGGCCCCAACAATAAACCCCACCGCCAGTCTGAATGTTAAATCTTCCCACAAAGAGGAAGGCCATGACGGCACATTCCTGGTAACTACATTTCATTCAGGTGTTTTGCCCATATACCACTTTTTATCCAAAAGAAAAATGAGAAAATATTGACATATTTAAACCAGATAAGTACCTAACTGCTCTCGGTCTTCTATTTAAAGACACGGCTGTCAAATCCATCACTTACAGATATTTGAGTGTTCCTCCAGTTATTCTGTGATGAAAACCGCCTGTGGAAAACCTCTACTAGTATTAATTTCCGCAATCCTATTGAGCTTCATGTTAACAAAATAAAAAATGTATTATGCTTGCTCTCTTTCTATGGAAGGGGTGGAAAAGCTTTGAAAGGCTACTTGTTTACCTGTGGCTGCCATAGCTGCCTTTCTGAATTTTCCAGTCAAAACATATCCTGACTTTTGGGGAAAAAA
>PITA01001628.1:141822-188031 GCA_004023965.1 Spilogale gracilis | reverse complement strand
GCCCCGCCCCCCTCCCGCCCCCTGTTATCCACGCCTTGCGCTGGGGTCCAGGTAGAAAGTTGAGCACAAAGCTGACCCAAAGCCGGTCTAACCGCAGATGGAAAGCTCCAAGTGGAGCCCCGGCACCCTTCCTCACCTTCCAGGCTTCCCTGACCACTTGTATATGAGGCCTGATCACACGCATTTGGAAGATAAGGACACTGAGGCCCCAAGGTGAACAAGGACATGGTCTGGAGGCCACCGGTGTCAGCCCCGCGACCCACGCTGGAGGCCGAGGCAGGCTGTCTCTTGCTGACTGCTCACCCGCGGCGGAGCCGGCTTCCCACATCACGGAGCTTTTTCTGAAACCAGCCACTTCTTAATTCTTTGGCTGAATGTCTAAATACGGATTTTTGCCAATTCTGAGCCCTGCTAACTGATGAAGTTGTCAGAAAAAGATCTAATGATGCTTGAAAATGCAGGGAGAGAGCGAGCTGCCAAATTGCCCTCCCAGCTCTGACTCTGCCTCCGGGACCCTCCCCCAGGGAGGAGGGGGTAGTCAGCTCTGGCGGCTGGCAGGGCGGACTGTGGCCCTTCATCAGCTGTGACTGTGGACCATTGCTTAACCCCTTTGCTCCTCTGCTTCCCAGCTCTGGTAGTAAATTCTTCCTCGAAGGTTACCCTGAGGATTCAATGAGATGTTGTGTGGGCGGCTTCCCCTGCACAGTGGCCGGCCCAGCAGAGTCAGGGACAGGCAGGGAGGGGGGAGGGGGGGGCAGCTGGCCTGAACGCTCCCAAATGGACCACAGTGGCTGGGTCTCGGGCTCCTCCAGGGAGGCACTGGGTCTCTGATCAACACCCAGTATTTATCTTGGGAGGGGGTGCTTGAGAGCCAGCTTCCTTCTCTCCTATGAGATAAAAGGCTCAGAGTGACCTTATGGCCTGGACCGTGGGGCCTCTGGGTGGGAGCCTGGGAGGCAGGCTGGGGTGTTCGCAAGTCAGGGCTGCCCTTTGTTCTCTCTTCTTGCTCAGTGGAGTATCTGTCCCACTCCGGAGTCTGAGCAATGGGGGTGGGACATGGCTTGGGGACTTGGGTTTCAGGCAATTCCCAGGCCTGCCACGGAAGCCGGAGATGCTGGGCTCTAGAGGGGTCCTGATGAAATGAGCTGGGCCTCGGAACAGCCCTCCCCAGTATAGAAAACACACATGTGTGATCTGTTGCCAAGGGAGGGCTTGGGAGGGCATCGTCGCTAGAGATGGGAAAAGCGGTACCTCCCTCGGTCACCCACTGTCCAGGCCACCAGCTCCTTCCCATGCTCCTTCCTCCTCTGGCCATGCATGCCCCCAGACACACGCACAGCGATCTGCTTGGGGACCTTGATTTCATCTGCCCCCAGAAGATGAAGAAGAAAGAACAGAAATATTTTTGCTATTGTGGAGATTTGAACTTCGCATAGACTCAGTTCCCTCATCTGTAGAATGGGGCTGTACCGCTGTGCTTTACAGACCCGCTGTGAGAATCAAATGTGGCAGAGCAGGCAAAAAGGCTCATGACCATGAAGCATGTGACTTATGGCAGTGGACGTTTGGGGCTGGAAAGCAGAATTGCTATAACCACCCAATCCGCTTCCTTTGTTAGCAAGCCAGGGAGAACAGCTGAGGGGGAGGGAGGGCCCTGGGCAGTGGCCTAAATATAGCCTGGGGATTACCACTGGGTCCAGCTGTCCTGGCCCTGGGCGATGGGTGATCAGACACCCCCTCCTGCATGCAGCCTTCCCTCCGTGCTCCCGGCTCTGTCATCTGGCTGAGTACCTGTTCTCAGAGGACTGCCCTGAGGTCAAGGTTAGGAGTGGGCAGGCGAGCTCCTCACCAGGGAGCTAACCTCAGCAGGAGCTTCTTTGGGAGGTGCTAGGAGCCCAGAAGATGAGGCATGGAAGCAGTCGAGTCTGGAGCAGGAGACCTGGGTTTCAGCCTTGGCTCTGCCTGCGACCCGCTCTGCGACCTGGCATGTGCTGCCTGGGGGCCTCAGTTTCTTCAGCTATAAAGGCCTGTCCACCCTTGGGAGGGGCTGTGAAGCAGTAGCCATGTAAAGGCTCTGACAACGTTGATCGAAAAAATGTACCAGGAGGACTCCCGGTGTCCAGAGGCCAAGTCTCTCCAGGTATGCCATTTGCCATGGAAAAGGGGCTCGGGAAGCCTCAAGCCTCTGGGACCCCTTCCAGCCCTCTGAAAGACGGAGCAGGAGGGTCATTTGTAGTAGCAGAGTTTTCACTAGATGAATTGCCTCCTCTCCTTGACCCTCTGCTTTACCAGCTGTCAATTCAGATAAAAACTCAGCCGGCCAAGGCAGCTGGGAGCGTTGACCAGCAGGTGTTTGGGGGCCGATCCCCTAGCCCTGGACCCGCTACAGAACAGCAATATGGCGGTCCTTCCAGGGAGTGGTGCCTAGACGTGCCCGGCTACCCCAGCGACCATTCAACACCCTAAGAAGAGGGGAAGAGACACTGACAGAGTGCCAAATGTCTCAGGCTGGGTCTCTCCAGGTAGCACTATGTGCCCTCCCCCTCCCAGGTAGCCTGGATGTGCCCATCTGGGGCACAGCACTTGGCACTGAGGTCAAGGATCTGAGCTTGGCAAAGCCCCCAGGGTCTGTGATTCTCCTGTTTGTTATTTACGCAGAATTCCATCAGAAAGGAAGCCCCCGAGACTCACTCAGTGCACACAACGCACAGTAAATAATAACTACTTCTGGGGTAAATAGAAGAGAACTGGGTGTGAGAACCCCGCTCATCAGACTGAGTCCACAAATGTCTCAGCTGTGGGAATTTCTCCCTGGTAATGAAATCAATTAGACAAGGAGTATCATTTGCCAGGGGTCCTGGGGGAGGGCGGGGCTCCCAGAGTCACCCGGCTCAGCTGGAGGATGAGGTGGGGACAGGAAGGGGAATGGGCCACATGGGAGCTCTGAGGACACCAGCCGAGGGGAGCATTCACGAGGCGGGGTGTGGGGAGCTGCACGGTTCTGGGCCAGCTGCTGTGTGTAGCATATTCGGAAACAGCTACAGTCAGGAGAGGCTGTTTTCATAATGCTTTACTCAACTCGGGAGCGCAGGTGTTATTCCTGGGTAAAGATGACGGGCTGAACACTTGCGTCTATTTTCACTCTCTCTGACACCCACTACAACCACAGTGAAAGGGAGTTTTTAGAGGCCTCACCCACAGAAAACAGAGAGAACTCCGTATAACAGCAACGCTCTGACACACACAGGAAGCCAAAGGAGCCCGACCCTGAGCCCACAGTGAGAAAAGTTGGTTAGCAGCCGTTTCTACATCCCAGGATCCTTAAAAGGTTCTGGAACTGAAAGCAAACGGACAC
Source organism: Spilogale gracilis (assembly GCA_004023965.1). Classification (NCBI taxonomy): domain Eukaryota; kingdom Metazoa; phylum Chordata; class Mammalia; order Carnivora; family Mephitidae; genus Spilogale; species Spilogale gracilis. The sequence continues at coordinate 184,676 of PITA01001628.1, read as the reverse complement.
ACTGGAAATACATAGAGGTCAGAAAAGAACTGATTAAAAGTGTTGAAAGCTTGGAGGTCTAGTCCCCTCCACTGGAGGCTGGGTGGCTGGCCCTCCCCAGTCCTTGTATGAGATTGGAAGGCTTTTCTTTTCTGGAGAGTCTAATAGGGACTTCCTGCATGGGGAAGCGGGATGGGGGGGAAGCCACATTGAGAACTGGGGATTAAATAAATATACAAGCTCTGAAATCTGAGACCCCAGCAACCCTCCTTTCAGAACTTTCCTCCCATGCTCTCTAGGGAATCCTCAAGAAATGGTCCCCCTACCTCACTCCATCTCTGAGGGAGATCCCAGTCGGAAGCCTACCCAGGGACTCCAGGTTTGACCCAGCTTTTTAGCAAGCACCCCTACTCTCCACTACAAGCAGACGATTACCAGACAGCCAGGGAAGACTTCTGACATAGAAGATGGAGACCCAAACAAGGTGGGGGGAAGGGGCGGTGAGGCATGATGGAGAAAAGATCAGATAAGGCACTGCATCCAGGAAAAAGAAAATACTGTTTTAAAACAGGGGCCGGGAGGAAAGGAGCCCTTGGAAATTGAAAGCATAAGGGCAGAAGTGAAAAACTAAATTAAGGTTGTAGATAAAGCTGAGAAAATCTCCCAAAAGGAGAGAGAAGAGATGAAAATGAAAAATAGGAGAGAGGAGATAAAAACCAAAGGGCCATCCCTGATGTACGACAGCAGGATATTAGAGTTCCAGAAGGAGAGAACAAAGAGGATACAAGGGGGAGAGTTATCAAAGAAAACAATCCATGGAAACATCCTAGTCCTGAATGACAGTTTCCAGACCAAGCCAGTCCTCTGCATGCCCGGTACTTGGGGAGGAGGACCCACACCTCCTCGCATCATTGGGAATCTCAGAATCCTGGGGCCAAAGAGAAGAACCTGCAAGTTCCCAGAAAGAAAAAAAATGGAGTTATGAAAAGAAGGTCAGGAATCAGAAAGGCTTTGGACTTCTCAGTAACAAGAATGAAAGCTGAACTGCACCCGAGCACTGCTTTCCCAACTCGAGGGAAACTAACAACCTGCTGAGAGTCAGTTCCTCGGAAACTCTCCATCAAGTGCGACGGGAGAATAAAGACATTTCAGCCACGTACAGCCCTTTATCAGGAAGCTACTAAATGATGCGTACCACCAAAACAAGGGAGTACGAGGACAGAGGAAGACAGGGAACCTTCTTCCAGGGGAGAAGTGATCAGAATCTAGGACAACATGGACCAGGCTTGGAGGGCCACCTGGCCCTGACTAGAGCAGTTCTGAAGGCTCCAGGAGAAATTTCTTCAAGAAAGTAGAATGTACATAGAACATCTCAGTTCTGAAAGCCCTTAATTAGAGGAGATTTGTAGGTGATCGGCAGAGGTTTGGTGTCAGTTTAATGATAAGGACACAGAAAATTAAGCGAAAACAATGATTACATCCAGGAAAGACGACAACATAAAACATGCAGATGGAGAAAAGTAACTGTAGTCTATTTCCTGGCTCAGCTCCGCGTAGCACATGTAATCATCATAATGTAAACACAGAATACCGATCTAATCAAAATGCTTATATGCCTATACTGGGGGTTCTGTGGGGGGTTCTGCGGGGAAGGGAAGAGCTAAACCTCTTCTCTAGAGGGAGGTCAAAGGCTGAGATATCAAGAAGCGGCCATACAAGAGCACTCTCCGGAGATATGAAGGCAAGAAACAAGAACCAGCTAAGAGCCTCAAGTGGTTTCTTTCCAGAAAAGGGAAATGAGGGTGACCCCCAGAGGGCAACTTGACTCTTGGCATGCATAAATAATTTTGATTTAAAAACCTAAAAAAAAAAACCACTTAAATAAAAAAATACAATCCCATCCCTGCCGCTGCTACACTGGTCATTTCTCGAAAGCCTGAATAAGCGCAAGGACTCTTGATTTGCAGAAAGCCTTGGGAGTGGGTTCTTTGCAAGCTATTCTGAACAGCCAGGCCCAGTCTATCAGCAGGCATCAGAAAGGTTCAGAAAAACTAGAAACAGGTAGAAACCACAGATGTGGAGCCGAAACCTTGGGACCACACCCACAGAGCCTCCTGATGCCTCAGGTAGGTTCCCGAACCTCTCTGTGTTGGCAGAGTTGATGCTGGGGGAAATATGATCGAGGCCAGGCTGTGCACAGACCACCTGCCCTCAGGAACCCCGGAGGGGGACCTGGGGAGAGCCCAGAGCAAGCAGCACGCTGGTGTTCACGCCTCCATCCCAAGGGCCCTGAGACCCTGGGATCTGCCCCCTGTCCTACCGCCCGCCGTCCTGGGCCCGGAAACCAGAAACCCAGGTCACACTGCACCACAACTCATCCAAGTTTACAGAGAGCAAGATCATTATTTACAAGAACAGAAACATTGTTTTTAAATACACCAAAGAAAGCCGCAAAGAGAAAACAGAAATTTCTGAGTGAAAAAGGACCACTGTGTCCCCATCATCTGGTTTTTCCCACTGCCTTCTGCTGCCCAGGCCATTGTCCTGCCTTGTTCTCTGCTGACAAACAGACCCTTCCCAATATTGACCGACCCATTTTTCCACCAGTGAATCCAAGTTAAGAAAATAGGACTTTCTTCCCAGACCACTCAAACCCCTGAGCCAAGTTACAGCCGTACCCAGAGCTCCCTGGGGCCCAATTCTCACAGCCTTTTCCAGAGATGTGTTCTGGGCAGGGTGAGTCACGCCGCTCCCATCATTGGGCCCGTAGAGGACGCAACAGGGACACTCGGGCTCCCACCCCCCAGCAAACCTCTCCTTGCTCATCTCGGGAAGTAAGCTTCCCCCTTCGACCAAGATTAGAAAGACACAGAGGGAAATTTAGTCCTAGATCTAAATTCCCAAAGCTAGTCTGAGGACCAGGGATGATCAGTGACAACGTGCTTGATGACTAGTAATAAAAGTAAAAAACGACAAGAAGGGATGTGTATGGAAAGAGCTGTTCTTGTGCCTGCGATTAGCTCCTTCTTGTATTTTTGCTCTAAAATGAACGTTTTTTAAAAATGAAATGATGGTGATTGTGGATCACATCGTTTTGAAATGTCCTTACTTGGCAAAATTAGGAAAGTTGGCATCTCTAGCTAGTTCTTCCTCAAAAAAGGAAAAAAAATTATTTTGGAAATTTTATTGGACTATGAAAAGTCCAAAGTCTGGGACTGTGGTTGCCAACACAAAAGAGTGTAAGAATGAGTCCCAGGGTCAGAGCCACCGGCTTGGGCAGTGAGGAGGGCACTAAGCACAGAGTTCGGTCTCTTGTTCATACCTAAGTGTGCACTAGAACATCCCAGCTAAATGTTTGTCAACCCACTTCGTGACCAGCAGTGTTAGGGAGCTCATGCCCTCCACACTCTTCCGCATCCTTGGACCCAGGGCTACACCTGAGAGCACCTAGAACCAGGCCTCACACCTGCAGGGAAACAGGCCCCATGCGGCACCCCTCCGACCCCATCTTCTTTGCCTGGGGTCTATTTACTTCCTCCCACCCTGAATCATTCCTCTTGTGAAGTGACTTGCCTAAGACCAGATGGCTAGCAAGTGAGTTCTAACCCAGCCCTTCTGCTCCTGGCCCAGGGTCCTATCCCCTCATTCTCTAGATAAGAGAGAATGCATCTAGAGAATGGCTCAGTGTCCTAAATTCATGAGATGGTTCTGGCTCTTCAGAACCAGTTGGAAAAGGAACAAAGAAACCAAAATGGGAAGGGAAGTGGGGGAAAGCAACGTACAAAAAAGTTAATATGATCCCAATAAAACACGTAATAAACACTTATATATCTGCTTAAAGAAAATTAAGGAGGGAAACAAGACAAATTGATCATGATAATCACCCCTCAAGGTGGGCTACCTGACAGTTTTTATTGCATTTTTGCTTTTCTGTGTTTTCCTATGAGATCTGCTTTTTAGTTGTACAATAGAGTAAAATAAAGGCCACTTCTAAGGGTGAGATAAGTAAAATTAAAAGTAGGCTTGTCCCAAGACCCCGTTTCCATTCCCAGCCACCATCCAGCTTGGGGGTCCAGCGCAGCAGAGGTGGAGGGAGGGGGTGCTCCCTGTGCCCCGCCCACAGCCCTCCCTCCACCCCGCCGTGCTGTGCAGAGGACTGTGGCTCATCCCTGCACTTGCTGACACACGGCGCAGGGTGGACACATGTTTCACCAACAGGGATTCAGGCGTAGAGGGAGAGGTCCCAGGTGGAGTGATGGAGCCGGGCCCTGCCCCTGCCCTCTGATGCTAGTGTTGGGTTTAGTCCTCAGGGGATCACAACAGAGACCCCAGGCCTTACTAGGGTGCTCTGGGGCTATGCGGAGTGCCAGCTCACACATCTCCCGGGACCCTCCACGCAGGCCCTCCAGGGCGAGTCTTTGCCAGGCGCTTTGCCAGTCGCTTTGCCAGGCGCTCCCCTTGTGCCCCCAGGGGCACTTTGCTGACCCAGGCACACTGTCAGCACCGAGCCAAGCCCTGATCAGAGGTGGAGGCCCTGGTTAGAAGTGGAGTCAGAGCTGAGCCAGGCTCTGCAGTCCTAGGGCCTGAGCGAGGTGTTTTCCTCTTTGGGCTTGTTTTCTGATGGGTAAAACCAGGGCAGAGAGCATTTGGCAGGGATTAGGCTTGGTGGTCTCTGAGTCTCTTTCCAGGCTTCTCTTCCGGATACTCTGGGACCGCCCAGGGACGCCATCCACCACCTGGAGAACCAACTGTGGAAGCTTCCCATTCAGGCTGCCCCTCAGCCCAGACCCCTGAGAGGTCTGCACGTGCGGGGGGTGGAGGAGTGGGAGGGTGGGGAGGTGGAGGTGTGTGTGTGTGTGTATGTGTGTGTGTGTGTGTGTGTGTGTGTGTGTGTGTCTGAGTGCGGGGTCCCAGGAGGACAGGCTCCCCGTTTTGTGTCCGGCATAGGCATATTCTCCCATTATCTCACCTTTTTGAGTATTGTGCTTCCTTCCCCTCGGAGACCCCAGATCCCAGCCCTATCCCCCTTTGTCTTCTCTGGTCCTCAAGTACCTCAAGTATCTCAAGTACCTAGTTCTGTGCTCTTTCTCTATCTCTGCCGAAAACAAGGTCTGTCGCTTCAGAGAGGCCTCCTAGCCCACGCTGAATGTGTGCCCCTTCCACTCGTGCCATCTCTCCCTCGGGACCCTCTTCCCACCGCCCACCCCACCTGGGCCTCTAGCCCTCTTCCAAGAGGTGCCCACCGCTCTTTGTCTTGTTCCAGACAGAAGTGAAGATGGCCTCTCATTGAACAGTGACAAGTTCAAACCATTATTCCTCTGAGATCAGAATGAAACATTTGAAGCCTGACACCACCATGATTTGTTAACCTGATGTCGCCTCTCTGTGCACTGTATGCATTTTAATTACAAATCTTAGATGTGACTGGGGACTCGTTTTATGGTGTACCTCCAGGCTCTTCTAGGTGCTTTGGGGGAAGGGTAGGGCCTTTTCACAGCAGGAACCAAAAATTCAAGATGGTCCTTAAAGTTGGGAGTGCGGGGTACTAAGAGCTCATGTCAGCAAGGCCGTAGAGTTCCGGGAGCCTTGGGGAGCAGATGGAAACAACTCCCAGCCAACCCCACCATTGCATCCATTTCACAGGTGGGGAGACTGAGACGCAGGTTTGTATAAGGACTCTGCTCTGGCAAGGCACGGTGGGTGCCTGTAAATGGGGTACATAGGTTATGAGATTTGGCCCAGGAAAGTGGGGAAATCCAGGAGAAGACAGGAACATATGGCCCACCTCTCTCATCTTTTAGGCTTGAGGTCAGGCAGGATTGGCTCAATTGAGGGGGGAGAGGAAAAGGGGAACAAAGACAGAAATGCACGTGTCCCTCTTTCCTATAATCACACCTGGAGATGGGTGGAGGAAGGTTGGGACAACAGTACCCAGGCTCCAAGTCCTGCTTCTGGCTTCTCAGGGAAGAAATTGAGAAGGTTCTCAGTCCTTCTGGAGAAACCCTAGTCCACTGAAGCTGCCTGAGCAGAAAAGGGCAGAGGAGGGGGCTGGGCAGACAGACTGGCATGGCACCCTGGCTTTGCCAAGGCCCAGAAGATTCTGCAAGGAATCCCGACCTTCCTACTTATCTGGTTTGGGGCATAAAGGATAGCAAAGAGAGCTGGCCGATGCAGGGCCCTCTGGGTAGGAGGGGTCAAGTAAATGGTCAGCAGGTAGCTGTGGGGGTGGCCATAAGATGAGACTCCAAAGAGAATCACAGGCGGGCCGTGGAGGATCAGCCAACAGGGCTAGTGGGAGCCTCAGCCAGAACTGAGACCTGGAGCAAGTGGCCTTGTCCCCGTGCACTTCAGCCCCTCACCTGAGAACGGTGACAGTCGTCCTGTCCTGCCTTGGGAACTAATGCAAGGGTAGAATGAGGCCAGACACGTATGAGAAGTGCTGGGAAACAATGCCCTGCATGGTGGCCCACCAGCCCCTCAGGAGAGCTGCCACCAGATGTCCCCAGGGCCAGAGTGCCCACCCCTCCCCCAGGGGCCTTGATCCCTTCATGGACCCCAGCGGTACGCCCCGCCCCGCCCCCATGCTGCACTCACCCTCAGGGCTGGCAGGGAGCTGACCTGGTCTGTGGTCAGTGTTGCCTCCTTGTAGTACTTTCCAGGGGGACAGAGCTTCAGGAAGGTGTCATGGATGCTAAGAAGAGAGGCATAGTGAGCTGGGGAAGGACCATGAGGCCCTTTCCTGCGGCCTATGTGGAAGAGGGAGACTGGGGATTGAGTGACATAGCAAAAGCAATTAGACATCAGTCCACCCTTCTAGAAACATCCTTGAGAACTCCAGTGTGCCCAGCCCACGTTGGAGGTTGGGGGTGTGTTAAGGTGAGCCAGGCATGAAGGAAGGTAGGTGAATGTGCTCTAAAGCACGGGATATACTCCACAAGTATTAGTTCTAGAATGTCAGAGCTGGAAGGGACACCTCTGGTCACTCAGTCCAGTCCCTCATTTACAGATGGAGAAGCCAGCAGGGTCTTCCGGAAGCCAGCCTGCCCCCCAGGCCGCGTGTCCCACCCAGCCCTTGGCCTGGAGGAAAGAGGTCACACAGCAGGTAGGGCTGAGCCGGATTAGAGCCCAGCCTGCAGCACGGGGACCCCACAGCCGCCCCAGGCCTGCAAGCTGTCTCCTCACACCGCAGGACTAAGCCGCCCGCCTCATCTCCCCACCATCGGTGTCCCTGCTATAGGCCCGCACCGTGCTGGAGGCCTTGCTTGTGAGGGACAGGCAGAGGGCGAGGCAACCCTGTGCGGGGAGAGGCAGGAGCCCCAGGCCGAGAGAGCACGAGCCCCATCCTCCCGTCCTCCTGCCCCATCCTGGTCGCGGCTCCTGGGTCTGTTAGCACTGGTGACCAAAGCAGCCAGTGGAGAGGAGACACGGTGACCTGGGACCCAGCAGGCCTGAACCCCAGATCCTGCCATGCCACAGCAGTGCTGTGTGACCTGCAGTCCTGAGCCTTAGTTTCATCATCTGGGAAATGGGCTATAGCGAGGTGGGGGTTTGACACGATGGGGCTGTAGGGCCTTCATGAGACTTTGTGCGTGTGAGTATGCATGTGAGTGTGCATGTGTAACTGGGTGCGTGAGTATGCGTGTGAATGTGTGACTGCATGTGAGTGTGCATGCGTGACTGGACATGTATGAGTGTATGACTATGCGTGTGAGTGTGTGACTGTGCGTGTGTGTGAGTGCATATGTTGCCTTAAACACAGGCTGGTGAAAATAGTCTCTAGAGTCAGACCCGAGTTCAAGTCCTGACTCTGGCACCCGGTAGCTCTGAGACCTTGAGCAGGGTTCTGATGCTCCCGCCCCCGGTCTCTAATCTCCGCTCACAAATACACGAGGGTGAAATGAGATGAGGCCTGTAAACGTCAGCACGACACCTGCATCTCCAAGCCTCTCCATGTCCTGGTCTGGGTTCCTGTCCTGCCGCCCAGATGCCCTGTGCCCTGACTCTCAGAGTCACACCTAGACCTTGGTGGGGGTCCCGGACCCTGGGCCTGCCCTCTCTTCCCCTTGCGTTCCTTCACGCTCCAAGCTCACCCTCCCCCCTTGCCTCCTTTCCTTCTCTTCTCCGCACCATCCAACCTCTCACTTTAGCTCAGGAGGCAAGCCCCTGGCCACGCTATTTCATACTCAGGGATGAGTGACTAACAGCCCCTCGCTGTCGCTTGCGGGGTGTTCAGTGTCTTAACCTAGATGAATCTCTGACTGGTGGAAGTTAGGGACAGGTGACTCAGGGAAGAATTCAGAGGGTGATTTTACAAGTGGAGATTTGGAGGTAGAGAGGGAGCCTCCCCGCCCCCCAACCAGGCCCTGATCTTGGTACATGGAGCTCCAGCATCATTCCCCGTCTAGCCTCTCATGGTTTTCACTGCTCACCAACTGGGAAAATGTCCTTTAGATCCTGGCCGTGGGAGGGTAGCAAGCGCATTACTGTTTTCCCACCTCCTGCCTAGGCCCCACCCTGATCTCTATGGCCCATCCCACCCCTCTTCCCCTGCGACTTCTAGATGTTTCCAGACGGCTTTGGCCCAAGGGAGGCACCCGTCGCCAGAGACTGGAGGTGGTGAGAGAGCCAGCTAGGAATTTGTTCCTCCCTCCCCCTTCCAGCTGTGGCAAGGGCTGGCCGTGTCAGCCAGAGCCCTCTGCCTTCCACGGCTCTGGCCCTTCGCTGGGGCATCTCAGGCCTTCGGGGCAGCAATGGCCAGTCCCTCAGCCTCCAAGAGCAGTTCCTCCGCTCAAGACCCCCAGCCAAGTGAGCTGTTGGTTTCCCGCTTCCTGCAGGAATGCTGCCAGATCAATCGCGGAGACCCATTTGGACCATGATCCTTGTCTCACTAGCTGTGTGATCGGAGGCAAGTTGTTTGACCTCTCTGAGCAGAGAGACCTAGGCTCCAATCTTGACTCTGCCCAACAGGGAGCTAATCGCCCTCACTGGCTCTGTGCCAACTCATGAGAAGGGCTGAAAACAGGAGCCAGAAGGGCACACAGCTCTTCCTGAAGGATAGGCTCTCTCAGCCTTGTCAGGGGCCCTGGGCCATGGCCACCAGAGACTGCTCGGACAAGTTCAGGAGGGAGCCGAAAAGCAGGGTCCGGAATAGGTGAGGGGAAAAGCTCAGGCAAGTGTCGAGGGCACTGCCGAGCAGAGAGGGGGAAAGGCAGGCCATCATCCCTGGAGGGTCTCGTGGCCCATGAGGGAAGGGGGCAGCCGGGCGGGGTGGCAGAAGCAGCCAGCCCCTGTCAAAAGGAGTATTTGATCACTGTCTCATGCTGGCCTGAGGAGAGAAAGAGCAGACTGACTTTCAGTAAGTTGTACTAGTTTTTACGACTCCTCTGAGGCCCTGCCCCATTACGGCCAGCGCCCAGAACAGATGGCTCCCCTGACCCCATCCAGGTTCCCCACCGGGAGTGGCCTGTCGCGAGCTGTCAACGCTCGTGGACATTTTTCACGGAAGCTGCATGAGTCTTGCATTGTCTTTCACTGATGAAACTGAGGCTCAGGGAGGTAAAATAACTTGCTTAGGGTCACACTATGGTGCGCGTTAAATCCAAAGCCGCAGACAGAAGCTCTTTTCCCCAGAGCCTCGAGAAGAGGGGTGTCAGAGGCACTGCTGGGGGAAAGGGGTGACTGCCATGGCCACACTCTTCTCTCATTTACCAAGTCTCTGTGCTGGGTGCTCTCACGCACATTTTCTCACTGATTTTTCCAGCATTCCTGTGAGACAGGTACAGGGGCAATCATTTCTAAGGAAGGGTAAACTGAGGCTCAGGGCGTTTAAGGGGTGTGTCCAAGGTCATACAACTTGAGAGAGAGTGGGGGCTGAACCCCACACCAGGTTCTTCAGTCTGCGTTGCCCCCACCGCTAAAGGATTTGCCCCTCACCCAGGTGCCCGTCTCCTGGCCCCGCCTCCCCGGAGAGCTTTCTGGGGAGGGGTGCTGTGGGGAGGGCCTGGGCGGGATTTCATGCCTTCCCAGGCGGCCAAGTGGGTGGGCTGCCCGCAGATGAATCGTGGCTGCATCTCGACTGCCACAAAATGTTCTCCTCCTCCAAATATGGATCAGCCGGCTTTAAATGGAACTCTGAATTAATCACTAATGGACTCAAGAGTCAAAGCCATTTGAAAAACTCACACATTCAGCCGGCCAGAAATCAAGGAGCCGGTGCTGTGGCTCCCTCCTAGACCCAGGGAGAGGCAGTCTGCCGGCTCAGAGGCCCCGAGACAGGGGAGACCAGCCCTGCAGCTCATACTCTGTGGGACCTTGGACCTGCCACATCCCCTCTTGGGCCTCAGTTTCCTCTCTGTAAAATGAGAGACTCAGTGGCTCCCACTGATCTGCTGGCTCAGGCCTCCCATGGTTATTTCTATACCTTCTCTGCACCCTTTCCTCTGAGGCTCTAGTTAGTGATATTCAATTCAATCCCATGTTAGAAACACCAGGACCCACCCTGAGAGACTCTCATTCAAGGCCAGTATGGGGACAGGACCTCTATGTTGTATGAGCTTCCCAGTTCCTCTCTTATAGGCAGGACTGAGAACACAGCGCTGAGGCCAGCCTCCATTTCTCCTCCTTTCTTCCTGGCTCTTCTCCCAGGGCCATGGGGTTAGTAGTCCTTTGCCCTACAGAACCTACAGGCATTTTATAAATGGCCCTATTGTTAACCTGAAAATGTGGCTTTTATGACCTGTTCCTTTCAAGCTGTGTGGCTTGGGCACACCGTTTCATTTCCTCACTTGCAGAAAAAGAGAGATAATAAAAGCAGGAAAATAACAGCTAGCCCCTAGTCAGCACTGAACCCTGTGCCCGGTGCGGCTCTGACCCCTGACATGCATTTGATCATGTAATTGCCCTAAGAACGACCATGTGACATTAGGTTCCAAGTACTTTCATGTCATGCTTTTTATAATCGTAGGAGCAGGTTCAGCAAAGAAATGCACCCATGGTCACACAGATAGAAGGGGCAAAGCTGAGCCTCCCACCCAGCCCTTCCGCCTCTGGGAAGCCACCTGGAAGCCACACCACCTGCTGACCCAGTGATGGGTGCTCCGGGAGGGCCAGGTGCAAATGGCCAGGACAAGGCCTGGAGGCTGGGAAGTGTTGGGACCTCTGGGGTGCCAAGAGGAAAGAGTGGCCCTCATGGCCGGGTCAGCCTATGCGGGGGCCAGGGACAAAGTTTCAGGCTCCCCAGGCAGACCTACACACAGGCCAATCATGACAGGAGCGGCCCCTGAGCAGTCCAAGTGGCTCACACTGAGTGGGACCAACCTGGGCTACAACCCTGGAGGACTAAAGGAAGCCACAGGTGCCCTCCTGGGGCCAGGCCTCAGACGCAGAGTCTGCAACCACGGCTGAAGATAAGGACCCGGAAAGGCCTGAGCACCGAGCCCAAAAAGACATCTGGAAGTCAGGGGCTTCTCGGGGGGCAATCACAAGTCAGGGAGGGCTGACTTGGAGCTGAGGCCAAAAGGGAGAAGCTGTGAAAGAAAATCCCCACCAACTAGAAATTGAGGGTGGACAGACCCCTTCTCAGAGAGCCCATCCAAGGCAGCCCTGCACTGGGTAGGGGCTGGCCCTGAACCCAGAGTGTCACATGTGGTTTGCCCCTCCCGCTGTGCGTCATCTGCAGATCTGTGTTCAGGCCTGTGTGTCCTCCACAGGGCACAGATAAGAAAGTGGGAAAGTATTCGAGGAGGGCAGACCCACCCTGGTCTGGAAGTTACTTGTCTCGGTCAGGCTCTTGGATCCTTTTCTCAGCTGGACTGATCTCTCCAACTACACCATCATCTAAACTCTATGTCTTTGTCACATTGATAGGAAAATCACCACGCATCTTTGGAGGCCACATAGGACAATTGTCCAAAAGTGACTGGGGTTTAGTCTCACCCCACTGGGCCACTTTCTCCCCAGAACCCCAGGCCCCCTTCAAGAAGCTAACCTGTGGAACACCTGAGTGGCTCAGAGGGTTAAAGCCTCTGCCTTTGGCTCAGGTCATGATCTCAGGGTCCTGGGATCCAGGCCCACATTGGGCTCTCTGCTCAGCAGGGAGCCTGCTTCCTCTGCTCTTGCTGCCTGCCTCTCTGCCTGCCTGTGATCTCTCTCTCTCTCTCTGTGTGTCAAATACATAAATAAATAAATCCTTTAAAAAAAATTTTAAAAAAAGAAGTAACCTGTGATCAGCCTATATGTGTGTCTGTCCTTCCACACATACTCTTTGTGTAGTGTGTGTGTGTGTGTGTGTGTGTGTAACCTTTTGTTTTACAAAAATGGAAGCATCCTGGTTATACCAGTCTAGCTTACCAAAATAATACCTTTTACGTACTCATGCTAAGGGCGCACATCCTCCAGAGGCTTCCTCAGACAAGATGCCTAAGAGGTCATTTTTAAAAATAATTTGTGGGTCAAAAAAATAGTTACTTCACATTTATTCACTCTTGATTAGTGGTTTAACTATGACTGCATTCTAGATTGGATTTTTTTTCCTCTGTATGTCTTCTGGGTTTTTTTATGTTCTCTATGGAAGCTTTTCGCCTCTTCTCATGATCTTTGGTGTTCAGAAATGTTATGACGATATGATTTAATGCAGAGTTTTATTTTTTTATTTTTTAAAAGTTTTTATTTATTTATTTGACAGAGAGAAACACAGCGAGAGAGGGAACACAAGCGAGGGGAGTGAGAGAGGGAGAAGCAGGCTTCTCGCCAAGCAGGCAGCCCGATGCGGGGCTCGATCCTGGGTCTCTGGGATCATGACCTGAGCCGAAGGCAGTCGCTTAACCAACTGAGCCACCCAGGCACCCGAATGCAGAGTTTTAAATGCTCTCTTCAAATGCCTAGTGTCCCTCAGCTTCCAATTCATACCTAACAAGTGAGTCTCACCAAAGCCGGCCGGGAGCTCATCCCCACCTGTTTACTGGACCCGGTGCTCCCTAGGCAAGAGCCTGTCTGCTCAGCCCTGCCCTGCTGAGCACCTGTCTCTGCTGGGCCGGGGGGCAGTGCCAAGCGGCTGGCAGGACGAGAGAAGGGGGTCCCATAAGACTTTCAGTTCCCAGTCTGGACCTGGAAGGAGCACTCACCCACTGTGTGGTTCATGCCCTCTGCAATCTCATGAGGAGGGCGTCAGCAGCCCTCGAAGTGCCTGATGCTTGTCTTTACTCCAGAGCCTTCCCTGCCAGACGGTCACCGACATGACAGGCACCGTGGGCCGTTCCCCATTATGCTCGTAGGGCCCTCTCGGTGTCTGACACATGGCCCGCTCTGAAGAGAGGCTTGGAGCAAGAACCGGGGCTTAGAGCACATCCCAGTTTACCCAGCATAGCTTCAGACCTGTTTCCTAAGTCCTTTGTCTCTCCCCCCCAAGACCCCAAGAGGCCCATCCACTTCTGTGATTCTGTGATGAAATCCTGCCTTGGAGCCCCTGGTGGTTGAACACCTGAGGGTTCCCTCAACTCCTGCTGGGCCCTGGGGTGCTGGCGTTGGGCGCTCCTGGCGGGGTTGTCTGTCCGCCGGTCTCATCTCCAGGGTTCCGCAGTGCCGAGCGGGGACCACACGCAGGGACCAGCATGAGACCCTACCAGGATGAGAGCTCAGCTCAAGGGGAGGGAAAGGGGCCCCTCGACTCACCACAGGATCTCATTTCTGGTCAGGAAGGTCAGGGCCTACAACAAACCACAGAGAGGTGACCTGCCCACTCCATCCGTTCCTGCCCTGGTCCCTCACTCTTACCCTAGAGCCAGTGGAATGAAGTACCCCAGCCCTCAGGCTCCCGGTGGTGGCAGAGGAGCAGACCCCAGGCTCGGACAGCCTTGGGAAGGAGCATGTTGTCACAGACCCAGAGGGAGGCCTCAAGTGGAGACTACAGCCCTGGGCTCTGGAGCAGGAGACAAATGCAGGAGGAGGTCTTGGGGGACCTTCCTGCCTCATGCAGATGCGGGTTTACAAAGCCAACAGCTCCCGCCACCCTGTCACCCTGCCTGGGAAACTCTCCAGTCGCAGGCAAGAGTTGCCCCACTCATCCCACCTGCCTCGGGGAGCTCCCCCCACCTCTGCCCAGAACATTCCGCCTCATCTCGCCACCTGGTATTCTTCCAAGTCCTCCCAGAGCAACTGGTGCCTCAAACATAGCCCCATGTCCACCTCACCCTTCTCTCTGCCCAACGGCTCAGCGGGGCAGGTGACCAGGTGGCCCCGTTGCCATGGTGGCCCACATTCCACCTTCTGCCCATTCTACTTGAGCCTCTGAGTGGGCAAAGGAGCAGATTCTCTTGGTTCCCAAGGCTAATAGATGCCATCCCCCTACACGACAAGAACAACCGGAAAGGCAACCCAGTAGCAGGATTGAGAGTCATATTGTTGGCTTAAGAGTCACACTGGCTGGGTTCAAATCCCAGATTGACCGCATGCTGACCTGTGACCTTGGGCAAGTTACTCAGCCTCTCTGGATCTTAATTTCCTCATCTGTAAAACGAAGGTGATAATTGTGAGATTGTCGTGAGGATTATTTGAGCAATGCAAGAAACAGTGTTGACACATTATAGGAGTCAGGTAATGCTGGTTAGCTCTTAGGACCACATCCCAAATTCTGGGCCAGGTGTGGGGACACGGTGATGAATAAGCACACACTCTGACCTCAAGAGGTGACCAACAGAGCAGAGAAAACGGTGTTCCACACCATGGGTCAGGACCCCTGCAGGAACAGAGGGCACGCTCGAGTCAGTGTAACTTAAAGAAGGTCTAATAACCCACAATGGCAAAGTCAAGGTGTGGGGAAACCACTCAGGAGAGCAGAATCCAGGCCAAGAACCGCAGAGCTGGTCCTGGCCCAAGACACATGACTGAATACACCAGCATCATTCTCTCTTCTTTCTCTGTGATCCTGGGAGGATGAGGAGCAGGTAGAGAGTGAATCTGGAAAGACGGAGAAGACCAGCAGGAGCCATCAATGCTACAGGCCGGGAGGGCCCTCCCCAGGCCATGTCCCCTGTACCTGTCTCCAGGATGCTCTGCTGGTCTATCCTCACGCTCTCCTAGGTGAACATCCCAGGGACTTTCTGGTGGAGTGAATTTATATCTCTGGAAATGCAACTGCTCATTTTTCTTCACCTGTCCTCCTGTCGGGAGGCCTCAGTCCTTGATTTACTTGGGGACACAGGTGGGGTGACTACAGTGTGCCAAGTACTTGGCTTGACCCTGGGGGAGATGAGTGATGGTTTCAAACCTCAAGAAATGGACACTCGCCACACACACACACACACACACACACACACATACTCTCTCTCTCTCTCTCTCTCTCTCACCCCAAGGGAGGTCTAGCAGATGTCAGCAGAGAGATAATGGGACAGAATTATGGGTATTTATAAATGGAAACACAGCTGGGCAGGAAGTCTTCATGGAGGTGGTAGCCTTTACGTGGTTGTTACAATGTCATGGTTTAAGAACATAGGCAGGCCACATCAACTTGGGCAAGTAATGAAACTGTTCTAAGCCTCAGTTCCTTCATCTGTAAAATGGGGACAATAAACCCCCACTTTATAGAATTATTGCAAGGATGCGATTACATGATAGGTATAGAAGACTCTTACTTAGCAAGATACCTGTCGCATAATGAGTGCTCAGTAAGGGGTAAATAATATTGTGACTTTTAAAAGTTGGGTCTGGTGAAAAAGAATAGGATTTTTTCAGCAGGCCATGTCAGTAATTAAATCCCATCCTCTGGTAAGCCCTTTGAGCTCCTACTCTCATTGAATGGAGCTGCTGGGTGTGAGTGTGAAGTGGGCAGGGGAATGATCCTTTACCCTGGGGAAAGAGGCCTCAGGGGCAGTCCAGAGATGCTGCGGGACCACTCAGGCGGCCAGCAGGCAAGCAGGCATCCACAGCATGGGGCGGGAGGCCAGGGAGCCATAGGATCACACCCTGAAAGGCCGCTTCCTTCTCAAGCCTGGCTCAGTCCGCCCCCACCCAGCCGTGGGAGCAAGATGTGAATGTCAAGCGTGGCACGGGCTGGTGTGTCCTTTAACATCTGGCTGGCACTTGCTAAAAGGAGAAAGACAAACTAGAGAACAGCCGTGCAGCTCAGAACTTTGAGCTAATTACTTGACAACTATTTATCGAGGTCGGCTGTGGAGATGGTGAATAAGACAGGCCATGCTCGTGTGGCGCTAGACACAGATAGAGAAAACACCATCCCCTAGATAACAATGGGCGCTGGGAAGACATAAAGCGAGGATGGCGGATGGGGGCTGTTGGAGAGGCCCCTGGGGAGGGGCCTGAGGGACAGGGAGAGGTGAGCCAAGAGCAGTTTTCCAGTCCAAGGGGGCCTGGCCTCCCACTAGAATTAGAGGACACTTATGTTTTTGTTCTATTGTCTACATGATACCTTCCAGTGTGAAAATGATGCAGGTTTTGCCATTTATAGCTGTGATATAAAGTTTCCTTTTAAATATATTTAATTCAAAGAAATAAAACCCATTTAAAGAAAAATATTTAATAAATAATCATACAGGTGGTAAAAGAGCATGCCAGAAATCACAAAGGTCTTTCTCTCTGTTTTTGTCTGTGTCTCTCTCACACACAGCCAATATTTGCAAACTCTGCTACCCTCCAATCTCCTTTGCTTTCACCCCCCAAGTCCTCTCTAAAATGCTGCACACCCTCACCCCCAATACCCAGGCAGACTCTGCCGTTTCTTCCCAGAGCAGATTTGCACCAGTTCCTACAAATAACAAGAAAAACAGTAATATTGCTTACATTTACATATCCCTCTGTAATTCTCAAATGCTTTTCTATGTAGCATCCCATTCGCCCAAGAAATAAAAGCCTATGCTCTTAAAAATAAATAAATAAATAAGGAAGAAAATTCCCCTAAACTGATCCCGCCTTCAGCGCACTTACCCACCAGCACTCCCACCCACCTCCAGCCTGAGGAATCTCAGACTCCTCTCCTTGAACAGAGAGCAGGCCCAGGCCTGCCCGGACAGTTCTGTGTTCCTCCTCCTCAAGGTCCGCCCCTGTACAAACCCTCTGAACCCTCCAAGGGGAACAGAAGCATTCTCTGCAAAATTTCTGCCACCTAACAGTGAACACAGCAGACTCTTAAACCGCAACCCCTGGTCTGACCTTGATTTAGATGCCTCTTAAAATCCAAAAGCGGCTGTATCCAGAATATATAAAGAACTCTTACAGCTCAACAACAAAAAGACAAATACCCAACTAAAAAGGGGGCAAAGGATCTGAATAGCTATTTCTCCAAAGAAGTTATGCAAATGGCCAATGAATGCATGAAAAGATGCTCAATGTCCTTGGCCATCGGGGAGACGCAAATCAGAACCCCTCCGCCCCGCCGCGACACCGCGGCCCGCCCGCTAGGATGGCCCAAACCGGAAAACAGGTGTGTCGGGGAGGTAGAGAAACGCGAGCCCTCACACACTGCTGGTGGGAACGATAAATGGTAATGGCACAGCCACTGGGGGAAAGAGTTTGACACACCCTCAAACTGTTAGGCAGAGTTACCGTGTGACCCAGCGATTCCACTCCGGGGTATGGACCCAAGAGAAATAAAAACATTCGGCCGCATAAAAACTTGTACAGGAACGTTCCTAGTTGCTTTCTCCATAATAGCCAAAAAGGGGAGGCAGGCCGAATGTCCGTCAGCTGACGAATGTATAGATAAAATGCGGCATATCTGTACAGGGGAGCATTAACTGGCAATAAAAATAAATGAAGTATTGATAGTAAAACACGGAAGCTTAACGACATTCTCCTAAATGAGGGAAGCCAGTCACCAGAGGCACACATTGTGTGATTCCATTTATATGAAATGTCCAGAACAGACAGATCCATAGATGCAGGAAGTACATTAGTAGATTTCCAGGAGCTGGCTCAGTGGAGACTGGGGGCGGGAGGCAGTTTACTGTTAATGAGTTTGGGATTTCTTTTTGGGGTGATAGAAATATTCTAAAATTGGGTAGTAGTGATGTTTGTACAACTGTGTGACTATAATAAGAAATACTGAGTTGTTCACATTTAAGACTGAACTGTAGGGCACGTCGATTGTATCTTAATAAAGTAGCTATGAAAAACAATTTCAAGGAGTGTTTATGTCCTAATCTAGTGACCGGCACATAACAGGTCCCCAGTAAATATTATTTCAGGAGCATGTAAATGAGATTATATTTTGAAATTTTTTCAGATCTATTTCCTCAGCCTGTGAGTCTTCTAGCCCGGGGTGGGGGTGGGGGGTGCCACTGTGGTTCCTCAGTGCTGGGGCAAGGGTAGATCTTGCTGGAGCAAGTCACTGCCCAGCTTTGAACATCAACTAGATTTTTGTTTGAGTTCCCAGCAACCAAGCAGGCTGGCAAGCCATCCTTTGTCTGGAGAAAGGATTTTCTAAATTCCTTTGTTGTGGCTAGAGGCAGGTTCAGGGTTGTAGATCCTGAACTCTGTTGGAGGTATGCTCAGCAGGCAGAGGTAAAGATAGAAGGTTTGCCCTTGCAGTCTTGAGGACAGAGAGGATGAAGATAGCAAGAAAGTTAGACTGTCAGGAGCTCACTACCCGAGCGCGAGGGTGCGGGGGTGCTTAGAAATGTCCCTGGGAGCTGCGAGTCTCAGGGGCTTGAGTCATGCTTCCCTGAGCTCATTGATCCTGGCAGGTGGGGGGCCCGGGGAGGGAACCGGACATGTCTAGAAGTCTGCCTGATGCTCAGCTCCTGCAGAGGATAGGACTAAGGTGGCCGGGGAGGCATGACCAAGGCAGGACTCCTGGCCTCATCGCATGCAGGGACCCAGAAACTCTCACATGTCCCAGGGAGAGGACTGGAGAGGTGGAGAGCTACCGCAAAGCCTGGCCAGGATGAAGAGTCCACTAAGGGGCTTTTCCAGGGACAAATGGGATGCCACAACTCCCATAATACACATCAGCATATTACCCAGAAGGCCAGGTCATGCCCTGAGGGACTCCAGCAAAAATGCAGAGAGCACGCATGGATCCAAGGATGTCTCCTCTTGGCCAGGGGAGCACCTCCTCATGCACCCAGATACTGAGGAGGGGTACGGGGAGGGAAAAGTGGGTACAAAACCTGAAATTTTGAATATTTGCTTAGAGGGGATGCAAATATTTGGCTCATCCAAAGAGGCTATTTAAACCAGTTCTTTTGCGGTGCCTGGGTGGCTCAGTCGTTATGCATCTGCCTTCAGCCCAGGTCATGATCCCGGAGTCCTGGGATCAAGCCTCGCATCAGGCTCCCTGCATCTGGCTCCCTGTTCGGCAGGAAGCCTGCTTCTCCCTGTCTTACTCCCCCTGCTTGTGTTCCCTCTCTGGCTGTGTTTCTCTCGGTCAAATAAATAAATAAAATCTTTTTTAAAAAAATAAGCCAGTTCTTTAGTTTTCTATTTACATTGCCCTGGGGGCAGTAGGATTGTGATGGGGGCGTGGCTCGAAACAGAGTGAATCTTCAGGTAGGTGCAAGATTTAAATGGGAAAGATATCATTCAATATTATTAATGGCAAGGTTAGGGGATGGAAGCTTGAGAGGGTCTAAGCAGTTCTGGAAAATAAACTCTTTTGCCTTTACACATCCAATACACATCCAAAAAAACTCCATGGCTAGGCTAGGAGAACACTGAAGCAGGAGAAGCTAGGGGACCAGGGAAGCCAGGGAGAGAGCTCTGGCTGGAGAGGGCTGAGTCAGCGGGTCCTAGTGACCATCACCTGAGGGGCTAGGCTGGAGTCTGCACACAGACAGTGGGGGGGGGGAGAGGAGGCCGGGCATGCCCCATCCCACCCACTGCCCTCAAGCAGAATGGCTGCTCTCCACAACACCTATCACCTTCCCCGGGGCTATGCCAGTCCTACCCAGACCCAACTCCAGGGCACTTTTCCTGCCTCTGTGTCTGCCTTCTGGAGTGAAGGTGGAAATAAGCATCTGTTTGGAGGACACTGAGCCTCCTGACTGATGAGTACCGATCCCCAGGCGGTGGTAGGAAGCAGGTAGACACATCGAAGGGTAACACAAGTCGGATCACCTAGAATTAGTGCAGATGCCATGGGTTAAAGGCACCAATAGCCACAAGACTCCCCTCATTTCAGATGCCAGCCATAAGTTCTGGGGTTCCCAAGCCTCCTGTATTTCCGCCCAAATAGCCTCAAATTTCATAATTCACTAGAACAACTCACAGAACTCAGGGAATCACTATCCTGAGGACCACAGTTTTAGTATAAGGGGCACAAATGAGGACCAGCCAAGGGAAGAGATACCTCCTAGCATGAGTCTGAAAGAGTCTCAAATGTGAAGCTTCTGTCCTTAGGACACACCCCCCTCCTGGACCATCGATGTGTCACACAAGCCAGGGAGAGCTCACCTGAACCTCAATCCAGAGTTTTTCTTGGGCTTGCATGATGTAAACATTATTGATGGAATCATAGGTTGTGATTCAACTTAATCTCCAGCCCTTCTCCCCTTCCCAGAGGTCGGGCTGACATCACCTGTCTCAAAACCCCAACCCTCTAATCACAGGGTTGGTTCTTCCGGCCTGGCCTGCCCCAGTCCTGAGTCATCTGATTAGCATGAACTCAGTCAAGGTCTGAGCGGCCCACCATGAATGACAAAGACATTCCTATCACTTGGGAAATTCCCCAAATTAAAGGTTACCTCCCATGAGCCAGGGACATAAGTCACCCAAATTCTTTGTTATATACAGCACTAGGAAACCTGGGGTTGGGGATGGGGTACAGTTAGAGAAATGAAAAATCCTTTCCTCTCCCCAAAGAGGATGAAATTTACTTGGGGGTTAAAAAGGTTCATCCAGAGGAAGAATGTGGACAGATAACATCTAGAAGTTTAAATCTGTGTGTTCTTTTCCACCTTCTCATAAAAGACATTTTTTTTTTAGTCTCCCATTCACATGGCCTGGGGACAAAGTAAAATTGTCATAGCAGAGGAGAAAGGCTAGAAGCAGCCACTGTTCCTTTTTTTATTAACAAATCAGACTTTCAGCGAATCCAAAGGGAAGGCTGAGGAAAGCCAGGTCCAGAGTTTACAATAGGACAGAGAAGAGGCATCGCAGCACCAGGGAGGCAGAGCCAGAGTCTCGCACCTAGGAGAGCCCCCAGCCTGCAGGTAGACCCTTTGTTAGCTTTTGGGGGAGCACCGCTCATGATCAGGGGAGGAGCGGCATGAGAGCACCAATTCATCATCTCAGGGTAGGGCGCTGCATCATAGACCCAGCCTGGAGGGCACTTGTTTTCCAAAGATTTGCTGAGCCCTGTCTGAACTGCCCAGGTGTGAGACACCCCCTCCCCCCATTCCCCACTTTCAATGGCTCCAGACACTAAGAACGCCATAAAAAAGAAGGTGGGGGCCTCAACACTCAGAGGGCAGGGGTGGGGGTAGGGGATGAGAGCTGGAGCACCACGGTGATGGACGTGGATGGTTGGTGGCACTCCAGTTCCTCTGCAACTTGTACCAGATGACCCAGTGCCCCAGGTCCCACCTTGACCTCAGGTGCAGTGACGGCTGTCCCTAAGCTTGGCCTGTTTCCAACTGTTGCATCAAGGATTCTTGCCCTTTCTGCCCCAGAGCTTCTCTACCAAGAAGCCTCCTCAGTCTGGATGGGCACAGCCCCGGTGTTCGGGGGACATCCCTTAGGGCAAAAGCCTGCTAGTGGGGGTGGGAGCTGGTGGAAAGAGCCCGCCAGGCAGGACTTCCAGCTGACAGCCTGGGAGGGGTTTTGTGGCTTCTCAGCAAGCCCCAGTAAGGTCATGTCCCTTTGAGACTGAGGTGATCTGAACACACTGGCCTAGCTGGGCTTTTCCTCTTCCCCGTCCCTCACTCCTACTTCCTGGGGTGGGCGCTCGCATAAATCACCTACACAAATATCCTGTGTCCAGCCTTGTGACCCCTCCCGGGGGTGCCCCTGCTGGTATTATCTGGAGCCTGGGGCTATGGGGGAGGGCGTTGCCCAGCTACCGCAATACTTTGCCTTCTGATTGGAGTCCTTCTGAATATTTAGTTCTAAATTTCCATAGGCAAACCTTAAAGATCATCTCTTTGGATTCCTTCATTTTATGGACAAGCAGGCTCAGGGCTGGAGATGAAAGCTGTCTGGGATCCTGCCAGGAGAGAATGGGTCTGGAAACCCGCTCTTACCCACCTGACCTCCCCAACAACAGGCCTCCAAGAGCTGCTTGCTGGAGGTCACGGAATTGATTCAATGAGATGCCAACTGTGAAAATGCCTTGTAAACTGTGAAGCATTATATGAACACTATCTGTCATGATTTGTACCGGGCCCGGGACTGGAACCCAGATCTGCTGGCACCCCAGCCAGGGCGCTAAGTCCGACAATGAGAAGACTGCATCAGACTGTTTAGAATTCCTCATTTTTATAATTACACTCTCAGACACTTGCTAACTAGAAACCCCATACCCCGGCCCCTCTCACTCCGGTATATACTCCCAGTGCTGCTTTCTGCTGGGGAGGTGTGTGTTGGGAGTGGCCAGCTGTCCTCGTCGGTCTTTTACCTGCTTATTCAAAACATTATTGATGAATTTGCTAAGATGTTGCAGGCACCTTGCTGGCCTTGAGGACAGAGTGCTGACCAAGACAAAGAGCCCCAGGCCTCAGGGAGTCAGAGCCCAGTAGGGGAAAAACCTTAACAATCACCTGATTTCAAAGTTTTATTCTGATACTGTGACAGTGAGTCATAGGGGCACCTCACCAATTCGGGGGATCAGGGAAGCTCCTACGAGGATGAGACATTGAGCTGAGACCTGAAGGATGAGCGGGAGAGAAACAGACAGGAAAGGAGAAACTATTTTTCAGCAAAAGAGCCTGCATGAAGCCCCCCACGCCCCGCCCCACCCGGGGTGAGTGGAAGTCACCCGCTCCAGAACCCAGAAGACCCTCAGGATAGAATGTGCCCAGGGCAACGGTCAGGTGAGCTGAGGCTGGGAGGAGGTTTAGAGTAGAATGGAGGTGGCTCCTTGAGGGTTTATCTTCAAAACAGCAGGATGTCATTGAACAATATTATGCAGAGAAATGACATAATCAGATTTTTGTTTTCAGGAGATGGCTCTGCTATCTGGTGGCCAGTGAGCAGGCTGGAAGGACACCAGCAGGGCTTTGGGGAAGAATGTGAGGAGACTACCGAGTGCCCGAGGGGAGGGGAACAGTCCTGGGACCCGGCTGCGGCCTGCGGTGGCCAGGAGAGGACTAGACAATGTCATGCGACACTTTAAGGTGGGGTCAGCAATGTGGGAGACTGGAGATGGAAGGGGACCCAGTGGCAACTGTCAGTGTGACCTTCTGGTCTCAGATGTAAGCGAGTAGATGGAGGGAGCCTGGGACAGGGATGGATTTAGAGGGAAGAACGAAGTCTTGAACGTGTTGAGTTTCTGCGCAACAGCCCCGTGGTGACGGCAAACGGCACATACATGGGGCTGCGAGCTCAGAACAGAGCTCTGGGCAGGAGGGAGCAGCTGAAAATGTCCAGGCGTAGGGGACATTTAAAGCCCTATTCTGAGATCAGCCAGGGATCACAGTGGTGGTGGAGACAAGGTTCCTGCCCTCGGGGAGCGTATGTTTCTACAGGGGTGCACAGAAGAATCCCCTTCCTGGAATGCCAGAGCAGCCCATCGGAGGCCAGTCCGCCCACTAGGAATGATCTGAGCAAAATTCAAAAGCCACTTGTTTGTAGGCAGCCAGGATGTCAGAGGTCAGAACCCCAGAGAAAAGGGGAGCTAATGGAGGTGACACTGGCTGCTACCCTTCCCCACCCAGCATCACTGGTTTGTGAGTGGCCTGGACCCAAGAGGTTCAGAACCAAGCAAAAAGTGGTAGATAAGAACCCGAGGACTCCAGCTAGAGATTTCAGCAATCTCATGGGGCGGGGAGTCAAATCTGGAGTTCGAAATGCCCAACAAGTAAGACCTGAGGGCCAAGGCATCTGGGTGAAGATTGGTTCACAATGCCAGGCCCTTTCCCCCCAAAGGCATTTGCAGATGGGTAAGGCACAAGGCCTAAGCAGCAGGGGCCCAGGTAGCGAAGGGCTGCTGAGCCCAAAAGCACCCACCGGCTGAGACACCGGGAAACTGAGCAGAATTCTTGGCAGTCAGATGGGGCAGGGGAAACAAATTGGAAATCAGAGCCCCACTGAAGGGGAAGGGAAGCCCAGAGGGTGAGGCCGCCGGAGAAAAGGTAAGTGGGGAGCAAGGAGCCTTCACAATTCTGACAGGCGCCTCAAATCAACCAGGACTGCACAAGGATGGCCTTCCAATGCTTATACTGCCTTCCAAAAAGCCTAAATAAATCCTACAATGAAAAATAACATCAGGCAGAGCCAAAAAAGGTATCTCCATACTAGAAACAGACCCCTGGTGATCCAGGAATTGGAGGGATCTGATACAGACTTTCCAATAGCTGGGATTAATATGGTCAAGAAAGTAAGTGACAAAATAGAGGATTTCTTCAGAGAACTGGGATCTTTATGCAAAAGCTTCTCATGGGAATTGTAGTGGAATGGATAGAATTTGGAAATTGACATCCTTGAAGAAGGACTAACATTTTCCATCAGCCAGGAAGAAGGGCATCATAGGGCGGGTGAGTGCACCTGATACCTGGCCAGGCGGGGGGGAGGGGGGGTGCGGCGCTGCACTGCAAGGTGGAGAGAGAAGGGGGTGGGGCTGGCAAGGCTAGTGTGCTGGGGAAGAAATTCAGGGAAGGCCAGTTACAACCACGTGATGTTGGAATTTGAATGCTGGATAAAGAAATTCGATTTCTGTTCTGCAAAATGAATAGTAGTAGTTAGTTTGCGTCTCAGTTTGGGTTCAGTTTGCCGCAGGGTCAATTTAGAAAATGTAAAAAATGACATCGTTTACATTTTACAAAAATTAGTCTTCTTTTCAAATGTCAGGAAAATACAATATCTGCACCCGTACTTAGAGCATTTTTAATGTCTCCTCCATCCGAAAGAGTCTTATCTTTGGGGCTATTTTTATAAAACTACATAATAAGCCTATATTACTGTTTCTGACTGTAACATTGAACTTTTAAACAAATTTTGGTATTGAGCAAGACTTTTTTTCAGCTGGTTTATTTTGTCCTTCCTTCGCTGACCTTGTAAACTACTTAATTGCGAAATGTGGTTTGTCTCCCAGTGCCTCTTAACATTGTATTCTTTAAAATAGAGATTTTTCCATTGCATGGGAGACCAACGGCAGCATCTTTAACACAAGCGCACACAAAGCAGGGCTCCTCATTCCACTTACTTAGAGACATATGGTTTTCATCAGCACTTCTCTCTTCTTGGCAGAAACCATGCTAAGGATTTAAATTTTCTTTAGCAAATAGCCCACCCCTCTCACACCAAGCCCCTGTTTGCTGTTCTTGCTCTTCTTCTGTCCCCACCATCCCTCCCTCCTTCTGTGTTCCCAAAAAGTGCCCTCAATCTCCTGCCAGGCAAACCCAGTTGATGGAGTTGCCCTGCCTTTCAGACCCTGCCAGTAGAGCCCTGCCCCAGGAAAGCAGCCCAAAGGCCTCTGGGAGTAGAAGCAGACCAAGCTGAGCATGAACCATCTCTCAGAAAAGATGGTTCCTGAAATTAGATCGGCTGACCAGCTGGGAGCCATTCTTTGCACAGACAGCGAACAGGTAATGAAGACGGTTCAGGGATTGGAGACCACTGAGATTTGGGGCATCCTGCCACCATGCTGATCCGGGTGGGGGAAACCAAGTGCCACCTCCTTGCCACAGGCTCTCCCCCAGTACTTGTCCTTCTTGGTGCCACTGAGGGAGGCAGGAAGGTCCTACCTCAGTCACCATCTCAGCTGGCAGCAAAGTTTGGTGATCCCTCAATCCTTCTAACCATCCTTCCTTTGGAGGCTGGCTGAGGCCCCCTGATGTCTAAGTGGCTGGAAAGAAATACCTGAGTGCTAGTGAGCTGGGCCCTAAACAAAACAAAATGTGAGACACCCAGGCATCGGCAACCTCACCACCATCATATTTACTGCAACACGGAAGATTTCTGCCTCCAGGCTGCACTGAACCCATGCATGCATGCCTCTCCACCTCCACTGCCTTACCCCAGTCTCCTCTCCCACCTGGACTCTTTCACTTGTCTCCCAGGGCAACCCCTTGATTCTACTAGGGACTCCCCTTAGTCCACTCTCTGCACAGGGGCAGAGAAGCTTTTTTTTTTTTTTTTAAGATTTTATTTATTTGACAGAGAGAAACAGCTAGAGAGGGAACACAAGCAGGGGGAGTGAAAGAAGGAGAAATAGGCTTCCCCACCCCCAGCAGGGAGCCTGATGCGGCCTCAATCCCAGGACTCCAGGATCATAACCCGAGCCAGAAGGCAGACACTTAAGGCAGAGAGGTTTTTAAAAACATAGAGCATGTCAGGCCCTCATTGAAAACCTCCTCAGTCACTCTCTTTGCACCTAGAGTAAAATACGAACCCCTCAGCATGGCCCCAGAGGTCCTGCTCATCTCTCCAGCCTCACCCTGTGTGACTTCCCCATCCTCCATGACCCCCAATTGCCCTGGCTTCCTTTCAGTCTCTCAGAACTCCAGCATCCTCAAACCTCCAAGGTCGGGAGCCAGTGCAGCCTCCACCTCCACCTGCAGCTCAGGGCCGCAGAGCTCCTGCCCATACAGATGAGTCTGATGGAGGGACACAGTCATGAGCTCCAGCCTGGAGGTAAGATGGTCCCCTCCTAGGACTGGGCTCTAGACCTCTGGGCCTCATCTAATCCAACCTCTCCTTTTCCAGCTAAGGAGACAGAAGCCCAAGCAGGGGCAGGGATGTCCAGCTGCTGAAATAAATTTATAGAAGAACCAGCCCAGAAGCCTTGTGTCTTCACTCGCCCGTCAGTGCTCCTTTGCCCTCCACAGGCCACCAGGTCACAGGCCATGGGTGGCAGCGCAAGAGCAGAGAGGAGCCAGGGCTATAGTTTGTGCAACATTCAGGAGACCAAATTCTAGTCTGACAGCTTCCCTCCAGGACCCGGGTGCAGTGGAGCTCTGATTTAGACAGATGAACATTTCTTGATGCTTCCCATGGGCCAGATGCTCCAGCAAATGCTGGGGACTTGCCAGGGCTTACCATTCTTTGACCATGTAGGGTTCTAGAGGCCTTGGGTTTGAATCATACACAAAAGACCCTCAGCCTCATAGAGACAGAGTGGCCCTAGGCAAGACTCAGGGCTCCTGAGATCTGGCTGGAGGAGGGAGAGGAGGGCCTTCCTATGGTTCAGGGCACCCCAGACACAGCAGGAACTGGGAAATAAGGGTATAGGCTATTTTCAGAAGGCTCCTTCATGGGGGGATATGATGGACCTAGGGAGGGGCTGACAAAGGAGGGGTGGTGCCTGAGGGGGGAAGATATATCGGACTGGGCAGGTGGGGCTGACAGAAACATCTCTGAGCTATAGTCAGGCTCAAGCAGTGAGAAAGACAATGCTGGAATTTAAACAACCAACAAAACTGTTCTAGCCACTTCTGCCTTCCAGGGGGATAGCGTACTTTCATATCAAGGGATGATGGATCTTCACATGCTTATGGAGACTGTTAGGGGAAGGAGTTAAGATGAATAATTTGATTATGTTAAAGGAAAAGCTAATTTCCAAGCTGGTCCTTAAATGTTTTCTTGGCAGGCAGAGACTGGTCCAGAGGCAATCTGGGGCAGTGGGTGGGGAAGAGCTGCTCCAGAGGATCCTTGCTGTGAAGGAAGGGAGGGAGGGAAAGAGGAAGGGAAGGGGGAGAGAGAGTCCTGGAAACAGGTGGATGCTGGGCCTCAAGGAGATGAGATTGAGGGCAGTGGCAGGGGAGAGGGGCTAAGAGAATACCTGATATTTAACTTTAAGGTGTTTTCTGTGCTAAGACACAGTGCTGCTCTACCAGTTACATCTAAGGACATGTGTTACATATGCCCCAGTGTTAGGGTTACTGTTGGGAAATCAATAAAACGGATCTGTATTTTGCATTTGTCTTGACACAAGTCAGAGAAGAAAACATATTTGAAAAGGAGGCAGGCAGTGGAGAAGAGAAGGGAGAGAAAGGAAGGGAGGCGGGCTGGATGGATGAAGGGAAGGAAAGAAAGAAAAAAGGAAGGGAATTCAATAGAAACAGTAAAAGGGGATTGGGAAAAAATCCCCAGAAGTATTGCAAAAAACCCAGGGTTTCCTTCTATGGTGTGTTGACAGTTTGATCCATTTTCTCTTGGATATTAAAGGACAAGATGACTCCATATGGTCAAGGACTTGGAACACCCAATATGGTAGACATTGGGATTTTAATCTTGTATGTAACTTACTAAGTGATCAGGAAAAGGAAAGCAGGACACAGTGAGGTTCAGAGCAGTTTACAAGGGGCACTTGAAGGGACTCATCACCTGGGAGTCTAAGCCCAGGATGGTTCTGTTGAAGGCAGGTCCTCAGCTCACCTTAACCAGGGGGATTATAGACACTTGTAGGATCTGGAAGGAAGTGGGCTCACTATTCCCTTCTACACACACACAAACATCCTCGGGTCTTCCCGCCCCCTTCCTTTTGCTCTTCCTTTTGCTCTTCTAAATTATGAATTGGATCGCTAACAGCCAGTTAAGATGACTGAATGGTTTCATTTATATTTCAGGGCAGCCTGGGATATTGTTGGCCATAAATGAGGACACATTCTTTTCTACTTTCCCTCCTACTTAGAATCTGAAGTTGCTCAAGGTGCTGGCCTCTGAGAACTCCCCTCAATAGATCCACACTACTTCATTCTTTATAGAAATGTAGATACCTCAAGTCATATATTGCTGTGACCAAGACCCTCCTAACAGCCCTCCCAGCACCTAATCCACAGGTATCAACCTTATATCTTGATTCTTCAGAGAAGAGTTCATCATGTACTTTCCTGGAATACAACCTTTACAGAGAAGTTCCCCCAGGGATTCTAGTGTTGACATCTCCCTCCAGAGGATGATGACCACAGTGAGAAGGATCCATGAACCATCTCAAATTGTGAAATTTATTGGGAATATTGAGTCTAGGGAAGAGTAAATCAGAAGAACACACAACTGTTGGTAAGGACTCTCACTTCTAGTAAGAGAAATACAACAAATTAAATTAAGCAGGAAAAAAAATTATTGTCTTCTGTAAAAGAAAGGATTGGCTCAGATCCAGTAGCTCAACAATGTCCTTGGGGTTTCTTCTATTTTTTTCTCTCTTCTCTAACTGCAGATTTCTACTTGGCACTGCCCATGGCTGGACCTTGTGGTTCAAACTACAGCCTGAGGGCTTGGTCTCACATCATCTCTGAGGACTTGGTCTCACACCATTTCTCAGTTATTTTCTGTCCACATGGCAGGAAACCTCTTGGCCACCAGGAGACCTAGAGTCATACTCCATCAGTTTAGAGACCCTGCCAGAAAGAGATGGTCTCTCTAACAGCCATCAGAAAAGTCCTAGGCATGGGGTGCCTGGGTGGCTCAGTTGGTTAAGCGACTGCCTTCAGCATAGGTCATGATCCCAGAGACCCGAGATCGAGCCCCACATCGGGCTGCCTGCTCGGCGGGAGGCCTGCTTCTCCCTCTCTCACTCCCCCTGCTTGTGTTCACTCTCTGGCTGTGTTTCTGTCTGTCAAATAAATAAAATATTTTTTTTTAAAAAAGTGCTAAGCATGATTCACTAACACAAACTTGAGTCACAGGATTCTTCCTGAACCAGTACCTGCAGCCAGGAGGTCAGTTGCTCCTGTTGGGCCTGTCCTGGGTCACAGGCACATTCCCTGTTTTTGAGAAGATCGAAGTCAACTCTACTCAAATCACGTGGCATAGGTGTACCACCGAAAAGAGGGGTTCTGTTACCTCAGGAATATTTAAGAGGTGCTTCCAGATAAAAGTAGAAAATGTCTACTACAATGGTCTACAAATTTATAAGATACTCTGAAGTTTTTTCCTTTCTATATATTATAAGTTTGTTCCCATCACCATCTTGCTTGATATCCTTCAATGGCTCCCCAGGGCCTATAAGACAAAGTCCAGCTCCTTGGAATGGCTTAAAAAGCCCTCTGTTCTCTGGTCCTGGCTTCCTGCTCAACTTCCCTGCCTACCACTCTCTGTCTCCCTCTTTCCCCAGGTACCCCTGCACTGAGATCCAGGCAGGCCTTGGTTCCTCACCCAAAGCATGGGCCAGGATCTCCCCTAATTCTGTACACCACAGCCTAAGATAAGTTAACAACACTGTGTGAAATCTTAGACAGAAGGGGAAGGGAAGTACATACTAGAAAGTATCCTCTAACTGTTCTTAGAAGTGGCTCTGCTGAGAATCCACAGAACCTAACTAATTTCAAAGTCCTTTATAGACCCACTTCCCACCTCACCTAACTGCCTCCATGTGGCCAATGATAAATCTCTCACCACCAGTCAAATATCAATTATTCCCCTTCCTTGGAGTCCAGATCTAAGTGATGCCCCACTCTAGCTCCTGGAAGTAGTTTTCTGTTTTATTTTGATTTGGTTTGTTTTTCTTTTTTTTTCCCCTCTCATTCAAACATAAGATCTGCCTTCCAAATCTTCTTGTCCTGCTCCGGAGTTTGCTTTTTCCATGCCTTACTGACAATAGAGATATCAAAACAAAATACTGTCAAGACATCTCCCCAAAATTGGCATGGTCAGGTTCTAAGAGAAGACATGTGGGATAACCAACTCCCAGGTCCAGACTGGGCTGTGCTAGGCCCAATGTGGGTCATTTGCACAGTCGTTTCTGCAGTCTAAGCTGAAGAAAGAGCACTTCTCTCCACATTTTTCTCTATCCCAACTCCTTGTCTTATGCAAGGTAATGTGAGTAACACCCATAACTTTGCAAGAACACACTAATTTCAGGGATAGGGTAGTTCGATTCCAAAATACGAGATGGTGGTGCTCTAAATAAAATAACGCTCAGAGGCAGAATTTCACAAATTCATTCAATGTGTATTACTAAAGGGTATCAATATTTCAAATGAGAAATTTCCTTTAAGACCCCAGCAGTGTTCTTCCATACTCACCAAGAATGATAGGCATGTCTTTGCTTTATCATAAACAGCATAGCTAAAAGGCCCAACTCAAACAGTAAAGGCTAAAACAAAAAACATCTTCCATAAAGCAAATTTTCATCTTCATCTTAAAAAGTACACAGCTTATAATCCTAGAATGGCATTTTCCCCATTTAAGCAATACCCAACTTATTATAAATTCATTAAAAAGTAATTTTATAATTCCACAACAAAGGACAATTAGGAAAGAAATTAGCTGAAGGCTAATTTCAAGCTAATTTCAAAATTTTATCATGGGAAACCTTTTGACACATTCTATCAAAACCAAACACCAATCTTACATGAGAATTTCCCAAACAACAAAATATTATATAATTGTTTAAATTTTATTTAAAACATAGCTAACCTGGGGAAAAAAATAAAATAAAGAAGAGAGAAAATGTCTAAGCACCAGAAATGAAACAAAAACCTGTACCCATATAGGATCAGAAGAGGTAAACCCCTCCAAAATAAGAGGTAGCAATAGTGAAATCATCCCATAATAGACCTTAATAACTCAGAACACTTACAAGACTCTTGTGAAAAACAACCTCTATTGAAGATGAGCTCATAGACAAAAATTATAAAATACATGCCGAAGTCCAATGCCAAGATGGGCATTCCACTGACCCAACAAATGGAATATGTCATATGAGAGAAATCAAAGACTAAAAAGTTATCTAGAAAGGGCCTTAGTTTAATTGAGTTTAAAAAGATAAAAAAAGGGAAGAGTAGAAATTGTGAATTATAAAGACAAGAGGATTTGCAATCTCTGACTATAATTTTGAGTTTGTCTATTTCTCTTTGCAGTTCTATATATTTTGTGTCATTTTGAAACTTCTTAACATGAACATGCATTTAGAATTGCTATGTCCTTTTGATGAATTGATCACTTTATCATTATGAAATGACCTTCTTTATACTTGGAAATATTCTTTGCTCTGAAATCCCCTTTGTATATGATACCAATATAGCTTTCTTTTTTTAAGATTTATTTATTTATTTTAGAAAGAGAGAGAGAGAGCTTGCAGGGATGTGGGGACAGAGGGAGAAGAAGAGAGAGAATCTCAAGCAGACTTTCCACTGAGAGCAGAGCCTGATGTGTGACTCAATCTCCCCACCTTGAGATCATGACCTGAGTCAAAATCAAGAGTCAGATGCTTAACTGACTGAGCCACCCAGGCCAGTATAGTTTTCTTTTGATTAGTATTAGCATGGTATAACTTTACCCAACCTTCCACTTTTAACCTCCTATGACTATATTCAAAGTGGGTTTCTTATAAGCAGTATATAGTTGGATCATTCCTTTAAAAAAATCCAATCTCATAATCTATGCTTTTTAATTATGAAGTTTAGAACATTTATATTTAATGAGATTGTGGATATGGTTGAGTTTAAATCCATCATTTTGGTATTTGTGTTCTATGTGTCTCATCTGTTCTTCTCTAGTTCCTTTTTTTTGAGTTGCTTAATATGTTTTAAGATTCCATTTTATCTATTCATAGGATACCATGTGAAACTTATTTTATCATAGGTAAATGATAAAATATCCCTTTTAGCCTCAGTATAGTGTACCATAGTTTGGATGTACCATAATTTATTTATCTATGGGTAGAAATCTAAATATTTTTTCAGTTTTTAAATAATACCAAAAATACTGCAATTAATATCTATATGCATACCTCTTTGTACCTCTGTGTTTCTGTAGGACCAAATCTCAGAAGTGAAACTTCCAGGTCAAAGGATACGTACTTTGTATGTTGATGAAATTTGTCAAATTGTCCTCAACAGAAGTTGAATCAATTTGTTCCATCAACAAACAGCAGTCCCTACATCCTTGCCAACATTAGACAGAATCAGTCTTCTTTTATTATTTTTTTGCCATTCTATTGGGGGAGATGGTTGTTATTATTTTTAATTTGCATGTCTCTGGTTTGGGGTGTTATTACACATATTGACATATATTTATTGACCATTTCTGTGAATTTTCTGCTATTATGGGATGGATTGTGTCCCCACCTCCAAAAAATTCATATGTTGAAGTCCCAACTCCCAGCAGTTCAGATGTGACTATATTTGCAGACTGGGTCTTTAAAGAAGTAATTGAGGTAAAACAAGATCATATGGTGGGCCCTAATCCAGTGTGACTATGTCCTTATAAGAAGAGATTAGGACACAGACCTGTGCACACACAGCAGAAAGACCATGTGAGTACACCATGAGAAAGCAGCCATCTGCAAGCCAAGGACCTGCAGGTCTCAGAAGAGACAATGTCCTTGTTGTTGGACTGTTAGCCTTTAGAACTGTAAGAAAATTAATTTCTGTTGTTTAAACCACCCCATCTATGAGATTTCGTTAGCTAGACCTAGCAAACTATTCATATATATTGCCTATTATTCTCCTGGATTGTTTATCTTTTTCTTATTGCTTTACAGGTTTCCTTATATAGTACCAATAATAACTTTTTGTGTAGGGTCACCATATAATTTATCATTTAAACCAAGACACTTAGAGAATGACAAGTATGAAACCAGCTAAGACACCAGAACAAACGGTATAAACCCGAACTGTCCTAAGAAAACTAGAGTATATGTCTGTTATATTTGCTGCCAATTACTCTCCAAGTATATTAATTACTTGTAAAACTTTTAATAGACTTTGTTTTTATAATAGTTTTAGGTTTATGGGAAAATTGAGCAAAAAGTATAAAGAGTTCCCATATACCTCCTTCCCCCATCACATTCCTTTCCTCCCTCCCCACCTGTTCATGAACAATTTTTCCAATTATTAACATCTTAGTGTGGTACATTTATTACAACTGATAAACCAAAACTCCTATATTATTATTAACTAAAGTCCATGTTTACATTAGCGTTTACTCTTAGTATTGTACATTTTATGGATTTTGACAAATGCTTAATAACACGTATTCACCATTACAATATCACTCAATATTACCACCCTAAAAAATGTCCTGTGCTCTATCTCTTCATTCCTCCCTGCCTCCCAAGAAATCCTGATATTTTTACTGGCTCTATTGTTTTGCCCTTTCCGGAATGTCATATAGTTGGAATCACAATATGTAGCCCTTCAGACTGGCTTCTTTAACTTAGCAATATATATATATAAGATTCTTTCATGTATTTTCATGGGTTGATAGCTCCACTTTTATTGCTGAGTAATATTCTATTGTATGGATGTACCATTGATTGTTTATCCATTCACCTATTGAGAACATGATGGTTGCTTCCAACTGTCAGTAATTATGAACAAAGCTGCTATAAATACTTGTGTGCAAGGTTTTGTGTAGCAAAATGTTCAACTCATTTGGGTAAATACCTAAGAGCACAGTTGCTGGGTTGTATGGTAAGTTTATGTTTAGCTTTACAAGAAACCACCAAACTGTCTTCCAAAGTGGATGTACCATTTGCATTCCCACCAGCAATAAATGAGTGTTCCTGTTTCCCCACATCCTCATCAGCATTTGGTGTTGTCAGTGTTTTGGATTTTAGCCATTCTAATAGATGTGTAGTAGTATCTCATTGTTGTTTTAATTTTCAGTTCCCTAATGACATATGATGTTGAACATCTTTTCATATGCTTATTTGCCATCTGTTTGTTATCTCGGTTGAGATGTCTGTTCGGATCTTTTGCTAGTTTTTTAATTGGGTTGGTTTTCTTCTTATTGATGAATTTGAAGAGTTTGTCATATATTTTGGTTACAGATCCCTTAAGAGATATGTCTTTTGCAAAGGTTTCTCCTAGCCTATGTCATATTTTTATTATTTTAATGGTGTCCACAGAGCAGAATTTTTTTATTTTAGTGAAGTCTAACTTAGCAATTTTGTCATTCATAGATTGATTTTGAATCTAAAAAAATCTTTGCCAAATCCAGGGTCACCTAGATTTTCACCTTTCAGCTATCTTCTAGAAATTTTAAATTTTTGTGACTTACATTTAGGTCTATGATCCCTTTTCAGTTAATTTTTGTGAAGACCGTGAGGTCTGTATCTAGATTAATTGTTTTTGCATATAGCACTATTTGTTGAAAAGACTGTTGAAAAACATTTCTCCACTATATTGCTTTTGCTCCTCTGTTAAAGATTATTTGACTATATTTTGTATGGGCCTATTTGTAGGCTCTTTATTCTATTTCATTGATCAATGTTTTGATCACTATAGCTTTACAATAAGTCTTGAAATCAGGTAATATCAGTCCTTCAACTTTGTTCTTCTTCAATATTGTATTGTATATTGTATTCAATATTCAATATTGGGTCTTTTGCCTTTCCATATAAACTTTAGAATCTGTTTGTCAATATCCACAAAATAATGTGCTGGGATTTTTGGATGGGATTGCTTTGAATCTTTGGGTCAAATTGGGAAGAACTGACTTCTTAACAATTATTGAATCTTCCTATCCATGAACATGTATTTTTTTTCATTTATTTATATCTGCTTTGATTTCTTTCATCAGCGTTCTGTACTTTTCTTTACATATATTCTATACATGTTTTATTAGATTTATATGTAAGATTTTTTTTTCTTTCTTTCTTTCTTTCTTTCTTTCTTTCTTTCTTTCTTTCTTTCATGCTGATGTAAGTGGTGTTGTATTTTTATTTTATTTTATCTTATTTATTTGACAGAGAGATAGGGAACAAAGCAGGAGGAGTGGGAGAGGGAGAAGCAGACTTCCCGTTGAGCAGGGAGTCAGATGTGGGGCTCCATTCCAGGACTCCCAGATCACGACCTGAGCCAAAGACAAAATGCGTAAGGACTGAGCCACCCAGGCACCCTTGGTGTTGTATTTTGAATGTCAAATTCTAAATATTCATTGCTGGTATATAGGAAAGCAATCTACTTTAGTATATTAACCTTGTATCCTGCAACCTTGCTATAATCACTTATTAGTTCCAGGAGTTTTTTGTTGTTGTTGTTGATTCTTCTATATAGGCAACCATGTTATCTGCAAATAAAGACCATCTTATATCTTTCTTCCCATTTTTTACAACTTTTACTTCCTTTTTTGTTGTTCTTTTGCATTAGCTAGGTCTTTCAGAACAAGTTAAATAGGACTGAGGAGAAGGGATATTCTTGTTCCCTATCTTAGAGGAAAAACATACACTTTCTCACCATTAAAGGTGTTAGTTCTAATTACTTTTTTAAGACATAAAAATAAATAAAAACTAATTTAAAATACGCCTCTAAATATTTTAGATTTTGTGTTTTGCTTAAAAAGAAAATTTAAATATAACAAAATAATAACATTTTCTGTAGTGTTCTAGATTGTAGGCAGACAATCAACAGTAAAATACATGTCAACAGCCTGTTCCTGACAGATTACACAGCATCCCAGGCTCAAGAAGATTCTTGAGATTCTTAAAAAGTCCTTCCCTATTCCAAGGTTATACAAATATATTCCTATATTTTCTTGTAATACAATTGTATTTCTTGTAATACAACATAATTTTGTTCTTTCCCTGCACCTCTTTAATTCATCTAAAATTCATTTTGCATATGGTGGGAGATAGGAGTCTATGGTAGATAAATACTACACATTGGCTGGATCAAAATTCATATCTACCCTTTTCTGATGTGTCTTACTGTGTTACAGGGACTCCCTTGAAGTTAGAATTCCAGATGTAAAATAAACTCTTCCAGTTAAATGCCTTTGAGATCTGCTAGAGCTCTTAGTCAGTGATTGAGCATAGAGAAGAAAATAGGGCGTGGCCATTTCTTCCCCACATAGAGGAACTCCTCTATGGGAAATGTTTATGGTGACCAAGACTTTTTCAAGGCTACATCACAGTCTGAGCCTTTTTCAACCCAGTCTTCCTTCCTCTCCCTTTCCTTTCACAGGTGCCAGGCCTATACCACAGTCTGAAGGCTTTGCTTGCTACTCCTGTTCCCTCCCCTCTTTATCTTTCACAGGCATTATCCCAACAAATCTCCTGCCCCCTAACTCCATCTTGGGTCTGCTTCCTAGAACACCTAGGCAGATAGAACTCACATGAAGCTTTGCGTTATATGAGAAAAAGGCAACGCAGCTTCCATTCTACTAGCACAGATCCTGGCAATGGTGATGTGGTTTTGGAGCAGTATCTGTGGCAGAAACGTCCTGCTATCTGGCAGCTTCCAGACTGTAGCAATGACAGCATCTCTTTCAGTGGCTCAGTTCTGTGCCATGGCTCTGAAGTTATTCTGGTAAATTCAACCTGAATTTTTTTTCTCCAACACTCCCTGCAATTCTGGCTGCTGTACATACCTTCCTTAAGTTCCTTTCTGATTAAAATAAATAGAATACATTCTCCTTTTAGGAAGTAAAATCATCACCAATATAATATATAAATGTTTTACCAAGTGGATAATCTATTGTTTGAAAACCATTCTTGGACAATCCTTTCCCAGAGATTTAAAATTAAAAAATTAAAAACCATTTCCATGGATCTTTTTCTTTGCTCTGTTCCATTGTTTGTGCTACCTGTTTTTATACCAATATCACTCCATATTGACTACTTTATAGTAAATGTTTATATGTGAAAGAGCAATTTCCTTCCCATTGTTCTTACTGTATAAAAATATGCCTGGCTATTCTTATGCATGTTTTCCCTTGGTGACTTATAAAATTAGCTTGTAAAACTCCATTTTAAATACTCTTATTAAGTTTTTATTGGTATTTCACTGAATTTATAGATTAATTTGGGGAAAACTTACATCTCTGCAATATTGGATCTTTACCAGTACCCATTTATATTAGGTACTAGCTAAATGGCTTGGGACTGGGCCTGACGTTGGAAGGCACAGTGCTATTCCAGGCTAATGAATTTGGCCAAGAGTAGATTATTGGTGTCAGAGAGAGTGAGAGAAGTTTTGCAAAATGGTGAGAATGTAAGTCAGACCACCTCGAGTTAAGAAGTGGTTTGATGACAATATATTGAAGTATAAATAACCATCTTTCATATAAAAGGAAGAACTTTAGGCCATGTGCCATGGCTGAGGAAGGGATCCTTGAGTCATGAGCCCTTCCATGAGAACTATCTCTGTAGTGTAACCAAAAAAGTTTCCCAAATTCTAGGTATCATCAAGATGGGATTGAAGAAGACACAACACTGAAGGTTCCAGAGAAGTTGGAGCCAGAGGAGAATGGAGGAAAAGATCAGGTCATGGTTCTCTGAGGACCAAGATAACTAAGAGAGAGCTTGGCAGATGCTATGGGAGAATGAAATGGGACTGGGAAGGGAGGACTGATGCTTGGAGAGTCAGGAGAGGGGGGCCACCTTCGGAAGATACTGGATATGAGCTGAAACAAAATTTATAGAGTCACAGCATCTCTATACAAAATAAACCTGCAACACTGACCACAGACTAGTCCCATGCCCATTATCTGGGCAAAGACGCCCATTGACAAGGTTTCCTTCCTCAATCTTTCCTCTGCAGGAAGAAGCTTCAGTTCTCAATACCACTTGCTTGGGCATGTATGGTTGCTGATGACTCATTGCAAGTGGAGAATGAGGGTCCATGGGGGGTGATATC
Source organism: Spilogale gracilis (assembly GCA_004023965.1). Taxonomy (NCBI): domain Eukaryota; kingdom Metazoa; phylum Chordata; class Mammalia; order Carnivora; family Mephitidae; genus Spilogale; species Spilogale gracilis. The sequence goes on along the minus strand of PITA01001628.1, from coordinate 146,070 downwards.
TCCTCCCAGGGCCAGAACTTCAGGCTCTGCTGGTGACAGAGGAAGTGTCAGAGAACGTAGGGAGCTCCCTTGACACCTGCTTAGAGCTGTCATACTAGAATGCTTTCCACATGTCTTCTGGACTGAGCCAAGCTCTCTGGAGACATTTGGGTCCCCACAGCCACCGTTGACCTCCAGACTGGATCTTCTTTTTCCCTATCTTTTTATAATAAAACATCTGGATAACATTTCAGAGTTTATATTCATTATCTCATTTGACTGCCTAAAAACACTAGGATTTAGGTGAAGCTATAATTACTGAGGGGGAAATTGAGGCTTAAAGAGCTGTTTTTGTTTGTCTGTTTGGGGTTTTTTTGACCTGCCAGAGGGCACAAAGCTACTCAATTATCGATCTATTTCACGTGGTAAATGTTTCCTGAGGGCCTTCTGTGTACCCACCACTCTGGAGACCCAGAGCTGAAAGACCTGTCCACACTTATCTGGGAGCTCCCAGGTTGGTGTGCAGACAGTCATGAACAGGTAATTCTTTTTTTTTTTTTTTAAGATTTTTTATTTATGTGTGAGAGAATGAGAGAGCGCATGAGAGGGGAGAATGTCAGAGGGAGAAACAAACTCCCTGCTCTGCAGGGATCCTGATGTGGGACTCAATCCCAGGACTCCAGGATCATGACCTGAGCTGAAGGCAATCGCTTAACCAACTGAGCCACCCAGGCATTCTAAACAGGTAATTCTAAAGAAACATTATTGCCCCAAGGGTACTTGGTACCAATCCAAAGGTTACACAGGAAGAAGCCCCCAGGATGGCCTGGAACAGTCTTCAAAGACACAGAGGCAGCATTTGAGCTGAGACTTGAAGAATGACTAAGAATTTTCCAGAGAGAACAGTGGTATTCCAGGAAGGGAACAACGTGGGCAGAGGTACCCAACATGCGAGGACACAGAGTGTTCACAGAAACTCTAAGTTGTTCTGGATCACTGAGTCACACAGCCGTGGCGGAAGGGGGGGTGGCACAGAGACGGGGACTGGCTTGGCTGAAGGGGCGTTCATTTGCTGGCCAACATGCATGCAAGACATGATCAGAAGCTCGTACTAACTCATGGAATCTTTCTCCTGCCTCGGGGCTGGGGACCTCTGAGCGTAACTTACCCTCCAGAGGCCCTACAGGATCAGCCTGGATGTCCTCTGTGGGACTTCATCTGCACCCTAGCCTGGGCTCCTCTGTCCCGCCCCGCTCCTCTCTCCCCTACCACTCTCCCCGGGAGCACTTCCCTAGCAAGTCCTCATCTCAGGGATATTCCTGGGAACCGACTCCAAACATCTGCTTTATTATTTTCAACCCACTTATGGCTGCTTGGCACCACGCGACATCTTGCTTGTTCACTGTCTGTCCCCTTCCACTAGAACATAAGCTCCGCGAGGGTAGAGACCCGGCCCCTGCCTGGAAGAGTGCCCAGCACATAGTAGGTGTTTTGTGCCCAAAGATATTTTGCTGAATAAATGATCTCAATAAATTCTCACAAGAACCCTGTGATGTAAAAATTATCAACCCATCTTCCAGAGGAGGAGATAGTCTCAAGGAAGTGGAATAACTTGGCGAAGTTGACACTTGCAGTCGCCGGCACAGCCAGGGCTCCAAACCGCCTACGTGACTTCAAACAAAAGCTTAGGCTTTTAAACCCAAGCCCCTGTTTGTAATTTCCAGAACATTCCAGTATGAAAGAGTCTACTGAAGTTGCTTCTTTTGTAGAGAAATATCTTTCTTACTCCTTACCCCACTCCCCAATTGACTACGGCCATACCCTGTGAGCCCCTCTGGTCTCTGATCAGATTCTGGCTCTTTCTCATGCTTGTTTCCTCTTCTCTTCCATGAAATCCTTTAGGATAAGACTTTACCTTACTCAGACAGAAGACTAGCAATCTGCAAATGTTTGTTAAATGGAAGAAAGGAAGGACTTGTCCGGGGGGGCTCATTTTTTGCGGTGTAAATACTTCTTCCATGGCCCCTAGCAAGCAAACCCCTCTCTGTTCCTGAAATGCCAAACTGGAAAGAAATACACAGTTGGCTTCGGGAGTCAGAACGGCTCCAGTGTCTCACTGACCACGTCCACTTGATTTAGGAGAAAACTGAGATTCAGAAACTTGTCCAATTTCATACCATCGGTACTAGCGGGGAGTAGGATTGAAGCCCAGGCCTGATTGCTAGGAAGCTCTTCCCTTCCCCACACAAAAGCTCTCTGCTGCTGCTGAGGGGAGATGTTTGTGCTTGTGGAAGGAGTCATAACTTAAAATCAGAGGATATAGGTTTGGAACCTGGCTCTACCACTTTCTAGCTGGGAGACCCAGTGGTACCACTCAGCTTCTCTTAACCTAAGGCCTCAGTCTCCTCATCAGTGAAGTGGGAATGAGTGAACAACATACACGGTATCTCTGTGCTTTTGGTGAAGATGGCCAGCCAAGCTTTGTGGCAGAAAATCTCAGTCTTAAAGCAAAAGCAACACCCCACTGCGGGAGGAGGGGGAGGAACTGCTCCCCAGGGAGTCTGTCTGCTCTGAGGACACTGCTTCCTGCAGCCCCTGGGGCTCCTATCCTGCCTCCTTTTGCATGTGTGTCTGTCACCTGAGGCAGGTGGCAGCATCCTGGGGTGCCGGCTTCAGTCCTTCCACAGGCTGTGCCCCTCAACCTCCTAACTCCTGACATTCCGGCCCAGGCCCCTCCCTCCACCTCGCCCCAGGAGCTCAAGCCCAGCAAAAACCAGAACTCTTCCCAGAGCTGCTGGAATCCTGTGCCCCATAAATCAGGATGCATCCTGAGCTGCAGGACCAAAGGAATATTCTGGGAAAGTGAGTGATGATGATTGTTTCTAAATACCATCCTGCACCTCACCGAGCTCAGACCCCAGCCCCAAATTAAGGCTTCTTCCACCACCCCTCATAAGGATTTCTGGGCTCAAACCTCCCTCCCTTGACATCCAAGTAGCATGTTGTGGAAAGGGCCGGAAAGGGCCCTGGGACAGGGCTCAGGACTCCTGGAAACTCTTCCCTGTTCTGTGGCGTGACCAGGAGGGAGTCCAGCAGCCCCTCAGAACCCGCGCTCACCCAGACCCGCTGAAGTGGAAGGAGGGAGGCAGGTCTTTAAGAACCTTTGTGAATGGAAAACATTGTGTTCTCTGGAGACCAAGACTATCCTCAAACCACGCAAATTCTCACTGCGCACACACACACACACACACACACACACACGCATGCACCCCCACGTGCACACTCCCATCTGTCTCGTCCTGAGCCTCCCTGGATTTCAGAGATGGACACCGTGATGTTGACTCTAGGCCTCAGAAGAAGGAAAAGGTATTTCCAGGTGACCTGAATCTGTGCGGCGCGTGTAGAGGAGCAGAGAAGGGAAAGCATGGACTGGATACTGAGAGAACAGGAAACAGGAGTGGAGTGGCTTCTGGAACTGACTTCAGGAGGAAAAAGAGCTCTGGACTTCATGCCCTGCTGGCTCCAGCATCCGGGACCTTCCACGGGGCATGTTGGGCCTGACGCCAAAGGGCCCGTGTGGGTCTGAGAAAGGGACAGCTCTCTCTGAGTGACTAGGAGCTCAGAGAAAGAGCTTGAGAATAGAGGAAGGCTAGTCCCTGACAAGGACTGGACCCCCTCCCCAGTGGGCTGGTACAAGCAGCCAGCCAGAGGGAAATCACAGGGGCCAGGGTTGTCCTTGTCCTGACTTGTATGCAGTGGCATTCCAGCACTTTCCTTTTAGTATGTCTGAGGGGTGGTGTGGGCAGAGGAGGCTGGGGACAGCAGAGCTCAGAAGCAGTGGTCGAGATTTGTCACATCTCCTGGGCATCAAAGGGACAGGAAAAAGGCACTGAGAGACATTCTGTGGGAAGTGAACCAAGAAGGGGAGATTAGCGATGGGAGAATCCAGTAGGCCAGGGCCCCTCTCATGTGACGTCACCCTGGTGAGCTGACCATTCTCCCAGACCAGACCTTGTCAGGGTCTCAGGACGGATCCAGTCCACGGGACTGATTTGCCAGTCACACTCCCCAGAGTTGGGAATCTGTAGACCAGCCTTGGCCAACGTGTTCAAGCCTAATGAGGGCTCTGAATCCCCACAGCCCCCACCAAGCCTGCCCAGCCTGCGCCTGGAGCCCCCAGGGGCTGAGACTGTGAGTGTGGGATCTGGCAAAATCTGAAGGCCCCTCCATCGTGGCCAGAGCAGCTCAGTCATGCTCTCAGCCCACATC
>PITA01001628.1:0-141722 GCA_004023965.1 Spilogale gracilis | reverse complement strand
CTGATGGTCCTTTGCCATATCCTTCGGAGGCTGAGCAGGTCTCTGAGGGCAACTTGCAAGAGTTACCCTATGGCCGGCTAATGAAAGGGGCCTTGGCCTCTCCCAGGGCAAATGTGGAACCCCCGAGAATATAGGCCTCCGCACACAGGATGTTAGGGCTGGTGAGGACTTGCTAGACCTCCCAGCGCACCCCCCACACAACCCAGATGAGGACCCCGAGTTCCACAGCTATGACGCAGCTACTCTTTGGTCACAGAGATGAGTTCCAGGACCCCCTGAGGCTGAACCTGAGCCTTGTCTTCCTCCTGCAGCCCGCCTTCCCGCTCCTGAGCCCCTGCTCAGTCCTGGAAACCCAGGAAGCTCTCCCGAGCCTGGGTGAGGACCCCACATCTCTACCTACTTTCCCAGGACAGGCGTTGGGAATGGCCAAGGCGAACTCTGGCCAGGGCAGGAAAGTGCTGTCTAAACATGCCGTGGAGCCTGCGTGTCTGGCTCGGCTGGCTGTCACCCCGGCCAGGTGGGCCTCTGACACACAGCAGGAATTTTCCATTCGCGCATCCTCTGGCTGGTTGGGATCCAAGGCATTTTTTAGTTGGGCTTTTTTTTTTCCCCCCAGTTGTCTCCCCTGCCCCTTGAAATTTCACCCTGGGGTCCAGAGCATGGGTTCCTAAGTCCTAAGGCTTCAGGGACTCCCACCTTCCGCCACCCGGGAGGTACCGGTTAATACTAAAATACAGAATTCTAGAATGTAGGGGCCAGAAAAATGCTTTTTTTAAAAATCTACGCAGTGCAGTTGAAGCTCAAAAAAAAGAAGGCACGCTGAGTCCACACCACCAGTGAGTGGCACAACCAAGATCAAATACGGGTCTGTTTTCCCTGACGGCTATATTTCCACTGTGCCAGCTGTCCAAGGTTAAGAGCCAAGGTCCCTGAGAGACCCCACAAGCCATGTGAGGAAGTTCCAAAGATGAAGCTGCAAGCAGGAGCTGAGCCACCCATATGCGGAACCTGCCAGAACACAGCTGCCCTTCACTCCTGTTCCGGGCCCGCAAAAACTCCAACGGCTCCTCTCAGAGGAAAGGCCCGTGGGTGATGGGTGCACCCTTCAGGGGTCTACAACCCCCTCATCCTGTAACACAGTGGGGGGGATGTTTCCTGGGTAAGGGTGAACTTGACCTTGGTCCAAGGCATTCATTGGGCAGTAATTAGGGCCCTGGCCCGGTAAACATGTGTGAGAAACAGATAGAGCCCACAGAGCTTGAATTGTGTGGGATCTTTGTCCAACTGTGCAGGGGACTGCAGTAGGCTGCCAGAGGCAGGACGTTTGTCCCCAGGGCAGGGTCCCTGGTGGTAAGAGCAATACCTAAGCCTGAAGGCCATGTTCATAGTCAAGGGGAAAAGACTGACCTCCAAGTTGAATGGCATTCTGCAGGCTCCTCCCTTGGGCCCTGGGAATGTTCTGCAGAGTCATAAATAGCACCCCAGAGTAGGGGCCTTCACAGGGCAGGGACTCCGGAGCTTCCAGCCTTGATCAAGGAGGTGGAGGTGGGGGAGGTGACGGCAGAGAGACCGCTCTGCGCATGAGGCCATTTGGGCTAGGCAACCTCAACCTCTGTGATATTTCTAGAATGAGGTCCCCAGGGACCAGCCTAGCATTTCTCAGAGTAAGTTCTGTGAAATAAGAAAAAAGGGTGCTAGGAAAAAAAATTTTCCAGAGTCAATAAGGTTAAATCAATCACAGTTCCTCAAACGTATCACAGATTTCCCACGGATCTCCTGGAGCAGTGGTTCTCAGCCAGGGGCAAAGCCACCCCCCAGGGGACATTTGGCAATGTATTCAGACATTTTTAGTTGTCACAACTGGAGGAGTGCTATTGGCGTCTGATGAGTAGAGCTCTGGCAGCAGCGAACCCGCCGTGCCCAGGACAGCCCTGCCACACAGAATCCTCTGGTCAAAATGTGCCGTGATGGAGAAACTCGGGCCTGGAGCACTGGGTCTCCCAAGGGAAGCGTCCAGGGCCTGCAGTGAAGAGAACACTTGTCATTCTCTGAGGGCACTCAAGATCTGCTCTCCCTTCCTGTGTGTGAGGATCTCCTCTCCGCGGGGAGGCAGGAGCTGCCTCCCAGAACAGAGGCTGAAAGTGGCCAGTTCACCTTTCCACCTGCCCCGAGGTAGGGTGCCGGCACGTGACCTCCCTCCACCAACAGGTTGCATCTCTGCGGCCTTTGAACCCCAAGCTTGTAATGCAAAGCAGCAGAAGTGCTACAGAAACCACTGCAGAGAGGATGGTGGCACCGTGGCGGTGGCTGCCCACCATTTCCAGAGGCTTCCCTGATGGCGCTCAGTGTGGGTCAGGCTGGTGGCACAATCCAGCGCATGGTGCCCCAGGGCGGAAGAGGTGGGGTCTTCCTAGGGCCAGTCCTACACTATGCCTTTGGGCATGATCCCCTACCGGAGAGTCTGTGAGCTACCCCAGATCCTTAGACTCAACCCCCTTTAAGCTTCCATTAGCAGAACTGTCTTCCAGTGCCTGCAAACTAGAACAGACCCCGAGTGATGCTCCGTCCCCCAGATATATTTGAGCACGAGATTCTTTTTCTTGAAGAACATCTCAAGAAGCCTTTGTTCTAGGAGCCTAGCTTGAAGAATACCAACCCAAAAAAATGCCAAAAAGGGATTCCTCTAATCTCTGCTCCAGCCAGAACCAGACTGCAGGCCCACCTCTGCCCAAGGCCATTGGGGACACTCAGCACCTTTTTCCCAGTCCTCGCAAAGTCGGGGCTCCTCCCCGGGGCCCAGAATAACCGCTGCTGGCTGCGGTTCCAAGAGCAGAACTGAATCAAGGTGTGAAAACGATCGGGCTTGTCAGAAGGTGGAAGGAACTGAAACGTGGATGTGAAGTCTGCTGCTTGATCAGGCTGATGGTGCTGGCAGGTCAGAGAGAAGTTTAAAAAGAAACTTGAGGGAAAAGGAGGAAGCTGTAGGGACAGCCAGATAGCTACCCAGAGAAGAGGGAAGCTATCTTAGGGAATTCTATGCCCTGATTTCAGGCAAGGTGGCAAGCCCAGTTGCAGGTGTGTTTAAAGACAGCAATTTTAGATGGCACTCATTCATGTACTTGAGAGTGCGGAGTGAGCACCAGACGCTAGGCAGGTGCTGGGGAGAGAGAGTTGAAGCAAATAGATAGACACAGCAGCCTGTCCCTGCCCTCCTGGAGCTTATGGTCCAGTGGGGGGAGAGAGGCAGACATCCAAGGCTGGGGTGCACAACTGGTCTTCTTGCTGGGATGGTGCTTCGTTACCAGGGAAGAGAGGGGAGCCAGAGGACCAGAGCGGGAGGACCTAATGTCTCTGGTGTCAAGGAGGACTTCCCTGGGGAAGGGATGGTCAGAAGAATGGGTACGTGCCAGCTAGAGATAGGGGAGATCTGGGCAGAGGTAGGGGGCACAGGGGCAGAGACGGAAGGAACATGGTAAGTTTGGAACTTGAAAGAAGGTTCCCAGAGCCCAGAGGGCCAGACCAAATGGACCTCACTCAAAGCCTGGCTGAAGAGGTTGGGGGCCGGGGTGGAGAGCAGATCCACGAGAGCCCTCAGGCTACAGTGAGGTCCAGCTCTTCATCCTGAGAGCCCTGAGAACCCCCGGAGGATCCAGACTGGATCCACATGACCCAGGCGGTGGAGAACCTGAAACTAGAAAAAAGCGATGTGGCTTCTTCAGTTGGTGAAGCAGATGAAGGGCCCTTGGCCCCAGATGGGGTCAGGCAACCAGGTGAACTAAAAAGAGGGAGCAGAAAGGGGGGACTGGGCTCTGGGAAACAAACCACAGGCTGGTGTTTTCCCATGTGATTTTGCATTCATGGCAGAGCTGGCGAACCATGAACACAATCCTGCCCTGCACAGATCCCAAAGGCATGCCTCCCTGTCCCCTCCCTCCCGTGCTTGCTGTCCAGGCTGTCAGAGAAGTTCTGGAAGACACTGGCAGGGCCCTTGAGAAATGGGCGTAGGAAAAGGAGAGGGAAATAAGCAAGGGGGGCTAGCCCGCAGCTCCAAGCAAGCAGCTCTGGAGAGTGGGCTGGGAAGAAATCTTGGAAAACTGGCTGGTCCAACCACCCCATTTGGGGTGGGGAATGGGGATGGGGAAACAGAGGTTCAGGGTTGAGGGGCAGAGCTGGAAATAAAGCTCAGGTCTTTGGCTCCTCTTCCAATGTTCTTTCTCCTGCCCCAGGTGTCAGGTGTGAGGGGTGTGTGTGTGTGTGTGTGTGTGTGTGAGAGAGAGAGAGAGAGAGAGAGAGAGATCAGGACAAGGTCATCCTTCTCTCCATCTTTCCATGATCCAGACTGGCCATGATGTTGGCATGAATTAAGATGTTTACAGAAATAAAAAAAATGCTTAGGAAACAAGTTAATCTCTATATGGAGGTGTCCAGTTTCAGAAGGTTAATATCTTGATTTTTTCTAAATCCCCTTTCTGTTTTTTCAAAGAGGATTTGGTGTTCTCAGTCCCGGCTGGGAGCTTAAGAAAACAGAACAGAGTTTCTCTGCCTGCTCTCTTTCCTACATCTCTAGGCCTCGCTTGCTGGACCTAGGGACAGGGACATTGGACACCCAGGGCTTTGGTGCAAACCAGTTCTGTGCTTCAGTTTCCCTCTGTGTACAGAGGCACCGAGCCTTCCCTTTCCGCATCCCGTTCTCAATTCTGGGGGAGAAAGTTGGTGTAGCCAGAAGGCAAAAAGGCTCACTTGCAAGAGCTAAGAAGTGACAGCCACAGCTAACCGCGTTCAGACCTGGCCTGGCAGCTGAGGGCAACCACAGGCCCCAGGGAAGGCTCCGGAAGTGTGTGCACGGAGGGGAGGAAGATGGCAGAGAATGCAGTGTGTTGTGGAGAATAACCCAGGATCCTACCTCCTCCGTTCACTGTCTGGGTGGACCGTGGAGCCATCCTTCCTCCCTGGAAGGATGGAGATGACAGTGGGACCACACAGACACTACCTGTGCACACTGAAAGCCGAGCTTGGGGGCAAACGGGAGAGCTGGAGAGTTATTTCTGGGGTCACCACTGGCAGGTGGACAGAGGCTTTAGCGTGGCCATTTGTGTCCCCCAGTCAAGCTCTTGGAGCTCAACCACCTTTTGGAGTCCCAACCCACCAGACCCCATAGCTTCCCAGCCCCAAATTCCTGGGAAAGACCCTCTTCTGAAGAACGCTGGGCCTCACAGGGTGCAGGGAGGTGAGCTGGAGCCCCAGCCAGGACTAATCGGGTTCTCAAGAATTTTGACCACAATAAAGAAGTACATTCCAGTTTCTCCAGATTCCTAAGGCCAATACAACTACTTCTACTCAAGTCTGGTGCCCTGGCCATTGCCTGGAGCCCCATCATCTCAGAGCTAGGCAGAGATTTTTCAGATTAGGAAGCTCAGCAATGGAATTCCAACGCAATCAAGGCCAAGCACTGTCTCCAGGTTGGTGCCCTTAACCCTTCCCCTCTCTGGACCCATTGCCTCATCTCTTAAGTGACAGTTTAGATCAGATGATCTCCCCGCACCCACCACCCCACATACACACATGTAAGTTTCCTTTGCTGCCTATTTCAAGATTCTACATTTCCACTGATTCTGCTGAGCGTTTGTCTGCCTCTAGCGGGCTCAGTCTTTCCACAGCCCCACCCCACCCCGCCCCTGGCCAGTCACGCCCGCTAGCCCCTTTCCTCCGCCAGATTGCCTAAGCATCGCCCCCCACACACACACCCCCACCCCTGCCCCCACTCTGGGGCTGACTTCCTCCCTGAGATTTGCCTCAGGGGTTGGTTTTCCCCAGCCCTTTTCCAGGAAAGAGGGAACAGAGAGAAGGGAAGGAAGTACTTTGGACATGCCAGTCCCGACTTCAAGACTGGTGATCCCGTATCTCACCTCATCCTTACAACCCATCTTCAAAAGGGAGGTTCACAGCTGGGCGGGGTGAGACCCACCCAGGGGTGCCAACCCTGCAGTATTTCCTCTGCCTCACAGTGACTTTCTTAGATCTACTCCGTTGAAACGGGGCAGAGTTCTCTGTTCTCCGTCCTGACTCAATTCATCAAGCCTTTATTAATAGGCCAGAAGGTTTGCTTGGCAAGGTATTAGGGGAGAGAAAAGGTCGGCGGAGCCTACAGGGTAATTCTCTTCTGGCCTCCAGGCCGGGGCTCAGTCCCTCCCCCGGGGCAGTGTCAGGCCATCATCAGACACCCCTGGGCCTCTGGCAGCCGTTCTTCCATTTGTCCTTTTGGATCCAGCACGTTACAGTTCATTCCTTCGGCCACATTGTTCCTTAACGACATCACTTTTTCCATCTCGCTGACGGCTCTGTGTCCTTCCGCCCAAGTCCTGCCTCCCAGCTGATCTGGGTCTCCCAGAGGTGCTGTGGATTCCATGGATCACTGGACTGTGCCATCTCTGGGCCACCTGAGGTCTGCATGGTGCAGAGACGAGGTCCTCAACTGTGCCTCCCCAGGATGACCCAGCACGAAGACCAACCCTCAACCAGGTGGTTGATGGTCCCTTCCCCTTCGTATCACTTGGTGCGCTGAACACTCTGCCCTTCTCCTAGGCACCCAACTTGAAGTCTCAAAGGCATCCTTCAATTTGTGCATAGCTTAGAGACCCAGTTCTTGCCTGGGCCAGATGCCTGGGCATTGTGCTAGGGCTGGGCCACCAGCAGCGTGGCCTTCCCCCTCACCTCACCACCTTGAATGGGTCACCAAGTCCAACTTATTCATGACAGCCCTGTCTCCCAAGCCAGTCACTTGGCCTCCCCCACAGTTCAGCCCTGTGTCCTACTGGGAGTCAAGCACCTGTCCCTCCTGGGGCAAACCAAGGTCCCGGTTCCTGGAGCTTTCTGTGGCCTCCTCTCTGACTTGCCTATTCATTCATGCAAACAGATCTGGATTCAAATGCTGTATCTGTTGTCCCTTTACCTATAAGAGCTCAGACAAACTGCTTCTCTATGAGCCTCGGTTTCTTCATCTGTAAAATGGAATGCTGCCATTTCAAGGGCTTTGGGGAGCACTGAAGTGTAATCACATACATCCCTGGGAAAGTGTGCATTTCTGGCAGAAAGACAAGAAAGAACGGGGAGCATTTGGAGGAAGTGTGAATACGGCTGGTGGCAAGAGCCCTAAGGGAAGCAAAGGGGATGAGCCCAGAGAGGTCAGATGGGCAGATCGTGGAGGCCACACTAAGGAATGCAGGCTTGGCTCTGGGGGCCATGACGCGGAGGTGGAAGAGCCCCACCCTCGCACCTTTCTTGTCCCTAAGCTGCCTCCACATAGCCATGCAGATTCTCAGTCTGGCACTCCAGGCTCTCCAACAAGCTCTGGGTCCAGCCTTCCCTCCCACTATTCCTGGAATAACATGGGGAAGAAAGTAGCTTCTTCCTTTTGGCCTATCTCCTGGAAAATGATTTGTGTAGGGTGCTGAGGAGCAAGGCGATCCAAGCTTTCATGGTGCCCCCGCTCCCCGCCATAGCCTACCCCCGCCCTCTTCCCTACCAGCCTAAGCAGGGGGAGCACTTCTTATCAACCCTAGCATCTGAATCAAGGTGGCTTCTTCCCCTCCCCCCAACAGATGCCCAACGGCTGTGCGTGGCCAAGCGAGGCCACCAGTTGCCAGTCAGCATGAGGGGCTCCTCTCTGAGGGCACACCAAGGCTTTGGTCTACGACATGGGCACTGGCCATCAGAGATCATCAAGGTTGGGGAAAGCTGGACCTCGGGTGGCCCTCACCATTGGCTTAGGCAAGACCATCCTGGTCTCAGAGCTACAATCGTGAAAATCAAACCAGAGAGAAGGTCTGGAGAGGGAGATCTGGGTCCCAGCTATTCATAATAACATTCTCATCTTTTTTTCTTTTTTTATTGAGATACAACTGACATATACAAATAACTATCTAACCTCTGCCTGCATTACAAAATGATGACCACAATATGCTGATTGACCTTTATCCCCACACACAGACACAGATTTTTTTCCTGTTATGAGAACTTTGAAGATCTACTCTCTCGGCAACTTTCAGACACACAGTTCAGCCTCGTCAGCTGCGGTCACCGTGCTGTACAGTACATCCTGGGCTCGTTTATCTTATAATTAATTGGAAGTTGGTACATTTGACCACTTTCTCGCATTTCACCCACACGTCATCCTCTGGCAACCATCACTCTGTTCTCTGTACCTATGCGTTCAGTTTTTTTCAGATTTGACATATAAGTGAGATCATAGAGTATTTCTCTTTCTCTGACTCATTTCACTCAGCATAATGCCCTCTAGTTCTATCCCTGCTGTTACCAATGGCAGGATTTCTTTCTTTTTATGTCTGAATAATATTCCACTATATATTATACATATGCTATTTTCTCCTACAGAAAAAAAATATATTTTTCTTCATGCATTTATCCATCAATGGACACATAGGTTGTTTCCCCATCTGGGTTATTGTAAGTAATGCTGCAATGAACATGAGGGATGCAGGTATCTTTTTGAGGTAGTGATTTTATTTCCTACAGATAAATCCCGAGACGTGGAATTGCTGGATCATATGGTAGTTCTGTTTTTAATGTCTTGGGGGAAATTCCATACAGTTTTTCATATGGATGCCCGATTAGTTCCCACCGCCAGAGCACAAGGGCTCCTTCTCCTCCTCCTCACCAACTCTTGTTATCACCTGTCTTTTTTAACATAACTATTCTAACAGATGGGAGGGGCGATCTCATTGTGATCTTGATTTGCATTTCCCAGGCTGATGAGTGGAGTTGACTAGTTATGTCTTCTTTGGGAAAATGTCTATTCAGCTACCTGCCCATTTTTTAATTGGATCGTTTGTTTTTTTCTATTGAGTTGTGAGTGTTATTTACATATCTGAAGACCCTTTACCAGGTACATGATTTGCAAATATTTTCTCCCATTCCATAGGCTGCCTTTCATTTTGTGAGTGGTTTCCTTTGTCTATGCAGAAGCTTTTTTAGTTTACATTCTCACCTTTTCTTTTTTTTAATTTTTTAAAAGATTTTATTTATTTATTTGACAGAGAGAAACACAGTCAGAGAGGGAACACAAGCAGAGGGACTGAGAGAGGGAGAAGCAGGTTTTCCGCCAAGCAGAAAGCCCGATGTGGGACTCGATCCCGGGTCTCCAGGATCATGACCTGAGCTGAAGGCAGTCGCTTAATCAACTGAGCCACCCAGGCGCCCCCATTCTCACCTTTTCATAGAATTAATTAGGCTTAGTTTCACATTTATCATCTCACTTGGAGTCCCCCAACCACCATGTGAGGGAGGCTACGGGGAGACCACTGTCCTCATTTTTCCGTGGTTTAGGGAGGAAGCTGAGGCTCACAGAGAGGCCATGACTGGCCCAGGCCCCACAGCTAGTCACCACTGTGGTCTCCTGCCTTCCGTTCCCTGCATGAGGCTGACCCACTAATGGGTTTGGGTCCCACCAATAGCTTCGTCTCAACCAAGAACCCCAGAATTTCAGTGCTGGAAGGGACTAATGTTTCTAATCTCTCCTCTGGCATCCTGTCAATGCCCAGAAATCTTTGACAGAGTTCTTCCTCGGGAGAGGGAGCCGACACGGATAGAAGGGGTACAGCCATGGCCCGAGGTCTCACCTGTCTTCATCATGCTCATTTCCCTCATCTCTGGAGACCTCCTATCCCATTTGCTCTTTCTCTAGCAAGACCCACATGCCTCCAAGAATCTGAGACTCAGAAGCCACTAAATTGTGGTAAAAATAATAATAATAATAATAATAATAATAATAATAATAATGGCTGACTTTTTGTAAGCACGTTTCATTACATTTCTAGAGGAGAAAAGAATATCAGGAGGACATCCATCATTTTTAAAAACATATTATTTCAGGTATTTTTAAAAACAGTCTGAGTGATTAGGCCCTGTGGCATATATTTCCATTTCGGACTAGGATCCAAACCACATGGACGAGACCACATTTCTGTTTTGTTTTGTTTCATTAAACCACTTTATTGAGGGATGATGGACACAAAAAGCTCTATCTATTTAATGTATACAACCTGATGAGTTCAGAGATAAGTACACATCTGTGAAGCCATCACCACAATCTATACCATAAACACATCCATCACCTCCAGAAATCTCCTTCTGCTCTCTTTACTTATTACGATTGTTGTTATTTTGTATGAGAATACTACCATAAGACCTTGTGCCTCTTAGGCAAATTTTAAGTATACAACACAATATTGTTTTAAACTCAGAATGAATCCTCTCTAGTTTATCCTACTCACTTGACAGACAGGGAAACTGCAGCTCAGGTCAGAGAAGCTCTCTCTCCCCAGTGAAATTTGTCTCCTTAGTAGTAGAGCCAAGTCTTGGTCTCAGTCTTTGAGGCCCCGTTCAGGGCCACCTCCACGGTGCTGCAGCCTCACTGTGGCCTGAGATCTGGCCGCTGTGGGAAGGGCCAGGGGACCACTTTCTGAGTAGCCCCTGGTCTCAGCCTACAGAGGTCTGAGCCTCACGCTGCTTTGATGTTCCTACTCACGCATGTGTCTGGCTCAAATGCGTCTGGCTCAAATGGCTGTCCCTTTGGACTGCTGCAAGGGGCTGATTAGATGGAATTACTTTGCCTAGAGCGAGCTATCTGCTTAATAGAATCAGCTCCCAGTAATTAGCCTGCCAGAGGCCCATTTCCCTTCCTGGAGTCCTGGGGCTTCTTGGCGCTTACTCCAGCCTGTGAGTGTTGGGCCTCTGCAGGCAGATATGGGGTGTAAGTCTGCGGGGCTTTGATCGGGTGGGGGTAGCGAGGAGAAAGCAGGGCTCTGGAGCTTTAGCAAGGACTCCAGGTGGAGCTTCCTGGGAGCCAGGGAAGTGCAGCGCTCCAAGGTTGGAGAGACAAAGTGCCAGGAATAGAGTGACTGCTTCTTACATGTTGAATGGAGTCCAACTGAACTTCAAAAGGTGTCTAGTGCAGCTCCAAACTCAGTAGATCAAGCAACCAAGTCAAAAGACATTTCTTGCAGACACACAATGTGGCAGGCACTGTACTAGCCCCTTGGATCCTTCTCAAACAGCCTCAACCCAAAGGACCAATCAGGTTGTGCTTGCATACTTACATTGACCAGGAACTCTTTACTCCCAGGGCAGCCCTTTCCTTCCTCCAAGGTATAGAGAAAGTTTTATCTATTTTGACCTGAAAACACTTCTTCTGTAGTATCTCCCCACAGATCACTGGCCCCTCCTAGCCACCGGGAGCAAAGCGAATCCTTCCTCCGTGGGACAGCTCCCACGCCCCCTGCATCTTTTTTCCCAAGCTGAACATCCCAGGTTCCTCAGGGTGGGCCAGGTCCATCGTGCTGGCGAGGCCCCTCACTGATCTCAGGAATCATGGATGGGCCTGAAACCTGCTTCTGCTTGTCAGCTCCTCTCTCCCAGCAGGGTCAGGAGCCCAGCAACTGGGACCCTGGGGATCAGGACTCCTTTTCCAGCAGAAAGCACAGCAGCCTGAGCCAGAGTAGGACCCTACCCAAGGAGTGCCGTGCTGGCGACCCAGCTCTCCCACAGCAGAGAGACACCTGCTCAGTGGGAGCAAAGTCACCTCGGTTGTCCTCTCCCCCACCTGGACACATTCCGAGCTGCGTGCTCATGGGCGCCACTCGATATTCACAGGCTGATTAATCATTGCAACTGTTAGGATAATTATTGCATTTGGTCCTGAGAACAGGCTGCCTCTGCTCGTTTCTCAGAAGCTATAAACCCACAAAGCAGAGTTGCAAGATTTGTGAGGCTATTGCCTAGATCTCCAGGTTTACTTTTTTCCTGAGCAGCATTGTGTCTGTCGGGAACTACTGGCCATGGCTGCTCCAGAGTTTCTGCAGAGGACGGGCTTAAGGGACTTGATTCTCACTAGGAACGGAAGCAAGTTTAGGGAACTTCTCTTGTGGCTAAAGGCTCGAAGTCAGGAGACCTGGGCTTGAGTCCCAGCTCTGGCCCAGCGATCTCTGAGGCCCAGAGGTACTCTTCCTCTAGCCTGAATTACTCTGGAGCCCTGGCCAAACAAGAAGAGAATGTGAGTGCAGGGAAAAGAAGGGCCAGAAGAGGGAAGGGAAAGACCAGGACCGAAGCTAAAAGTCTTGGACTCATAGCCACACATACAGAGACAGACAGAAACACAGATACATAGACACGCACGTACACACAGACACACATAGAGATACACACACAGAGACACAGAGACACACACACACACCCCAGGCTGGAGAACAGTGGCTGGTTTTCTCTCAGATCTCTCTCATCACCTGCTGGCCTGCCAGAGACCCCAGCAATGGGGACTCTGCTCACTGCCCCTGCCCCAGTGTTGGGGGGGAGGTGTTAAAGGGAGAAGGGAAAGGGAGAGAAGGGGGGAAATCAGTAGAAAACTGGGAAGTTTACAAACGGCAAAAACAGAAAGGTGAATCGCCCTAGAGTCAATGAGGGCCAAGCAAGCAATCCTGTGTTTCGCTGGGGAGACTGAAACCAAGACAGCAGGATTGAGGACAGCCCGGCAGCGGGGAGAGAGCTTTCTGGGTGTGTGCCCCAGTGAAAATTCCCTGCAGGTTCTCAAGGACGCACATTCAAAGATGCTCATCCCAGTGTGATACTCAGACCCAGAGATGGAGGCCACCAAGGAAGCCCTCTCTAGGGGAAGGGTTTCATCAAATGTGGAGGATGCCGGCTTTCTGCAAACACAAGAAGCCAGCCTGACCCCCACAGCAACTCTGCGAAGACTGTTCAGTTCTCACTCCCACTGGTAGGAGACCCAAGTCTGTATCCAAAGCTACTTACCCAGCTCCTCTGGGGCAGGACTAAGAACAGAGCCAGGTGTCCACCCCCCTTCGTGCGACACTGTTTCCCCAACGGCTCTCAGAGCCTCTCCTTTGTGAACGGCTGCCTTCTGTGTTTGGTTGGGGCTTGAGATGTTAAACAAATAGTGTCTCTTGACAAATGCAAGCCGGCTGCACTGGGACTGGTTATGCTTTGTAAATCCAGGCTAATCTTCCATGCCTTTCCCTCAGGGGTACACCAAGAAACACCTCAGTCATACCCAGGCACCCCGAATCTGCTCAACCAGCCATGGGTCATCAGAGGCCATGATCCCTGGGACCGCTCTCTACCAACCAAAGCCTGCTGCAGCTCCTAGGCCCACCAGGCCCCCATTCTCAGGCCTCCTCCCTGGATATTGAAGTGCTTTATAATACTCCTTCCTAAGTAAAACCGAGAACCCTATTCCAAGATGAGTACAGCCTTATCCCATGTTTTGCAGGAGCTTATGGTCTGGTCTAGACAGGATGAACCAGAATATCATGTGAAGCTCCAGTCCAACCAGTAGTGAATACGATCAGGATTTGAATCTGAGCTTGTCTGACTCAGGGTCAGCTCTTTTACTCCCTGCCTTGCCCCTGCCCCCATCCTCCAGGCAACAGGGACCTGGGGGTGCCAAGGGCATGGGGTGGCCAAGGACATAGGGTGCTGGAAAACAATGGAAAAAGAGGGCTCTGGGCCCCTAATCCCTTAGACCACATTCTTGGCTATTGTAGGACGAGCATTGCTAATCCCAGGGCCAAATCTGTCATTAACTTCACAAAATGTCAGACAGAAGGGACTCTTTGTGATAGACAACCCTTCCATCCTGTAGAAAAGGAGGCTGAGGTGCAGAGAGGCAGTGGGATACGCCCTCAAGTCCACCAGCTAATTGGTAATAGGTGGCAACTGGGACAAAGCTCTGGGGGTCTAGACTCCCACTTCAGTGCCCTCTCCATATGTGTCCTTGGGCCTTAAGACACTCACATCGGTCTTTACCTTCTTTCCCTCAGCCAGGTAGGGCTTGCTTCAACTTTAGAAATGTCTGTTGACAAAGAATCACAGAAGCAAATTGCCTGGTTTTTCCCCCTACAGACTCTGCTCCCTGTGCTCCTTTCCCAGCTGACACTGCTGATCTCTAACCAAGCCAGTGTAGGATACTTTAAGGACTTGGCTGTGTACCGAATACACAACAGACATGTAAAATAACTCTGATGTGCAAAGCGCTGAGCTCCCCACCATAGGGAGGCATAGCATAAGAAGGGTCTCCGCCCTGGAGAAGATAATGAGTGGGGAACACAGATATTCAAGAACTGACCAGTCTACTAGGTAGGAGGAATATCTACTGAGTTGAAGCTCAGACAAGATGCTATGGAAGCATGAAGGAGCTATTGGTTCTGACTGGAGGTAATGGGGAACGGTTCATGGAAGGAGTGGCCTTTGAGTTGGGTCTTGAAGCCTGAACAGGAGTTGAATAGATAAACAACTGAAGAGTCAAGGAAGTACCAGCATCCCAGTTGATGGGAGCCACATGAGTCAGATGTAACATATGAAAGTCCTTAGATGTGTCCAGAGCTTAGAGAGGAAGGGCATGGAAGACAAAGAGGAAAATAATATGTGTGTAATGTTTAGCACATAATAATATGCAGCAACTCATGGTACATTCTGTACCATTTCTCCTAACTCCAATTGTGCCCTCTTCCTCACAAACTAAAGTCTTAAAAGTAGTGACTAAACCCTCTTTGCATCTTCTTGTAAGGAAGCAGAAACAGGCCAAGAAGGTCATGGGATGTTATAAATGAAGAGAGCATAGACACGTCCCGGTCCAAACTACTCCATTTATGGATGTGCAAACCAGTGACTGGCCCTGAGACCCATAGGAAGCAGGTGTAAGAGACAGGACCGCAGCCCAGGCCCCCCAGCTCATCGCCCCATATTCTCTATACTGGATCAGATTTCAGAATGATCACACAGGAGGCCGACCAGTCTCATGATTTGAGGCATGTAAATCAGCTCTTTCTAACTGGCCCAAGGCACCCTCCACTGGAGTCACCGACACATTGAAAAAAAATAGAATACGGAGAAGTCATAGCTGAGCAGATTTTATCATTTAAATATACACAATTCATAGAGGTGCTTTCTGACATGTGGTCCTAGGCAGAGAGTGAGGCAGCTCCACGAGGGGTGGGAAATACAGGCATGTCCCAGGAGTCCTGGACAGAAGGGGATGGGATAGGATTCTAGATCTTTGACACTATCCCACGCAAGTCAAGGGTGAGCTGATGGGACTCCAACCTGCAGGACCCAGGGCCTACTCAGAAACCTCAACTGGCACTGGCCTGGCTCCCCCTAGCCAGTCCCCCCTCCTGAAGAGAAGAAAGGGAGAAGGGACAGAAAGGTGAGACCAAAGCTGACTGCCTGGGGCTCCATGGACACTAGGGACATGGTAGGCTCCCCTGCCAGCAGGTGTCCTGATCCCATACATATGGGGGCTACAGGCGAGACCCCAGCCGTGGGACCAAAGTCTAGGCCTCCCTTCACTTCCTGCATGGCCTTGAGCAACCCCCTTTCTATTCTCTGGGACTCAGTTTCCTCATCTGTAACATGAGAGGATCAGGTTCGCTGGTCTTTAAAGGTCCTTCTAGTTCTGAATACTGTGAGAACATCATCATAATTAATAATAAATGCCCTGCCCCTAAAGACAGCTTTTTCCCTTTTCCAAAACTCTTTCACTCATAATATCACCTTTCATCTGCATAGCAGTCTGGCCTGGCCGCCTGAAGTGAGCAGACCCTGGACACACAGCCTTTCACGCTGAAAACCAGCTCTCTTGAGCCTTGCTCGTTCAGACGGGCTTTGGGGGAATTGGCTTGGGGGGCCGTTGTGGCCAGGAAGACAGAACTTAAGTTGTGCCCTCACCCCTGGGGAAGCCAGGAAAGGCAGTGCTTATCTTCCAGGGAGCCAGACAATGCCGGGGGTGGGGGGAGAAGGTGCCCTGCAGTACACTGAGTTCAAGGCCAAGGGTACAGAAAGTCTGTATCAGATCAAAGACTCTAGTATAATTAGCTATTCCATTTACAGGTGAAAAAAATGGAGGCTCCAGGAGTCATTATGGAGAAGAGAATGGGTTTGGAAGGCAGACTGAAGGCTCTTCCAGCTGAACGACCTTGGACAGTTCTCTACACTGCCTTTTGCCTCAGTTTCTCTGTCTCTAAAATGGACATAACCATACCTACCTTTCGGGGCTGTGGGAAGACTAGAGATAATAAATGTAACCTGCCCAGCCTGACACAGAGCAGATGACTGATCATACTCTCTGAACAAATGGCCAAAAGAAGCAGTGGGTTAGTAGCATTCCTCAGGGAGGCACTGAAATGTCCAGCGACGCTAGGTCAGGCCAGGCTGGGGGCAGATGATTCTCCTGCTCCTGGATGGCTGCCTCCTTGACCTACCCTCTGTCAGGGGCCCTGGGGCCTCTTCACTGTCTCTCTTGTGGCCCGCGCCAGGGTCCCATGAAAAACTTTCTGACCCTCCCTGGCAGTGGGATTTGCATTCCGATCATTCTGCTCACTCAGCCCATCCCAGTCTGGAAATGTGTGAAGCTAAGCAAGGCCTGCAAGATCATCTGTCGTGGCACCTCATCAAGGAGATAAGGAAGCGAGCACAGAGAGGGGCAGTGACACCTCATCCAAGGTCCCACGGCCTGCCCTCCTCACCACCACTGCCACCATGTTGACAAAAGAAGAAAGTGAGGCACAGAGAGGCTTTCTGCTTCTCCTAGTCTGTCAGTAAGCCTCCTTGTCTGGGCCACTTTTAAGCTGGATCCCTGTTCTGTTGGGATGCCCCTTGTTGGGGTCCGGCATTATCTCTGACAGCCCAGCCTGGTGCACTGGTGCATGACTGGGGTGATGGACCGATGTCAAGACAGCGCAACCGCCCCAGAGGAACAGAGGGGAGCCTGGGATTCAGCACTACTGACTCAGGCTGCCAGGCTATGCTCTCTCAGCCAGCTCCAGGAGCTGCGCTGACCTGGGAAGGGTCACATTTCATGAGAGCAGGGCTTTCCCTTGGGTGTTGACCCGGGCCTGCCCAGGTCCACAGCTGTGCCCTGCTGTTTCTAAGACAGCCAGCAGCCTGGTGCAGGGCCAGGGGGTGTGGCCTGGGCCGAGTGAAGCTCGGCCGAGTCCCCGCGCTGGCACTAGTTCACCGTGTGCCCTTGCATGTCACTTGACCTCTCTGCACCTCAGTTTCCCCATGGACATAATAAAGGGCAGGACAGCAAGACCCAGGGTCCCTTCCAGCTCCAGCATGCTGTGATTTGTGGGAGAGAAGCGACAAGGGCGGGGGAGGGGGAGGGCTCGCTCTGCCTGTTCCTTTTTCCCTTCCTTGCTTTTCTTTTTCCGTCATCAGTTTATCTCCACCAACCCAGGTCTCCCGGTCTCTGTCGCTCTTTCTGTTTCCATCTTTCACTCTCTGCCTCTCTCGCTCTGTATTTTTCTGCCTGCCTTTTCTTTTTCTGTGCCTCTGAGTCTACCTCTGGCTTTATCTCCTTATCTGTCACACCCCCCTGTGCTTCTTTTTCTCTCTTTCTCTGTAGTTACAGGCGTTTCTCTGTCTAGTTATCTCTTTCCCTGGGTCTCTCTCCTTCGGTCCTGCCGGGTCTCTCCGCCGCTCTCCCGCTCACTCCACCTCCCCTCCCCCTCCGCCAGCCCCCCTCCTCCCTCCCTCGGCGCGTCTCCCCAGTCCTTATTTGGCTGGGCGGGAGGGCTGGCGGGAGGAGGCGGCCTGCGGGCGGGGGGCGGGGGGCGGGAGCGGGGCCGGGCGGAGGAGGGCGGTGGGTGGTGCTGAAGGGACAGCTCCGCGGCGGCGGCAGCGGCGGCAGCGGCGGCGGCCCCGCGGCGCGGAGCGGGTGCCGGGCTTGGGGAGCGGCGAGCGCAGCCATGCCCCAGGCCGCCTCCGGGGCACCAGCAGCGGCGGCCGGGGCCGGGGCGCGGGCCGGGGGCGCCGGGGGGCCGGCGGCGGCTCGGGCGGGACGATGAAGCGGCAGAACGTGCGCACGTTGGCGCTCATCGTGTGCACCTTCACCTACCTGCTGGTGGGCGCCGCGGTCTTCGACGCGCTCGAGTCGGAGCCCGAGATGATCGAGCGGCAGCGGCTGGAGCTGCGGCAGCAGGAGCTGCGGGCGCGCTACAACCTCAGCCAGGGCGGCTACGAGGAGCTCGAGCGCGTCGTGCTGCGCCTCAAGCCGCACAAGGCCGGCGTGCAGTGGCGCTTCGCCGGCTCCTTCTACTTCGCCATCACGGTCATCACCACCATCGGTAACTACTCGCCGGCGGGGGGCGGGGACCCAGGGGCTGGGCGCCGCGTCCCGGGGTAGTCCCGAACCGGCCGGGGCTGAGGGGATCCCCCCCGAGAGGGTCTAGGCGCCGAACCTCGCGCTGCCAGAAACCCGAGTTCAGCCTGGCTTGTCTGCTCCGCGGGGACAGGACTCGGGGGAGGCGTCGATTCCTGGCTCCGGACTTGACTCTCCGGCCGGGCCAGCCCTAACTTGTCCCTGCCAGGCTGCGCGAGGGCCTCAGGGGACTCTGAAGTGTGTGAGAGGGGCAGGAACGACCGGCGGAGGCCGGGAAGGAGGGGTGTGGCCGGGCCAGGCCCTGGAGCAGAGAGCTGAGCGCAGGGCGGCGGGGAGCGCGCGACTCCGTGTCTCTGGCAGATGGGCTTCCGCACCTTGGCGTGTCTACACCGACTGGGGCTCCAGGGAGACGTGTGGATGCAGGTACTCTGGCACTCCATGGCACTCCTGCCTACTCTGGGTGCCTAAAACACCCCCTAACTGCCTCTGTGAGTGCTGCTTGGCGTGTGTGTGTGTGTGTGTGTGTGTGTGTGTGTATGTGTGTGTTCGCGCGCGCGCGACCTGCACGCGCGCGCCCGTGTGTGTGTGTGTGTGTGTGTGTGTGTGTGTGTGTCCAGCTCCCAGAGTTTGGGCACAGCCAGCCAGTGCCTTTAATTTTCTTAGGGCAGCAGATTTGGTGCTGGAAGCCAGATCCAGCTCTGTCTGCCTTCTCTGCTGTCCGGGAAAACAGTCACCCCGAAGGAATGGCCTCAGTTCTCTTCTCCAAACAGCAGTGCAGCAGGCCACACACACACACCCAGACTCTCTCACATCGAACACATACACACAGGCACACACACAAGCACACACAGGGCAGACACAAGCACGCACACACAAAGCACACAAATGGATATCCAGGAAAGGAACCTGTAGTCTATTCGGAAGTGTCCAGATAGGAGTAAACACCTCACTGGCTCCCAAGACTCCGATTCCAGCCCAGCTCCATCATTTTCCCACTATATAACCTTGGGCAAGTCTCTTCTTCTGTCTGGGTCTCAGGCTCACCTCCAGACCATGAAGGGTTGGCTAAAATGTTCTCAAGCCTTCCGCCAGGGCTGGCATGCACCCAGCCCACCTTCCCCCAAAGCCCATTTGGATGCCTCCTGGCCTTCATCTTTCCCATTTCTTCTCCTCTCTAGTCCCCCTCCTTGCCTTGGCTGAGCTCCCGGGGGCTCATTGCCACTTGGCATAGCCCATGACAAGATGGCAGTGTTTTCCTGGGAGTCCACAGGAGTTGAGGAGGTAAAAGGCAGGACTGGATGCTGTTCCTACAGTCTATCCACTGCAGGACTTTGGCCCAAAGCTCCACTCCTCTCTGGGGTTCATGGGGAGCTCCGTTATCTGGTCTCTGGATTCCCCTCTGAGAAGAGCAGGAAAGGTCCCCCAGAATGGATGCGGCCCAAATGGGCCCGTGAGTTTAGGGCAGAATAATCAGACTCCGACCAGCCCAGAAAGGAGCCTCCCTCCCCCATTTCCCTGCCACAGGTCAGGGTTTCAGGAGCATTGAACAGCGAGTTAGGCCTTCCCCCTTCCTCTTCCCACAAGTGGTCCCTTTGATTATGTGTTCGCCTTCCTCAGTCCCATGGTCCCTGACTCCACAGTAACTTCCCAAACAACCCTGCCTCCAGCCTCCTTCCACATGGAACAAGTTCTCCGTGGACAATGCTGCCAGAAATAATCTCCCCAATATGCAGCTCTGACCATACCAACACCCTCTCCCAAGCCCTCAGTGGCTTCCAGCTACCGACAGACTCTGGTCCATGCTCTTCATCTCAAATCATAAGGACCTTTGCACCTGGCTCTAACTCTATCTCTGACTCTATTCCTCACTGAGGCCGTACTATCTCCTGAGAACACAGCACACCTTTTTCTCTGTCTTCTATTTGTCTTGTCTAAGCTAACCTTCCAGGTCCAGCTCAAATCCCACTTCCCCTCTGAAGCCTTCCAGACCATCCCAGGCCACCACTCTAGACAACTGCAGGACTCACTGTCTGGACTACCTGGGTGACATGGTATAGGCTTTCTTGCACGGTTATTTACATTTCACAGGATCTGTTTTGTTTCTTTAACTGAACTACAATTAACCTCTGTGTGGGCAGAGCCCTGTGGGTCCCATCTCTGACCTCCCAGCGCTGGCACAGACCCGGCGGCATACATGACACTCAGAGAATGCTACTGAGGGGCTGAAATGGTGCAGAAATGAAAGAGCATCGTCTTTCCCCTCTGTCCCTGCTGTTTCCCAAAGCGTGTGTAGTCCTTACCCAGGCAGATGCTAAAAGCTGGGGGTAAAGGCAGACAGAGTGCTGTTCTGGTGGTATTTATTGATATAGTGCTGGGCAAGAGGAAAGAAGCATCAAAGCACCACCCGTGTTCTGTGGGGGCCGCAGAAAGGCACTGCCCACTTCCTGCCCCACCCAACCATCCCTGGCTTTTTGTCACCTCTCTGGCTACACCATCTTGCTGGAAAGGGTCCACAGGGGCTCTGCTCTAAGACAAGCTTGTCTGGGTTGTGATCAGATGGCCGGAAGGGGCCCTGTATGAAACTGATGGTGACCCAAAACCCAGAGGCAGCAACCGCTATCTACCTGAGCCCTCTGGGGACCCAAACAGGTCTCCTGAGGCAGCGGGACGCACATCGGGATAGAAAAATGACAGCACCTCCCACTTAGCGATCCCAGTGCACACTCATCTCATCTGTTCAGTCTCAGCCTTCACCGCTCAGGAAAGTTGCTAGAGCAGGTATTGTTAGCTCCATTGCACAGATGAAGGCATGGAGGGAAAGGACTCCCCTGAAGTCATGCAGCTGGTGAGCAGCAGAGTTAGAGCCCGAAGCTGTGTCTTCTGACTCCAAGCCCAGTGCTCTTTCCCTGCCGGTCTCTTGGCTGTGTCTTCTGCCTCCATATGCTGTGAAGCCCAGAGCCAGCTGAAATTGGCATGGCCAGGACGTGCTCAGTGATGCCAGCTCGCAGGGCGCTCTCAGGCAGCCCTGATTGGTTGAGGGTCGGCAGGGTCTGAGTTAGTCATTCACCTAGTTAGTCACCATCTCCATGGGCTGCAAGGATTCCTCCAGCTCCCTCATCCCTGCCCTCCCAGCCAGGAAACCCTTCCTTTGTTGTGCCCTAAGTTCATCAAACGCAAATGGAAACTCTTTTCTGGGAAAGCTTAACCTCTCTGGCTGTTGAGTCATTAAACTCCTCCGGGGCCCCAGCCCCATCTATTCATAGCCCAGAGGCTGTCAGAGCTGGAAGGGGATTCAAGATCAGCTAGTGCCACCCCCTCCTCTTACAGATAAGGACCCAGAGAGGTGACAGGAGTCACACAGCCAACAGTTAGCCAAACCGGACTCCCGGGCCTCCACTCCTGCCACTCGTTCAGGATGCCTCTTACTTGTTATTATTATTAAGAGCAGGGGCAGCACCAGTAACACTAGCAGCCACCATTTATTGTCTACTCTTTGTCAGGCTCTATATGCTCTCATTTGATTCTCTCACCAGCCCCTCAAGAGGGGCTTTATTACCCCCCTTTTTCATGAGAGGAACCTAAGGTTCTGTGAGTAGATGGCTCACCCATGCCTGTGGCCTGAAGGTATGACACCTGCCCAGATTCAGCTGGGCCTCTTGGCCTCCCATGCCCTAGCTTTCCCACCAGTCATTTCTCCACTTCAAGAACTCATCCCAGACACTTGTATCTTGAGGGCACCGAGGTGCCAAAGCTCGTCTTTTCCCCTGGCAAAGCCCTCCCCGGCAGAGAGCCTCTCCCTCCAGCCTGCTGCTCCCCCACCCCCTGGCCCCCCGACCAACCCCGACCACGTGGCAGAGCTATGCCCGGGACCAGGCCCTACCTGAGGCTGCTGCGAACTCACTCACAGGTGCTGTTCTCTCATGACAGCCCCCGTAACCCTCAGGGCTCTAAGGCAACAAGAGGCCAGGTGATTGATGAACTGATGAAGCTGGGGCCCAAAAGCTTCTGTTCTGCTCTCTCCTCCACTTCCGGCCTGTTCTCTGCTGAGCACGGGCTCCCATCACCCATCACATGGCCCAGGAGTCCTTAGATTACGAAATCAAGCAGGCAGCTCATGAAAGAACTCGTACATTTTACATCTTTCCAAGAAAGACGAAAGTACAGAAGTGACTTGTCACCCAGTACATCCCAGAGTCCTCAAATAAAAGAGTGAAAGGAGACATCAGCAACCATTCAAATACCCAGAGAAGGGAGTGACTTGCCCAAAGTCACACAGCAAGTTGCAAGCACAACTCTGATTAGAACTGAGGCCTTTGGGTGCCCTCCCTGGACTTCTCTCCACCCTCCTAGCCTGTTCCCCTCACCACCTACCATCTCTCTTATCACAGAGACCTCTGGTTGCTTTTCACTCCACTGTTCCCAGTCCTTTGTTGACTTGCTGGGTGGGGTGGAGGGACAGCCAGCCTGGAATTGTCCTACTGCCCACTCTCGATCAACACCCCTTCCTCCCTGCCCACAGGCCACCCCTCTGCTTTGCCCGCACAAGCCTTCTCTGTGGTGGTCTGGGAAGGTGGGCTTTGACTTAGAAGACGGAGTGCCTGGACCCAACCCGCCTCTCCGCTCACCTCCCCCAGCTCCTCACCACTAGTTATATGATCTTGGACAAGTTACTTAGTCTCTCTAAGTTTCTTTTGTCATTTGCAAAATGAGGAGAATAATATCTGCTCCTCCGGATGAAATGGACAATATAAAGGAAGTGCCTGGTGCAGAGTCCATACTTCATAAGCAGTATCTGCAACAATCAGTGTAATTAATATCATTATTCATGTATTATCACTATTACTCCCTCCATACAAGGGAACTGCTCCATTTCCCAAGGATTACCAAGACCACGGCTACCTCTGCTCCCTCCTAACAGGTGGGGGCGGTGGAGTTGGGGACCAGAGGCTGCCACACCCTTCCCTGTATTCTCCTAATTGCATTAGCCCAACCCAGGCTTTCCAGATCCTACCCATGCCTGGAGTCTGCCTGACGTCCAGGCTCAGGGGCAATGCTCCCTCCCCTTAACAGGCAGACCCTATAGGAAACCGGTCAAGGCCAGGGAGGTTCACAGTGGTAGGGGAACCCGCTCTGGTTTGGAGCAAGAAGGCAAGAATCCCAACTCTACTTAGCTCAGTGGCTGGTCCTCTGTGACCCTCCATTTCCTCATCTACAAAGAAGCTGTATTTGATCAGAGGTCCTTCTGACTGTCATGCCTCCTACCTACATGTCCAGTTCCTACACATCATGGTTGGGGGCTGGAGATGTGGAGGGAGTGAGGGCAAGAAGAGGACCAGAAATAGAAGACACACGCTTGGCCAGGGTGGGGACAGAACAAACACAATAAGTATTTTCAAAGAAAACATAAACAAGCACAGACGAGCGTAGTGCAAATCACCACTATAAACAGCTTTCAGCTGGCAGCAAAAACGGTGAATCTGTGAGTTGATTTTGTGATAAAAAAAAAAAAAAATGTAGAAGCGATTTCCCTGCAGTCAGCCAGCAGCAAGGGAAGAGACCCAGCTCTGACGGAGAGCATCATCAGAGACCAGGACGGTCTCACGCCCCCTCCCTGCCTGGGCTGCAGGGAACTGACGTGCTGTCTATTACACGTGTAAGTCCGTCAGTCCGCAGGTGTCTGGGGCACTCCTCACAGCCTGCAGTCTCCCCACTGCCCTGGGAGGGCTGGCCTTCTCATTCTGTCACCATCAAGGAAAGGGAAGCTCAGAGAAGTTCGAACGTTGGCCCAGGACCCTACAAATACAGAACGGCGGAGTTTCCTGTTCCCACCCCCGCTGAAGGGAGTATCTTCGTAGAGCCGTCCCTTCCACACAAATGTCATAGATGATGCTGGACGGGGTGCCAGGGTCCCCGCAGGACACTCAGCTGTGGCCTCAGCGTCAGGATCACTCACCCTCAAGAGTATTTTGCCCAAAGAGAAATCAGAATTTCAGCTCTGACGCTCTCATTTTACAGAGTGGAAGGGAAAATTCAGATCAGAGAAAGGGCATGGTCAAGGCTACACTTAGTGGTTCTTCTCAGAGCTAGCCTTGAAGCCCTGTTTACTGACACCTCCCTTGGTGTTCTTGGGTGCCCCGCCCACACACACAGGCCCTTAAAGAAGAGACGGCCTGCTCTGCTGGCCCTGGGTCTCCTCCTGACCCACCTGTTAGCCGCTGGTCGGCAGAGAGCTCCCTGACAAATGCCATTCGAGGCCCTTGTCACTGTGGAGAGAGCAGTCAAGCGTCCCGGATGCCACCGCCCCCCGGCTTGTCTACACATCCTCATTGTCCAGAAACTGCCCCAGCTAAGGCAGCTCCCAGGCAGCTCCTGGGGACCCATCCCTCACCCTCCCTTGGAGCCACCCCACCCCAAGCTACCGCCACAAGTCACACCTTCACCTTCCCATTTTCCAGAGCTGGCCTCAGGTGCCACCTAGAGCAGTCCGCTCCAGTGCTCCTGGTCCTGTGGCCTCCTGGGATCCCTGCCAGGCTGGGCCCAAGCTCCGCCTCCACAAAAGCAGGATCCTCACTGCTCCTGCTTCCCCCTCCTTTCTCCAGTGACACACAGGAGCCCTTTGTGAAGGGGCACGTGGCTGCTGGGAATTCAAAGCAGGAGCCTTGCCTGGGAGCTAGACACAGGGTTCTTTCTCTCCCCTTAGACAGATCCTTCCAGCTGTCTCTGTCTCTCTCCTGCTGCCCCTGAACTTGTGGGAGGAGCAGACGCTTCCCTGGTGTGCCTCAGTCTCCCCACTTGTACAGAGGAGATGCTCCACAGGGGACCAGAAATCCCACTCAGCAGTGTGGATACATTAATGCTTTGCAAACACCACTGTGCAGGGAAAGACCTGGTTGATCTGGTTTAAATGCAGATTCTGAATCAGGAGGTCTGGGGTGGGGCCTGAGAGTCTGCATTTCTAACAAGCCCGCAGGGGACAATGATGCTATTGATTCATAGTCCACACTTTGAGTAGCAAGGATCTGAACAGCCTGGAGACCTGACTTTGGGGAATAGACTTGAGATGTGGGCTGTGGTTTTAAGAACGAGAATGTGCAGAGCTGGAAGAACCCCTAGGAATCTGGTTACAGAATATGGAGCCAGTGGCCTCAGAGCTGGTGAGTCCTGACTCTGAGGCTGGAGACGGGCTGCGACTGGCCCCCGCAGGAAGCAGGAGCTAGGCAAGGCCATAGGCTGTGGGCTCAAGTGGGTGAGGGGAAGGGAAGAGAGCAATGAAGAAGGGCTTGCCCCCTAGAGAAGCCTGCAAATGGGTATCCGCTGTCCTCTGCTGTCCTCCATTTCTCGCCCATCTTCCAGAGAAGCTCCTCAGATCCATGGAGAAGGGGTGCCCCACAGATGACATATCCAAGTGGAAAACTGGCTCCTCCCTCATGGCGACTACCCAAAATCCCAAGGGGCAGGGCTGCTTCCAGTCACCATTAGAAAACGTTCAGGCTCATTTCTTCTTTCAAGAGGAGCCCCCAGCTTCCCATGTGCTAGGATCCAGACAGCAAAGACCCTGGGAGGTCTCCAGCCCGTGGTCCTATGACCACTAGAGACACTCACTCCATTGTCAGCAATGGTGTGGAATGCAGCTGGCAGGTGGAAGGCCAGACTTGAAAAGGGACATCAACAACCTGGGGGACAGTCAAAGGAGGGGAGCAGCGTGCCAAATGAAGGACACTTGGCAGGGACAGGTGTGGAGAGCATGCATGGTGCTTTCAAATATCTGTTGGGCTATTTCAATATAAAAGAGCCAACCTTGGGCTGATTGGGCCAAAGGGGATGAACGAGCAGAAGTGGGTTGAGTCCATAGAAAGACAAAATCAAGACCAAAATAAGGAGAACTTGTTAGAGTTGAAGCTGACCAAAGATGGACTGTGTTGCCTTGATAGGCGGTGAGCTCCCCATCACAGGAAGCATGCAAGAAGACACTGGGTGGGCAAGCTGCAGAGGATACCTGTATCCATTGGGGTTCAATCAAAGAAGTAGAACATGTAGGAGAGCTATATTAAGAGACATATTATAAAGACTTGGCTTACATGACAGTAGTGGCTGGTTGACAAGTCTGAGATCCATAGAGTAGACCACCAGGAAACTGGGAGTCTTTCTAGCATGGGCTGAGGTTGCCATCCACAAGCAGAACTTCTTCAGGGAACCTTCAGCTTGGCTCTTCAGGCCTCTCAAATGATTGAATCAGGCCCACTCAGATTATCTAAGATAATATAAAATAATCTGCTTTACTCAAAGTCAACTGATTATGGACTTAAGTTACATCTACAAAATGCTGCACGCTACCCCCTAAATTAGTGTTTAATAATAATTAATAACTAAGGGCTTTAACCTAGCCAAGTTGACATGTCAAAAAGATCATCACGCTACCCATATATCAGACTACGGGCTACAATAAATGGTTTTTAAGATTCTTCCCAACCCTGAGATACTTTGATTTCTTGATCTTCAAGGAGGCAGCCTGGTGAGTCCAAGGACCCAAGGAGGGACTTTCAGCCCCTCAAAAATTATTGAGATCTCCTGGCTATGAGGCACTATACTTGGAAAAAATAGAAAACACAGACTCAGCTCCTTCCCCACAGAGCCTCTGGTCCAGTGGAATCCTGAAGCCACAGTTGAATGCTATATACTAAATCCCAGTAGATGCTTAAAGTGGAGATTTGAGAAGCCTTCCTGCAGCAGGTAGCCCTTGAAGGAGCTTGAATGAGGAGTGGGGACTCTAGTAGGTAATGATGGACAGTGAGAACTTTCCTGATGAAGCAACAGCATGGGGCAGGCTGAGGGACATGTGTGTGTCCAAGGAAGGTGGCAGGGGCTGGGGCAGGTGCAGATGGTGGAGGGGCAGACTTCTGGACTCTGGTGGGTAAACCTAATTGCTCAGGTGTGGGAAGAGGGAAGTGCCACCCCTAACCTGCCCTCTCTTGCCTGGATCCCAACCCACAAGTGTCCCCATGACCCTGGTTGAACCAATGGATCACCTCAGTCGAATAGCAGGTGCCTCCGTGACCTTGGATAAACCCTTGGGGGTGTCCCATAACCCCAGCTGAACCAGTAGGTACCCTCAGGATTCCAGTTGAACCTGTGATGATGAAGCTGAATCCTGGTTGTCTCCCTTTACCCTCGCCCTGGTCACCCAGCAGATCTCAGCCCCCAAGGGGTGCTTTCCCTCCCACGCTTCCTGTTCTTGGCCACAAGGCCACTCTGGAGCCCAGACCAAACCTAGGTTTATGGATGGTAGGCAGGAGCCCCAGGGGCAGCACTGAGCTGAATGAGGCCATCCTGTCGCACGACACGGAGTTGATATTTTTCTGCATGGACAAGGCCAGACCCCAGCTCTCAGACCCCTTCCTCTCTGCTCGAGGTTTCACAGCTTGGCACGGACTCAGTGTCCTTGTTCAGGAATGTGTAAGGCCTCTTGACCACAACCCCAATGCAGAAATAACCATCTCGGAAATATCCAGAGAGGCACATTCCAGCCCGCCAGCCACAGGACTGTCTGGGGGGCTCTCTCCAGAGACCCAGACCGTCAGGCCCCAGTAGAGCAGCCCAGAGAGAATGACGCCAGGCTCTCAGACAGGAAGTGGTCCTCTCCTCCAGGATGGTCCCAGGCTTCCTACGAGTGCAGGAGAACTCCCCAGGAACTTGGAGACTGGTGGTTTGCAGGCAGGAGCGAGACTCAAATGGATGCACCAGAGGGCCCTGCCCTGGGCTGGTTGCTCGTCCAGATCTTAGACCTGATGTGGAGCAGCCACTCCCCACAGACCTGGCCTCAGTTTCCATGGTTAGGAGCCAAAGCTGCAGTTCGCTGGGAGGTTTCTCTGGGCGGAGCCTCTTACATGCCTCACCTCATTCAATCCTCACTGCCACGGCCACAGTGGCGCTGCTGCCCATCTTACAAACAAGGACCCCGAGGTTCAGAGGGGTTAGGGGACACATGCAAAGGCCAGCTGCTGGCAAGAGGCAGAACGGGGATGTATAAAGCAAGCACAGCCCTGGGCTTACAGAGCAATCGGCCGAACAGTATTTCTTCCGAGGCTCCTTGTGACCCAGAGGTCATCATTCCTTCTACTTTGCCAATGAAGAAACCAGAGAGCATCAGGTCACTTCGTGCGATCCTAAGGCAGTGATGTGGGAGCAGGAGTCAACTCAGGACCCTCCAAACCCAAACCATGCCCTCCCCCCTGGAACACGAGTGCCCCCGCCTCCTAGCCGGCAGCTGAAGGTGGGTTGTTGCCCAGGCATGAGCGTGCAGGCCTTGTGGAAGTGTGCGTCAGCCCATGGAGGGCAGAATGGGCAGCGCTGTGGGGGGACAGTTGTCATGGGGTGGTCTTAGTCTCCCGCAGTTGTCGACATCATCTTTCTGAACAGGATGGGAACCCAAGCCTGGAAATGAGAACAGAGTGACGCTCCTTAGGAGTGGCCAGGGAGTGAGAGAGGGGCTTTGTCAGGGGTGCTTGGACAAGTCACCTGCTCCCCTGTGTGAGGAGGGACAGGTAAGATGGCCCTGAGCACCAAGTAGGATGCTTGTCCTAGTACCAGCCACTGCTTGGAGCCAGAGTGATGGGTGTCAGGGCCTGCCCCTAGGACTCCGTTCACTAGGACTGAACTAAGTCCAGAGGCCTGTAAGTTTTCAACAGTCCCCAGGTGGAAGGGATCTGCAGCCAGGTTTAGGAAGCGCAGAGGAGGAGAGCTCTTGTTAGAACCCATGTTCTGTACTTGGGAGGCTGGGCTGCTTGCCAGCTGGGACTAGCGTTTTCTTTCTGGCTTTCCTTGGTACTTAGGAGACATTCAAGGGGCAGCTAAGGAAAAACCTTTGGAGTTCTTAAGCTAAAGCTCCTGGGGTGAGCCAGGTGGCAGAGTTAGCAGATGTCCCCGGGAGAAGGGGCAGGTGCCTCCCATACCCCACGTAAAGGGGACCAAGAGTCTTAGTGGGGTCCTAGGGGCAGGTTCCACCTTCAAAGCTTTAGCTCTCAGACTGTTCTTTACCCCAGGGAAGGAGGTCAGCCCCTGTGAGGCCCCTTAGCCACATGAGCATCACCCACCTGGGAGCAAATTGGGGGCCTTTGTTCCGCTGAGCCAGGTGACTCCCTCTTCAATATGACCCTGCATAACACATCTTCCATGGGGACTGTGGGACAGGGTAAGAGCCTCTGGGGCAGCTCTCGGTTTTTGATCCACCTCTAGGTGGGGCCAGAGAGAGAGAGAAACCCCGACCCAAATTCAGTGGCAGCCCTCCCTCTGGGTGTTGTACCCAACTCAGTGCCCCAGAGTTGGAAGCGCTCATCTTCCCTGACACCAAAGAGGCCCTGAGGTCCCCTGCCTGTCCCTCAGGCCTAGCCACCGGATTCACAGAGGTGGGCTATGTGTTCTTTCTCAGAGCCATGACTAATGACTTAGCTTACTGCAGCTGAGCTAAGGAAAGTGGAACACGCGATCCCCTCCACTGTTTCTCAGCTCCTACCTACCTGGGAGACCCAGAGCAGGTCTCATCTCTCACCACCCGTCATTGTCTGCGAGGGATTGGGCTGGCGTTTCTGAGCCCCTCCAGCTCTGAGGGTCTCTGTTGGACTGCCTCCTGGCCTCTACTTCCAGCCGCTCCTAAGAAGCACACTACCCAAGATTATAGTCTTGTCCCCACTTCACCCCATGCTGGCTGAGCCCTGAAGGGACTTCCTCTGTGTCCGGTCCCAAGAATAGCACTCTGTACAGAACCTCCAAGTCACCCCTTTCAGAAAGAGAGCGTTTCTGACCATGGCCGAGGCCCCGCTTATCAGCAAGAGCAAGTCCACTGCCCCAGCCCCAGGGACAGCTGGAATGCAGGAGCCTCCCACTGGAGGCACCCCCGCTGGCAGCTCCCACAGTAGTCATGGCTGGGGTAGGGAGGTAGCTGGGGTCTGAAAGCAGGCTGAACCCAGCCAGCACCATCTGATGGGGGGGGGGGTGCGGTGGCCAGGAGAGAGGTGGCAGACACCCTTCTGCCCGGGATGCCTCCGGACCTGAGCCAGCCCAGGGTGAGTACACGGGTGGCCAGTCCCACATCTTGGCCCGAAGCCAGCTCAGAGGCCCCCGGGGCCCTAGGAGCTGAAGTCCTGCTCATGGACCAGCTTTCAGCATTCCGCCTAGACCAGTGCCTTCCTCAATCTCTGAGGGGCCAGGGTTAGTCCCTGGGTTCCCCACCATGGTTTAATATCTCAAAATGTGCCGGGACATCACACGACTACCCTTTGGGGAGCACACTCAGGCCAGCAGAAGGTCGTAGAAAGCATCTTCCTCAGCCTTGGCCAGAAAGGGTTGAGGTCAGGGCACTGACTCCAGTCCACTCATGCAGAACTAGGGCTCAGCTTGGCTCTGGGTGGCATCGCAGCCATCCCTGCGGTCCTTTGGATCCTTTGAGAAACATTAATTTGGGGCAACACTTCCCTCTTCCAGATGAGAAGACTGAGACCCAGGCCCTGCCCCTGCCACTAGCAGTTCATCAACAGAACCAGTCCTCAGACCCAGCCCCAGGCCCTTTCCACGCCCTCGATAACAAGATGGGCATCCCTCCATTCCCTTCATTTTTCTAAGCATCTGCCATGGGTCAGGCACCATTCTAGGTCCCAAAGTCTGAGCTCTGTCCTCACGGTGTCTACATTTTAGAGGAAGTAGGTAGCCAGTAAACTGAGTAATATGGTCACAAATAAACCTCATCGCACTGGTGGGGAGTGCCAGGAGATCCCCAAACAGGAGGGTATGGTGGAGCGCCCAGATGGCTCAGTCAGGTGAGCATCTGACTTTTGATTTCAGCTCAGGTCATGGTCTCAGGGTGATAGGAAGAAGCCCTTCTCAGTCCTCGGCAGGGAGTCTGCTTGACATTCTCTCTCCCTCTCCCCCTCTCCCCCTGCCGCCTACTCAGTCTCTCCCTCTAAAAATAAATAAATACGTCTTTTTTAAACCAAAAAATCCAAGGGGATGTGCTAGAGAGAGGGATGGGCAATTCTTCCAGGGAGGGGGCTATATGATGTAAAAATCACGGAAGAGCCTGGAAGGGGAGAGGGGCAGCAAAGGCAAAGCCCCCAGGTGGGCCAGAGTTTGGCATGTTTGAGGAACAGGAGCGGGAAGGGCAGTGGGCTGTGGGCCCCCCGAGCCCAGAGGCAAAAGCTTGGAAGGGCTGCGGCTTACTGGCCATGGAGGCCATGGTCAAGAGCGTGGGTTTTACTCAAAGTGTAATGGAAGTTACTGGGGGGTTGTAAGCAGGATTGTTATGTGATAAGTTTATACCAGATTGGTTGCTCTGTGGAGGTCAGGTGGCTATAGTTTAGGATGAAAGCTGGGAAGACATAGCAAGCTTCCAGGGTCTTGAGGGAAAGGATGGGTTGGAGGAGGCATGTGTCAGGGCCCAGGGGCCAGACCTGATGCTGAACAGGATGCGTGTGTTGGGGGAGAGGGGAGACGGACAGGGCTGTGGACATCAGGGCAAGGGGAGGATCAAGGATGGTCTTTGACCTGAGCCACTGCCTCAGACAAGAAAAGACGGAAAAGAAAACATGCAGAGAGTAATAGGTTTTTTAAAGAGATGAGATCTGAGACTTCTGTTTTAGACACACAGGTTAATTTTGAGATGCTTAGTACAAGTCCCTGTGGGCAGTTAGACAAGTCTGGAGCTCCAGGGGGAGGTCAGAGCTGAGATACACGTTTGGGAGTTATCAGATGGAAATAATATTTAAAGTCCTGTGGCTAGATGAGATCAGCTGGGAAGAGGGGACAGCAGGGGAGAGAAAAGCCAGGGGCCAGCACCTAGTGCACTGCCATCCCCCCACCCCCAACACAGGAGGGAAGGAGCAGGAGAGGGGGTGCGCCAGAGCCTGGAGAACAACCTGGAGAGCAGGAGCGGCGTTTCCGGAGAGAGGGATCCGGGAGCTGCCAGCTGCTGCTGGGAAATCAAGTCAGATGACCACAGGGAAACAACCAGTAACATTCACTGTAGAAACCCAGGGCCGCGGTCCTCGGCTTGTTCCGGGAGCCAGAGAAGGTGGTAGGGGCGACTTTTCTATCTGTGGAGCAACGGAGGGACCATATTCCGAGAGAAGCAGGGGAGGGAACACACAACATCGCTGCTCCTGGTCCCCAGGCCTCTTCAGAAGTGCTTCACAAGCCCTCCTGCAGAGACCCATGGGTGGCTATGCCACGTCTATTATGCAAATGAGGTCTGAGTTCCAGCAGAGGATCGGCTCAGGGCGCACAGCCCAGCCAGGCCTATGGGACCCCGAAGCCTCTACTTGTCATGCAGTAGTCCCCCAACCAACTCCCAGCTCTGCCCCTGTTGTGGCTTCCCACCTCCCTGTCCCTCCTCGTCCTTTGATCATTTCCACCAGCTCTTGGCCTCTGCCTCCCTCCTTGGGGTAAGCTCTGCTTTTTCTCTTTGATCCCACAAGTCTGTCCTCAGCTGTGTCCTCAGCTGGGCTCCGTGTCCCCTCCCCGCCACCCCATCACATCCTCTGTCAAAGGTGGAGGATGTGCAAGACTTTCTAAGGGCCTTGGGGGAGCCTCGGGTCTGCGAGATGGGAGTGTGGTTCCTGCCTCCTCGGCTGCTGCTCTGGGAGGGGGGCGGGTTGCGGGCTCTTCAGGCCTGGACAGGCTGCAGTCCAACCTCCACTCTGGCCCTGAGAGTCCAGAGACAGGAGCTCCCAGGCCGGAGATGCTCGGGGAAGCAGCCAGGAGTGGGTAGCCTGAAGGGCCAGGTATCCTTATCCCACTGGGTCAAGGCGGGCCTCAAAGTTCTTCTCAAGAGAATGGTCCACATGAGAGGAGATGGTCAGGAGTTCTAAATAGGGAGGCATGATTGGCACCCACAGGCACTTCCGAGAAGAGCGGGGCTTAGGATCCCAAAGTCCCTTTTGGAACCAGATGATTTGCAGGGTAAAGTCGTGAGGCAAGACCCAGAGCTCAGCAGGGCCAAGACCCACCAGGACCCAGGCACATGGCTGTCTCTGCCCAGGCTGGGTCCTCTCTTCCTTCCTCTGCCTCTGCCTCCCACTGGAGAGGAAGGAGGCCCTCCAGGACACCCGAGCCAGCTCCAGCTCCTATCCTCGGACTCGGAGGCCCTGGCTGCCCCCGGCTGTGCTGTGACCTGATGCTCCACTGGAAGAGATGAGCAGAGGGGACCCCCACACGTGGGCAGCAGGGGGCCCACACTCACCGAAGTCGGGGGGGCTGCGGTAGTAATTAGCTCCTCACACATCCCCAGGGTTATTTTTAAGCCTCGTTCTTCCCTGGTTTATTTTTAAAGTAATACTGGCACGTGGCTGGCCAGCTGCCCTTCCCAGGTGCCCGTGCCAGTTTGGGCCAGGAAAGGAGCAGGGTAAGATATGCCCCTCCTTGGGGGCGGGGCGTGCTACCTGGTGCCAGAGTTGCCCAGCCCCTCACTGGAGGGCAAGGAAGTCCTCGCTGCTCAGAAAGCCTGGGTCCAGCCTGGGGCGGGCAGGTGGGCTGGCAGCAGGAGACCCCGCCAGAAAATCCCATGTGTCTGTCTTGCCTCTGATGCACACACGGCGTGACCTTGACCAAGTCACCTCCCCTGCCTGAGCCTCAGCTTCCCCAGAAGAGAGAATGATAGCTATACCTGCCTCCCTAACGTCAAATACTCAAAAGGAGGGAGACACTGTTGGCAGCACAAGCAGGAGGGAATCCTGGGCTTAACTCCCCATTCCAACAAGCCGCCCACCCCCCACCCCCAGCTGTCCTACTAAATTCCCTGGAAGCCCTGCCTTTCTCCCTGGGCAAGGGTCTCCGGTCTTCAGTCTTCACGAGGCTCCTTAGAGTTCTTCATCTCTTACCCACCTGCCCCAAGACCAGCCATCCACATTTTCAGCCTGGCCGAGCTCTAATCCAGGCTGCCCTGGGTGCAGGACAGCTGTCAGACTGCTGGAGGCCATTAAAAGGCTTCTGCTAGGCATGGGGGTGGTGAGGGCATAGTCACCCCTCCCCCAGCACCTCCGCCTTCCCCCCCACCTCTTCCCTGGCAGCAGTCCAGAGAGCTCGGCTAGAGAAAAGCACTGCCAAGGGTTAGCTCCAAAGTGCTTTGCTCAGCTACAGAGCAGTGGTTAAGCTCAGAGAGGTCTGACATACGGTAGAAGACACCAAAGGGCAGGCTGAAAGTTTGGGCTTCTTTCCCTGTAGGCAATGGGGAGTCATGGAAGGTTTTTGAGTAGAGGAGTGACATATTGAACAGAGAGCAGAGTGGAACATAACAGGGAAGTTGGCATGGGGAAAGTTAGGGGAAGCGCCGGGGAGGTCAGGAAGCACCGCCCCAGCCCAGACTGGGAAGGCTGAGGGCCTGG
Organism: Spilogale gracilis; assembly: GCA_004023965.1. Lineage (NCBI taxonomy): Eukaryota > Metazoa > Chordata > Mammalia > Carnivora > Mephitidae > Spilogale > Spilogale gracilis. The sequence continues at coordinate 107,165 of PITA01001628.1, read as the reverse complement.
GCCACCTCGCAATAGAAGGAAAGGATAGGATTAGGAAGGAAGAATAGCTGGGGCTGGTGTCAGGGGGAAAAAGAGAAAGGGAAGCCAAGGTGTTCAGTCTGGCTGCCTGGGGAACGAGGACATGGACAGGAGTCTGGAGGTACAGAGAGCACCAGCATGCGGGAGAATGGGGCCTTCAGTTGCCACTTCAGACCTGTTGTCTTGGTTCAGCCAGGTGGAATGTGGGGTGGAGCTGGAGACAAGTTCCTGATGGCCTTCCCTGTGGGCCAGTATCAGAGTATCATAGGCAAAGTCCGGCCCACTCTTTGCATCAGGCAAAACTGCAAAGGATCAGCAGAGAAAGGAGTGAGGAGTGTCCAGAAGGAACTCGGGAATACTGGCCATCAGGGCTGAGTGTGGCCAGAATATGAAGAGCAGTGAGGATGCCAACATCCAAGACTGCCTTGTGTAGTTATCCAGGTTGTGCACTGTCCCAGAGAATCCAGTTGTTGGGTTGGGAAGCTGAAATTCAGCCTGCTCACCAAGCTATGCCCTCCCAGAGCCTGCAGCCACTCAGAGGGGCCCATTTTTTTCTAATTTGTCCTAGAGTGCCATGTGGCCAGGATAATCCTGCCTCACTGGGTCTGGTACTCAGGAAATTCCTGAGGTTTTCAGCAAATGTAGTCTTGGTAAATTGGGCAGACTGAGGGGTGAAAGGGAAAGCAATTCTTGGAGTGGGGGGGAGTAAGACCAAGAAAAGAGCACCGTGGGCCTGTCTCCCTCTCTTCTATTTTTAAAAAACCTTGAGGCCAATAGTGAGACTAGCAGAGGACAGTTTGAAAATATCGCCGAATAGGGAAATGGGGGAGGATGTGCCTACAGAAGCAAAGCCAGGAAGAAGAGCCCCGGGCTGGGGCAGAGAGCAGCTAGGGGGTCAGCCTTGGGAAGGGCATCTCTTCCCCTCTGAATGGGAGAAGTCGGAAGGGAGCAAAAAGAACATGAGAAGCAGTATGGGAAGGGCCTCGCCTGGCCATGTTCTAGCTGTGTGACTTTGAGCAAGTCACTTAACCTCGCTGTGGCTCAGCTCCTGCATCTTTAAGTGGGGATAATAATAGTACCTACCAAATAGGGTTGTTTGAGGATTAAAAGAGAAACATGTAGTTGCTCATTTAGAGCCATGTGGCATGTAGTAAGCACGGCATAAAAATCAGCTAGTATTGTTTTGAATTGGGGAGGAAGGAACAGTGACAGAGGCATTTAATCGTTTGAATAAAGTGGGTGGGGAGAGGAGGCAGAGCAGAACTGTAAGCAGCGGCTGGTGAGCCCTCCCGGTCCTGGGGACGCTGCCCCGCCTGGAGCTCTTGGCCTCATCAAGAGCACCCGCAGGACACCGAGGCATAAATAGGCAGCCTCTATAGGGCCATAGGAGCCATGAAGTCATTCTCCTATTATACCCGTCTCTGCGCTGTGAACAGTGTTGACGATGGAGGGCTCAGAAGGTGACCGAATGGCAGACGATTGAAAAGGCTGGGAAATCAGAGGTCAGAAGAGAGGTGGCAAGCGCAGGGTGAGTCAGGCAGCGGGAGGCAGTCTGGGGGCTGAGCGTCTGCCTCCATGTCTCTGTGTGAAGGGCAGTGTCCCCAAGGATGGGGACAACTGCTCGCTGTCTCCAATGAGGACAACAGGCTGAAAGGGAAGGGCCCGAGCCTTGGTCATTTCATTCCGCCTAAGGAGTATTTCCGACACGGCGTAGGGTTCGGTGAAATGTGTTTCCATGGAGAGTGATGGAATCTCAGCTTCTGAGAAGAGTCTGTCTTTGTGGGGGAGGAGCTGGATTTGGAGACTTCTTTAAATCCTTAATGACTTGAAGAAAGAGCAGGGCCCAGAGGCCAGGTCCTGTGAGGGGTTCCCTCTTCCCTTATTGAGGTGCGGACTCTCCTGCTTCCTTATCTGCCCTGAAGCCCATCTAGTTCTCGCGCTCTCTGCCTGGGTGGTGGGCAGAACGGGGCCGAGAGGCCAATACGGGACCTGAGGGGTGTTGGAGCCAGCGTGTGTGTGCATGTGTTGGTGGGTGCACATGCACGCATGTTCATGTAACTGGGGGGATGGGCAGGCTCAGAGGAAGAGAAGGTCCCAGCAGCTGGCTCCAGGCTAAAGTCCTTGTTGCCAGGAGTCCCTATGCTCCTGGATACTAGGCTAACCTGCAGAGCTCCCGAGCCCTGGGGAGAATGCTGAACCTAAGAAAAGCCTCCTCACATCTCCTGGTATCCATTCCCAAATTCCCCACTGGCCCAGAGCTGTCTGGGCCACTAGCCATGACCAGGGAGGAGGGCGTGCAAGCAGGTGGTGGAGACAGGGCCTACAGGGCCACGCTCACTCCAAGACCTCCCCACCAAACCTGACCCGGCCATCAAGCCTGGCTTCCTGCATCTTTGGGGAATCCACTGGGGGCACTGGGCAAGGTGGGTCAGCGGAGAGAGACCCCCTCCACGCAAAAGCCTACCACCTGGCAGAGAGTGGTGAGGGCAGAAGAAGGTGCCATTCTTCCACCTGGGGATAGGGGAAGGTGGGCCCCAGGAGGCGGAGCTATCCTTGGGGGGCAGGATAGAGGAGGGAAGGAATTCCAGGCATCCAGGCAGCTGTAACATGAGGAAGGGTTCAGAGGTGCGGGAAGGATGTGGGGAACCCTGGAAGTGTGGGGGGAGGGAGAAGAGAGCAGACCAGGTATTGGGTAAGGTTGGCCAGTCTGGGCGCTGGACCAGGACACCCCAGACTGTGTTGTGTACACTTTGGGAGCTAAGGAAGTTTTCAGAGTAGTGTGCGGCAGCTCAGAGCTATGCTTAAAAAAATAATAACATTAATAACAGTTCCTACTTCCCGAGACTCTCCGCGCACTAGGCCTTGTACTGAACACTTTCTACACTGTATCTCTCAACCCCAGGCCAGCCAGCTACCTAGTAAAAGAGAGGAGCAGTGTGAGTTCTGGGAGAGGCAGAAGGCCTGGAATCAGGAGACCTGGCTCTCAGGTGCAGCTCTGGGGCTCTAACTTTGGGAAGGATCTTCACTTTCCCAGGCTTCATTGTCTCTAGTTATTGAATACAGACCACCCCTGCCCAGTGGACCCCACAGGAATGTTCCTCAACACTGCAGAGTGATGTGCCCAGGTGGGTCTTCTTTATTTGACAGAGAGAAATGCAGTGAGAGAGGGAACACAAGCAGGGGGAGTGAGAGAGGGAGAAGCAGGCTTCCCGCCGAGCAGGCAGCCCGATGCGGGGCTCGATCCCAGGTCTCCAGGATCATGACCTGAGCCAAAGGCAGTTGCTTAACCAACTGAGCCACCCAGGCGCCCCCCCCTTTTATTTTTAAAGATTTTATTTATTTGACAGAGAGAAACATAGCCAGAGAGGGAACACAAGCAGGGGGAGTGAGAGAGGGCCAGGTGGGTCTTCTGCAACCCAGCCAGGGCCCTTCTGCTATACTCCTCATCTCACAGGGCACATACCCCGTTCAGGGCTTGTGAGCCAAGCCTTCCGTGAGTAGCAGCTGGGGCTTAGCAAAGGCCCAGGACCCCTTTGGGCCATTGCGAGTAGAGGGGAAGAGCAGCGCTTAGCCAGTGTAGGGGCCAGGAACCAGAAGCCTAGCCTCTCCCTCCTGCTCTCTCAGATACCGCCACCCCTGCCTCTGCTGTGCCCAGTCACTCTGGCTTCTCTTCCCCAGCAACTCTGACTTGCGTGTGACTTTGGCTTACGGTGGCCCCACCTAGGACCCAACTCTTTATAACTCTGCAGCTCAGCCGCCCCAAAGCTGAGCAGCCCTTCTGCCTGGAATCCCAGTCCCTGGCAGAGGTGACCTGATTGGTTCAGCCCAGCTGATAGCTTCCATCCTCTTGGATGGGAGGCCACCACGAGTCCAGCCCACTACAGCCAAGGCCAAGGTCACATGGTAGAAAGGGGCTGCCTAGGTTCTCAACTAAGGCTGTTACAGGAAAGGGGCAGGCACTCCAGGCCACCAAAAACAGCCTCCCTCCGGGCCCTGTCCCTCTGCCATCCAGCTGCCCCCTCCTCACCTCCTGCCCCATCTGCCTCAGGGCCACACTGAAGCATCCTAGCAGTCTACAAAGAGACCGCCAGAGGGCTGCTCCCTGGGACAGAAAGGACCAGCCTTTGGAAGGACACCATTTCCCTCCTCACATGGTTTGAACTACCACTGTCCTGCCCTGAAGAGCTTACAGTGATCTTAGGATGATGGCCCATTGGACACATTTTCCACGCTCTCTCAACAGAGTGACACCTGCCCCAGGGACACCTGCCAGGGGCTGGACTCTGAAGGTCAAAAGATCTATGCTGAACCCTAGCTTTGCCAACTTTTATCGATATGACTTTGGACACGTCCTCTTTAGCCTCCTCGAGGCTCGGTTTCCTCATCCAAATGGAGCTAGTAAGACCTACCTTGAAGGTCATGGGGAGGACTGGAGATAATTAACGCAAGGGCACCGGGTACCTGATACTCATTGCCCTTAGCAGTAGGAGCACTAAGGACAGACAGAGCAAGGGCTCCGTTGTTCTCCCCACTCTTCCCCTCCCTGTTCCCACCTGCCACCCCACAGCCAGGGGCACAGAGCAGGCAGCCTGGAGGCAAGCCAGCGTCTAGGGGCCGTGACCGCCTCATTGAAACCTGGTCCAATGTCCAGCACCCCCAGATCGGCCAGCCCCCTCCCTGCTTTCCGTCGCAAGCAGACGACTAACTGAAGTTCTGCTTGCACAGGCTTCGCTGTGCATTGGGAGGTGGGTCAATACGCCAGGCAGCGTCTGCCAAGAGAGGCAAGTGAGTGACAGAGATGGATGCCAGGCAGAGAGCGGAGAGGAGGGATGCTCTTGGGCCAGAGCCGGAGGAAGTTTCCTCAGAAGGCTCCTCCAAGGGGGGGAGAAGGCAGGGGAGAGGGGGGCGGGAGAACAGAAGCCAGCTTCACATCGGCATGGGGAGGCGGTGGATGTTGAAGAAGGAAGGAAGGTCTTCACAATGATTCTGTAAATCTAGAATTATTCTAAAATTAAAAGTTTACTTAAATAAAATAGTAAATGGTAGAAGCAGGAGGAGGAGAAGGAGATGAGGCAGAAGCCAGAAGTAGGGGAGGAGGAGGACACGGAGGAGGAAGGGGACAAAAGAGAGAGTCTGGCCTCTGACAGTAAATGACCCAGTGTCTAGGGACACGGAGGGCCGAGAGGTCCAGGCACCAGCCAGGCGTCCAAGCCCGCCCTGAACAATGCTCCCAGGTATCCAGGGACATCTCTGGAGGCCTTAGGGAACAGAACATGCCACATTCCCAGCCACAGAAGCTTTGGCAAGATAGCAGTGCCTTCCAACTCCCTTCTGGTTTCTGGGAGCCCACGATCCCCCTGTCACAGAATGGTGCCTCTGGCGTAGGCTCAGCACATCCTGGGGAAAGTTTTTCCTTAGGGGATGGTCTTCTTTCAGCTGCCCCTGGCTTGCTTCTGTTCCCTGGGGGAAGACTGAGCCATCCTCATCCCTGTGTCCTCTCCTGGCACACGGCCTGGTGCAAGGGGGCGGTGCTTAAGCAATGTTTGCTCTATTGATGAGTTCAGACAAGCCAAGAGGGAATGAAGCCGTCTTCGCCTCGCTGATTGGCCAGCCGCCGCAGCCTTCCTGGGTCCCCCACTGCCCACTCAGCCGCCTCAGCGGCTCTGCCCGCTCTTCCAGGGCTGGCTCGGAGCGCCCCACTGCCTCCTGCCACCCGGCTCCAGCCGTGGAGGGCGTCTTCCGTGGCATGCCGAGGTCCAGCTTCTTGGGAGAAGGGCCTGCATGGGAAGGAGGAGGAGTGATAACTAGCGAGGGCACCTGCTTGGACCCCAGTCCAGAAGGCGTGGAGGCCACCGAGACAGGGAAGGGAGAGAGCAGGAAGGCCTAACTCTGCCACATCCCTGTGTGGCCTTGGTCCAAGTCACTCAGCCTCTTGGCCCGCTCTCCTCAGCCGGAAAACCCAGGCACCGGCCTTCCAAGTGCAGCAGCGAATCCACTGACATGGGCTAGGCTGCGCAAGGCCACAGGCCTGAACGTGTACCCTGACTCCGCCACTCACCGGCCGTGTGGTCTTAAATGAGTTTCGTGAACTTTCTGTGCCTCCATTTTCTCACCTGTAAAACGGAGGTAATACTGTTCTCAGTAAGCTGTTGTGAAGACTAAATGAAATGGTATGCAGGAAGCCCCGGGGGCAGTGCCTGGCACACAAACGCTCAATGAATGCGAGCTTTGTGATTTGCTACTGTTCCCACCACCACTAGGCCATTGCCGCCAGCCCCACCGCCCGCATTCTCCACTGCTGCGTGCCAGGCCCTGGCTCCCGAGAGGGACAGGACACGACCACTGTCCTCAGGATCCAGAGGGAGGGGACAAAATGAGAAAAGCGGAGGTGGGGGGAGAGGAGAGAGAAAGGAAAAGACAAGGAAGAAAAAACAAAGAAGCAGCCAAAAAAGCAAAAAGAAGCAAAAACTTGAGGCCTCAGGAGACTGGTCCCCAGGGCTAGACATGTGTGCAGTCAGGGGTCCCTTAGGGCTCCACAGTCATTAGGGGGAACCTGGGAACCAGAAGACTCCCTGAACACCCTGACCTACCTTGGGCCGTCTCACACAATCCCCAGCATCTGCTCGGAGTTAGCTGGGACAGCTCTGCAGACACGTGGGCCCCAGCAGCTTTGTGTGTCTGATGGGGGCCCAAAGGCTGAGGGCCATTGTTCTGGGGACCCACCAGTGCTTCCTCTATGGTCCGTGGGCAGGGTACATGGCCACTGCAGAGGTCCAGAATCTCCTAGAATGTCACAGGGTCTCAAGAACATCTCCAGCCCCTTTGTTTCCCATAAGAGGACCTCCAGACCAAGAAAAGGGTAGGATCTTGCCCATGATTCCCCAGTGACACAGCTAGAGCCAGAGCCCAGGTCTTCTGACTCTCATTCCTGTGGAAGAAGCCAGGGACAGACAGCCGGGGGCAGTGGGAAGAGAACCACCTTTGAACAGAAAATATACTTATTCTAGAACTTAGAGCACTGCATGTATTAAGGACATTTGAGGCATGGCGAGTGATGAATGAAGGGCTCCAGGGATACTGATGTGTTTAGGTGGGTAAGATCAGGGAAGGCTTCATTGAGAAGATGACTTTTGAGATGAACTTTGATGGGGGAGTAGAAGCTCATCAAGAAGGAGAAAAGCATAAGCAGTGTCCAGCAATGTGGAAATGTAGCTGTGGCCCCCAAAGGACTGTGGACACCAATTTCACATGCAGGAGTTCAAATCCTGGGGCTCTAGACGCTGCCTGAAACTCAGCTCTCTCCTCTGGGCCTCTGCATGGTGCATAGGACAAGGGGAACTAACAATTTATTAAGTCCTAAAATACAACTTGGTCAGAGAAGAAATAACCTCCTAATCTAACGTTCCATTTGATAGGTAAGAAAACTGAGGCTCAGGATGCTGGCATGCCTTTACAAAGGCCCTAACATGCAGACTCAGGAAACTAGGGGCCATAGATTAAATTTGGCCCACCACTTGTTTTTATAAATAAAGTTTTCTTGGAACACAGCCACACCCATTCATTTACACACTGTCTTGGGCGGCTGCCTTGGGATCATGGCAGAGCTGAGTCGTTGCAAGAGGCCATATGGACTAGGAAATATGAAATATTTACTAGATGCCCCTTTACAGAAGGAAGTTTGCCAACTCCTGTTCTAGAGCAAGGTAGTGGCAAGAGCTGGGATTGGAGCCAGGCTTCTGACTCCTGGTTGGGTGCTCTTTAATTCCAGGCACCCTTGCCCCTGGGGACCCGTGTTGTGCCCCTGTCACACTGCCTGCAGGCTGAGATTTCAGGCGGACAGGCTCTGGACAGGCTCAACTCCGGACACGGTGCGGTCGACGGGGACCACCTGGGCTGGCCACAGTCCCCATGACACAGCAGGCTTTCTTGTTGGAAGCAGTTCAGCCCCTTTTGGGGGTGTCTGACAAGGAGACACCAACATGCACCTGCTTCTCCTCCATGGGCAAAACAGAAAGAGCCAGAGAGTGTGAAGTGTAGGACTTGGGCCAGCCAGATGCCAGAGTCATAGACACAACCTTTCAAGAAGCACACAAGAGGACTGGCACAGCCAGCCATCTGCTGAGATGGCCAAGTCTGCTTTAAATTATGCGTTGAATTACTTTCTCTGTGCCAGACTGTCCCTGGTGGATTCGTTTAATTAAAACCCCACCAGATCCAATCTGTTAGAAGTTCTGAGTTCACACATGTCCTGGCCATTTGGTCATAAGGTTACAGACAGGCCACAGACCTGGGCCACGGCCACCTGGTACAGCGGCTGTCCTGTAATAGAGCCCAGAAGCCCCAGCTCAGACCACTTGCACTTCCGAGGACAAGCCGGGTTGCTGTCCTCTTGTGTGACCCGGCCCACTGAGGGCCTCAGGCTCTCCTCCTCCTTCCTGTCTCCACCCCCTCACCTCTCTAGCTCACTGGCAATGCCTCCCTTCCTGAACTGACTCATTGGACAGTCATTAAAGGCCAGCAAGGCCAGCGATGTGCCAAACACTCCCTGGGGTGTGGGGGAAAGAGAGTAACTAAAGAGACAAAAATCCCTACCCTCAAGGAGCTTACAGCTGAAGCCCACAAATGCAAAAGCATCCCATGCACTGTGTATCTACTCTTTCCTCCCTCCCCTCTTCCCTTCTTCCCCTTCCCTCTCCCCTCCCAAACTCAATTTAGGCCTGAGCACTTGACATTGGGACTGAAAGTTCTTTGGCTGCCCCTGTACCCAGGGGCTCTCAATGGCTCCTCCTCGCTGCAAGTTAAGATTTGAACACCTTCCTGCACCTACCTTTCAAAGCCCTTCATTTTAGACCTTGCTCTCCTTACCGACCTACACTGCTCAAGTGAACTTCTCTGCTCCAAGAAATCCAGGGTTTTTGTTGGTGTTAGATTTATAATATCATTGCTATCTCAGTAATAGATTTTTGTAGAAAATAGACAATATATAAGAGCAAATTAAAATTAATCATGAGCCCATGATGCAAAGATAAAGTCTCCAAGCTCTTTAGTATATTCCTTTCCAGCTTCTCTTTCTCCCCGTAGATACATTGGTTATATTTATATATTAGTACGGCATCCCATAATACTTACAGTGTTGTATCCTGCCATTGCTACTGAACATTCTACGGTGGTTTTCTATGTAATTAAGAGACTCCTGAAGAGTATATTTAGCGGCTGTACAATATTCCACCACATAAATATACCTTAATATGTCTAACCAAACCTTATTGGTGAACATTTGGACTGTTTACAATTTTTCACAATGACAATGCTGCTATAAACATCCTTGTTCATAAATCTTTGTTCTCATCTCTGGTTCTTTTCCCAGCAGAGATTCCTAGATGTGGCATTGCAGGGTCACTGGGCAGACACATTTCTAAGGTTCTTGATGCATATCATCTCAGGAAGCTGCCTTCCCGAGAGTCTGTCAGTCCACCTCCCCTCCCCTTTGTGAGAATGCCCACTGGCCTCAGAAAGGTATATCGTCTCTGCCCCTACTGTGTCACCTATCTTCTTGCATTGTGTGTTTGCTTCAGCAGCTCCCCTGTCAGAACGCTGCATTTCTCACCTCTCTTTCCGAGCTCAGGGCAAAGGCCGCCTCCTCCAGAAAGCCCCTCCTGATAGCCCAACCCAAGTTCTCCACCTCTAGCCCTCCTTCAGCCCCTGTCTTAAATTCTTCCTAAGATAATTCCCACTGAGGCCATGTGTTTGAACAACCGTCGGAAATAATAGCCTCTTCTCGGTACAAGACATTGAAGTTTCCAAGGTGCTTCCACTGAGATGTTTCATCTGATTCACTTCAGATACAAAGCATTTTGAGGTCAAGGACCATGGTTTGATCATCTGGGTCTACTTACCCTGGCCCCATGGCCAACCTCAGGTCTAGCCCAACCTCAAGCTAGCCCCTGATTTAATGGAGTTTGACAACAGCTTTTGCTATTCCTTAGTCCACTGGAACAGATTTTAGGATGCTCCCCTCTATAGTGAGGACTGACTGGGACAGAGGGCCCTGGATGCCAGTCCTGGATCTGCTAGTGACTCGATATCCCAGTCCCTGTCCCTCGTGGGGTCTCCCTGTCCCTCTTGGGGTCTCAGTCTACTCATCTATAAAATGAGTAGGTTGAACTATATAGTCTCTCACCCTCCAGGACTGATTGGTCCCGCAGCCCCAAGCACCCAGAGCAGCCCTGGGGTGCCTCCGAGGGCCCCTGTGCAAAGCCCGCCTCTGGGACAAGCCGGAGGGAGCTGGCCCGGGAAGCAGGGCTGGCTCCAGGCCAGGCTGTGTCTGCAAACACTGACCTTGGCTGCCGCAGGGATTTTCCATGACACCAGCACCCTCCCCCTCAGCTCCCCCTGATCCCACGTGGGCCTGGGGAGGGTGGGGGATGGGAGTGGTAGGGGTTGTTTTACTCAGAATCATAGCAGTGGGGTTCTTGTGGATGGGGTTCTTGTGGATGTGGTTCTTGTGGATGGGGTTTTTGTGGATGGGGTAGAGCTAAAAGGGAGAAAGGAGAGAGCAGTAGGCCTCCACGTGCCTAGTGTGGTGGGAAAGCAGGGGTAGGAAGAGCACCTGCAGAAAGGAATGGGGAGAAGAGGTGAAGAGGAGCTGAGAAATGGGAAAGAGGCCTTGGAAAGAGGCAGGATGGAGGGAGGAAGTGTTCTGTGCTGCAGAGCTGTCCTTCCGGGGAGCCATAACCAGGAGGGGGCAAACTCCAGACCCAGCTGTGCACACTGGTCCCTCCTCCCAGCCTAGGTCTATGAGGCTCTGGTGGTTTCCCAGGCCTTGCTCAGACCTTGGCCAGGCCGAGGGCAGGGGGGTTAGAAGGAACCCCAAAGCTGACCTCATTTTGCTGGGGCCTGGGGCCACAGGAAGGACAGGGGCTATGAGTCACTAAAGGCCTTCCTCCCAAGGCCACCTTTCCTCTCCCTGCTGGGTGTCTTAGGGGAAGTTCCTCTCCTGAACTCTGCACCCCAGACTTCGAAGCCCTCTGGGTTGAACGGCATTTTTTGAGCATCGGTTCCCACCAGCTCTTGCACCAGACTCTGAGGGGACTTGCTGGCCCCCCGGGAGCTCAGAGCCCTGCAGAGTTTCTCTTTAGACCTGAGAGCAGAGAGGCGGGCACTGTGGCCAGGCAAGGGGAGCAGAGCCTCCAGCACAACGGAAGATCCCGGAGCGTTCTGGGAAAGGTGTTGTCAGAGCTGGACTTGAGGCTGGAGGAAAAGGCCTGCTTCTCCTCCCCGTCTCCCCAAGCCTGGCAGCCTCCTCCCTCCTTCCAAGGGCCTGGGCACTCCTGCCAGCTTCCTTCCACCTCATCAACTTTAACACACCAATTAGACTCCTGTGGAGCCTCCCATCCCACTTCCTGGCTCCACACTGCAGCCATCTCCAGACCAAGAGGGCGGCTCCCTGTCTGTGCCTCAGGGCCCTGAGGAGGCGGAATGCCCCGTAGGCCTTTCTGAGGGGACCCAAGGGGTCAGGCATGACTGCCCTCTACAGGCCCCCCAGGAGAGCCCGGCTACCCTCTGGGGGCACCTGTGTCTTGCACCTGGTCCGCCGGAGCTTCCTGTGTCTTCCTCAAGCCCTCACTTCTCTCTGGCTGCCCCACCAGGCCCAGGCGGCCCCAAGGGCAGGCCCCCGCCCCGTGCCCACCTCAGCACCAGCCCGGCTTGGCCCAGAGTTCACAGCCTTTGGGCGCCTCGGGCCACAGGTCTGATCCATCTTCCCTCAGGGCAAACATTAGCCTGGCTGGTGCCCATGTTTACCTTAGATAACTAGGTCTACGGGGAACCAGGAAACAGGATGCAGCCAGGTATTGCCAAGGACTGTGTGTTTCTAATCTACAGAAGGGCCGGACCAGCCGGAGATGGGACATCTGAGACTCTCAAAGTCAGAGACCTAGAGAAGACCTTAGATTTCTTGATGCTACAGATGAGCAGTTCCCAAACCGTGCTGCAGGAACACCTGCCCAGCCACACGCACTGTGAGGAAAGCATTCAAAGGTCAAATAAGTGGGAAAACTTAGCACATTCCCCCAACTCTGACCCGCCTTGTGCTTTAGCCCTAGTGTGGCTCTGATAAAGTCGACACTTACATCCGGCGATGACAGATCCTGTTAAATTCAGCGCCCCTCCCATTTAATCGAACCAAGCAACCCTCCTCTCATCCAACAGTTAGGAGCACTCCACGGAACTGGCAGTGGCTAGAGTCTCGTGGTCGGGCCATGAGTTCTGGCTGGTCAGTCCACCAGGTCCTGGGAGGGAGGCTCCTCAGGGAATCAGCTCCAGAGCGCAGTGACACGCAGGATCAGATGGAGCCCCTCGCCCAAAGCCTCGCAGAGCTGGACAGCAGGAGAAGCCGGGGACTACCTTTGCCCCCTCTCTCGTAAACCCACACCCGCTGTGGGCAAGGCCCAGGCAGACGGCAGGCCTGCTGGCGAGCAGACAGGCCTTGCCAAACTCCCAGTTACTTCCCAGAAGTTCCACGGCCCCCCGGGACTGGCTCTACCCCAGCTGGCACCCCTCCCAGCTGGGCGCCCACGTCAGCTGGTCCTCACAGCCCTTGCCCTTTCACCCAGTGACAAAGGAACAGCTGACCGGACGGGAGCGTGCTGACCCGGGCCAGGTACTTTCAGAAGCTTCTGGCCTCCCAGGCATCCCGCTCCTGTTGCCACTTGCATCACATCCAGCTCTGGGCAGTGCCCAAGGATGAGGCTCCAAGGGGAAGCCCTCCTCTCAGGGCCTCAGTTTCCTCTCCTGGTCACCCTTCCTGGGTGACAAGTTGGCTCTAGGGCATCGGAATGAGCGATGAGTCAGAAAGTCTTAGAGGCCTTGGCCAACTCACAAGGCCTCTCCAGCCTTTTTCAGCTATAAAACAGAGAGAGTCATAATAATGGCCTTGTGGAAGTTTTTCAGGATTAAAGTTGGAAATGTATCTGAAGGATAAGACCTTAAGCCTCAGTCTGAGGTAGGGAGGGGGGAGGGCCTGAGGGGCCTCTGACCCCAAGGATGAGGCACATCCCACCTAGGGCACCCCTCGAGGGGACAGTGGGTAGAGCGGCACATGAAGCTCTGGCTTGATAAGAGCCTTCGGGTAAGCGTGGCTATGCCACCACTCTGACCGTGCCCAGGGAGCAGGCAGGGGAAGGAGGTGTCTCTTCCGGCAGGGAGCTAGGGGAAAGGCACTGAGAATGACAGCAGAAACAGGGAGCTTGCCGCGTGCAGACAGGCCCAGGGGAAGAAGGTGGCCTCGTGTCTGCTGGGACATGGGCACTGTTCAGACAAGAGAGGGCCTCTCTGCAGCTGGGGGACCTTGCGGGCAGCCACAGTGCTGCCGGGCCTGCAGACCTGGGGTTTCCCTCAAAGATGATGGCTCCAAGGGAAGTCGGAGCCTCTGAAGGAGCACAGGGCGAGGTGGCGGTCGCCGCAAGAGGGCGCTGTGCCGGGGAAGCAGGATGGGTAGAACAGCTGGCGCTCTAACCTCCCCCACACCTGGGCCCCGAAGTGTAGACAAGGCAAAAGAGGTCTAGAGAGGGAAATGGATTTGCCCAAGGTCACACAGGCAGCACGTGTTCACGCCGGGGCTGGGCCTGCGCTACCCAATCCTGGTCCCGCCCCATCCACAGTACCCTGCCTTCCCCCACACCCAGTGCAGTGCTGGCCCCGGGGGACAGGGAAGGACAGGATGAGAAGCAGCTCTGGCTCCAGGCCTGCCCAGCTGTCGAGGTGAGTTGTGGTCTGGCTGCCGTGGCCGAGCTGGCGGGCACAATCTGTTCTCACCCTGCTGGGACGCAGACGGTCAGGCATGGCGGCTCAACGGCGCAGCTCTCCAGGGCCCTGGCACAGAGTGACACAGTCAACCAGCTCGGTGCCCTGCTAGGGAGCAGGGGAGCCCACTCTAAGGGCGTCCCACAGCCTCACACACTCCAGGCAGCTGTCCCCAGGTCTCCCTGAGGTTTAAGATTCAAATGGTCTTGGGCTGCTAGAGATGCCAACCTGACTGGAACTGAGCTGCCCCCCAGCCTGGAAAAGAGAGGGGAAATCTGCTGCGTCCTTCACTGCTAATCATCGGGAGCCGTTACTGAGCATTTGCTATGCACCAGACTCTAGGCTAAGTGCATTATATACATTATCTCATTTATGTCTCCTGAAAAGCCCTGGGAGTCAAGTTCTACTTATTAGCCCCATTTTACACATGTGGAAACTAAGGCTCACAGAGGTTTTTAAAAACAAAACAAAACCAAAAACCAGTCCATGGCAGAATCAGGTGTTGAATTCAGATCAGACATCAAAGCACAGGGTATCCTAGCTTGCCATCCACATATTTTGGACATACTCCATGGGCGTGGCTGGCAATGGGCAGGGAAGCTTGCCAGAAGCATGACAACGTACAGCCGTGCTGACCCTGCCACCCCAAGCCAGTGTTTAGCTGTACATATATAGTTGGGGGACCCAGGGGACAGAGCAGGGATGGTGGTACTACTGACCCTGGAGTTCAAAGCTGAACATTCTCAGTCACTCAAAGCAGAGAAGATCAATTCCAGTGAGGAATTCTGGACAACTGTATGGAAGAAACATTTGGCTACATTTTTGATAAAAGGCTTTGAGAGGAGGAAAAATTGAAAATCCTGCCAACCAGCATTATTTTATTATGATAATCCTATTAATGCAAGTAATAAATATCTTAATAGACCATTGAAAAAAGCAGGTCCAGGACCAGCAGATCTCCTTTTACAAAAGAGAAAACATGCTCAGAGAGGGTGAGTAACTAGCCCAAGGTCACACAGCCACTAGTGACAGGGCCAGAACTTGTGCCTAGGGCTTCTGAGTTCCCATCCAGGGTCTTTTCCTCTCTAGGTCTCCATGCACAACTCCTGACTTAAGGCCATGTGATGGTTGGTTCAGAGGGAGGCTTTGCTTCTGCCTGGCTCCCGGCTCAGTGAGTGCTTTGGGCAGTGTGTGACGGTAACACCTGGAAGGACAGGTAGGGCTCCTGCTTTAACAAGGGCAAAGCCACCTCTCCATGAGGACAGACTCTACTTCAGGGCCAGGCCCAGAGGATGACCCCAGGCCTCCAGCCTGGGGGCTGATGAAGATGTTGGAGCATCATTCTTCTAGCTAGTAGAGAGGCAATGTCCCCTTTCTCCCCTGACATGGGTCAACCAGATGCCTCGTGGAGCCTAGAGGGCAGCAGCTGCCAACTACCCCTCATAATCTTTGACTAGAAGCAGGGAAGTCATTGAACAGCCATCCATGCCTCATTTTCCCTCCCTCCACACTGAATCACGGGATGTCCTACCTCAAGCCATTACAGTAAAGGAAACTGAGGCCCAGAGAGTTCAAGGAACAGGTCTAAAGCCCACAGACATTGAACTAGAACCGAGGTCTCCCAAATGACCTGCCAGCACCCTTCACACTATCCCTGCTGCCTCCCTCAGCTCTGTGTCGGTTCCTTCTCCAGATTTAGAAAAAGTAGGTCTTTGAAGTCAAACAGACTCTAGTTCAAATGTGGGCTGCTCTACTTCCAAAGGCTGTGACCTTGGAAAAGTCACTTAATCCTCCCTGTTTCCTCCTTCCTTCCTACCTATCCTATGGAGTCAGCCAAGAGCATCAGCAAGGAACTGGCACAGCCCACAGGGTCAAGGATGCGCCCATAAGTGTGTGCTATCTTCTCTTCTGCTGGAAAGAGAAGCTTGGGTCTGCAAAGTTGGGGAGGTGGAGGGCAGAGATCTCGGGGAACGGGGCAGGCCTTCTGGAAGAGCAGCCCCACAGCACAGTGCTTTCCCTCCTTTTTCCCCACTCTCCCCCAGGCTATGGCCACGCGGCACCCAGCACGGATGGCGGCAAGGTGTTCTGCATGTTCTACGCACTGCTGGGCATCCCGCTCACGCTCGTCATGTTCCAGAGCCTGGGCGAGCGCATCAACACCTTCGTGAAGTACCTGCTGCACCGCGCCAAGAGGGGGCTGGGCATGCGGCGCGCCGACGTGTCCATGGCCAACATGGTGCTCATAGGCTTCTTCTCGTGCATCAGCACGCTGTGCATCGGCGCCGCCGCCTTCTCCTACTACGAGCACTGGACCTTCTTCCAGGCCTACTACTACTGCTTCATCACGCTCACCACCATCGGCTTTGGCGACTACGTGGCACTGCAGAAGGACCAGGCGCTGCAGACGCAACCGCAGTACGTGGCCTTCAGCTTCGTGTATATCCTCACGGGCCTAACAGTTATCGGGGCCTTCCTCAACCTCGTGGTGCTGCGCTTCATGACCATGAACGCCGAGGACGAGAAGCGCGACGCCGAGCACCGCGCGCTGCTCACGCGCAACGGGCAGGCGGGCGGGGGCGGCGGGGGCTGCGGCGCGGGCGGGAGCGCGCACACCACGGACACCGCCTCGTCCACCGCGGCGGCGGCGGCGGCGGGTGGCGGCGGCTTCCGCAATGTCTATGCGGAGGTGCTGCACTTCCAGTCTATGTGCTCGTGCCTCTGGTACAAGAGCCGCGAGAAGCTGCAGTACTCCATCCCCATGATCATCCCGCGGGACCTCTCCACGTCCGACACGTGCGTCGAGCAGAGCCACTCTTCGCCCGGCGGGGGCGGCCGCTACAGCGACACGCCCTCGCACCGCTGCCTGTGCAGCGGGGCGCAGCGCTCTGCCATCAGCTCCGTGTCCACGGGCCTGCACAGCCTGTCCACCTTCCGCGGCCTCATGAAGCGCAGGAGCTCCGTGTGAACGCCCCCCGCCAGGGCCTGGAGCGCCTGGGAATGCCGGGGGCGGGGGGCGGGGGGCTCCTACCCGGAGGAACTGCAGAGGTTGACGAGGAGACCCCATAGGGCTCCTCCCACACCCCTCAGCCCCCTCCCCTGGCTCCCCATCTCCAACTGTGCCTGCTCGAGCACCAGCGGGCAGGAGCCCGGGCTCTGAGGATGTCTCAGGACATCCGCGCCCTGCAAATTCCGAGAAATGTGAAATGTGGGGTGGGAGAAGGAAGGCAGAAGCTGGGAGCCTCCCATCCCTCTGGAAATCTAAGGAGCTCCCCAGTTCTCAGAGGCCCTGCTGGTACCCAGACCACCCCCCACCCTCCTCCTCCATCCGGAGGGAACTTCGTGTTCCGTGTAAGTTTGCATCTCTATTTATACCTCTGTCCTGCCAGGTCTCCCACCTTCCCTAGGCTCCAAAGGTCAGGATGTCTTTGTTCAGGTCACCCCCACTCAATCCCACTCCCTTTCCTCATCCCCAGCTGTGTTTCCCAACCTCCCACTACCTTTTGTGTTGTTTTGCATGGCTTTGCAGTTATGGAGAAAGTGGAAACCCAGCAGTCCCTAGAGCTAGTCCCCAGAAGGCAGGCAGACTGAAGCAAGAACAGGCTGGCTATAGGAGGGACAGGGAAGGGACCAGGAGGCAGCCCCTCCACTCCAGTCTGCAGGGTGGTGAATGAGAGTTCACTGGCCTCCAGCCACATCAGGTGAGAGAAGTCCAGCCTCAGAGACTGCCCTTAGAATCAAACAGAACACTTCATACTTGCCGTCCCAGCCTGCTGCTGACAATGGCGACTCTTAAATCCGTGGAGGAATGGGTTTCAGCCTCAGAAAACCCGGTCTTGACTATTCACTCATGTGATTCTCACAGCGCCTTGATTAGGTCACCAGGGTGGGAATTCTCACCCCCATTTTACAGATGAGATGGACACTCGAACAGGTGATGTGACTTGCCCGGGGACACAGACGGCAAAAGGTCCAGGGGGACAGGAACCCAGGCTGCTTGTTCTGAGCCTCAGCTCCCTTTCCTTTGGACTCCTCTGCCCACCGTTGAAAGCGAGAGTCCTGCCCTGCACACCCAGGCATTGTGTGAGCCTCTGGAGCTTAAACCAGAACCAGAGCCCAGGACAGAGTCGGTGTCCTGGCTCAGCCTCTATGCAGCTTGGTGGGGAGGCAGGCCTTGTGAATGGACCCCTGAGGCAGGGTAGGAGCCCCCAGTCCGTGGACTGCCTGCTTATAGACCGAGAAGCAGGGGTGAGGCTGGTGGAAGAAAGGCCAGGAGCAGGGTCTGTGGGCCTTGGGGAATGGGGCAGGAGGAGCTGGACAGCGGCAGACATATCCTACTGGGACATTATCCCTGGCTTCACAGCCAATGTTGGTGCCTGTGTCCCGGGTAGCTGGAGATAAGCTAAGGCTGCAGCAAGGAACGCCCCTCCCAGGTAGGGAGCTTGGGCCTGGTGGGCCACTGCCCAACCCACCTGCAACCAGAAACCAGATGAAGAGCAGCAGAGGGAGGTGAGGCCCTGGATGCCCCTACTGGGCCCACAGCTGGAGCTGGCCCCACGTCTCAGGGCAGCCTCGGAGGGGAGGGCTCCCCCCACTCAAAACTGCCCTCCCATGTCGTGCCCCTGTCAGCCCTCTACCCCTGCTAAGAAGATCAGCCCTGGTATTCAGGGAAGCTGGAGTGGGGGCCCCACAGTGTGCTCGGCCTCAGCCAGCCCCCAGCCATGGGCTCCAGCCTCCGGGAACCCCTGAGAGAGAAGCGGCCTGGCCTGTTGTGAGTCCTGTCTCCGTGTAAAGGAGATGGCCGGCTGCCCAGGTGCCGAGGACAAGAGGGCCCTGGACCCAGGGCTGCCTTCTGTGTTTCTGTGTGGGCGTGCGGGGCCGTGCTGGCTGCCTCTGTCCTGTGTGTGACCCTGCCCTCGAGGGGTCCTGTCCCGTCAGTCCCGAGGGAGCCACAACCAAAGTCGCAGGGAGATGGTGAGGAAGGAGGCCCAATGGTCCTCGGCAGAGCACGGCAGACTGCTCGGTCTCCAGCCGGGTCTTTCCCAGGGAACCGGAAGGCCAGTGTTGCTTCCCCCTCACACCCTCCCACTGCAGCAGCCTTTCTGCTTCCCCAATGCCTTATGCCTGGGCACACTGCCACAGAATATGCAATACGTGTGGGTAACATGTCCCCACACCCACACCCCACTCCGGGCAGCCCCTAGGACCCCAAAGGCTACGGCTGCCTCCCTTCTGCCCCTCCTGCCTATCTGTCTTCACACTGAGAATGGCGTCTAATAAATGCTGTCCATGGAGACCGGGCTCAGGCTCAGCTGCCTCTATATCGTACCCTTGGCACTGCCAGGGAGTGGCCATCCCCCCCCCGCCAAGCTTCACGGGCACACCTAGGTGACATGCCTCAGGTTGACGAAACCCTTTGCTTCAGGGGCCTTAGGAAGAAACCCGGGGGCAACCCTGGCATCCCTTTTGTAATTTCCTCCAAGGTCCAGGTTTCCTCAGGGTCATCTTGGAACAACCATGAGAGCAAGATAAGACCTTAGAAGAGAAATTGCCTGATCCAGTCCTCCCCTTGTATATGAGTACACTGAAGCCCAGAGAGGGCAAGTCGCTTGCCGAAAGTCACACAGCAATGACTGGCAGGCCCAGGATTAGAACCAGAACTGAGAGTTCCAAATCCAGGGTTTCCGCTCCTCATGCAGCAGAGTCTGGTTGGACAGACCCCAGGTGACAGCGACCTCTCCCTGTCTGCCAGAGTGGGGATTCCCTTCTCTACCAGCAGGGTTCCCTGGCTCAGGGGTCTGATCGACCCAAAAATGTCTTTTTCAAAGGAAGACACATCACAAACACCTGTTCAGGGTATATTTCTCTCTGGCTATGGAGGGATAACTCAGTTGGAACTGGGCCCCAGATCCCAGAACAGACCCAGGGAACAGATGTGCCCTCCCAGCTGGTGCCAGAGGCTTCCAGATGTCACTGAGTATGGCCCACAGTAGCATCTTGTCCACCACAACCCCATTTCTATTCTCTGCATGCTTTTCTTCCTACCTATCTATCTTTCATGAAATAATATTTAACCCCTGCTATAGTCAACGCCTCATTCTAATACTTCCTATTCTAGTTCATGTTATAAAATGCTGATCACAAGCCACTAAACTGATTTATTTGTCCACTGATGGTTTGCTCCCTACAGGTCAAAATGCTCCAGGGAAATAAAGGGGGTGGGGTGGATAGCGGCAACTTCCCCAAGTCCCCCCATCTACTCACTTGGATCACCTGAAATATACAAGGAGTTATTGGGGGTTCTAGTTATTGGGGGTTCAGAGTTCAAAGAGGTGGTAACACCTGGACTCCTCTCCTAGGAGGCAGGACCCAGCCCATCTTCGTGGGACCGTGCTCCTCAAACCTGCAGACAGGCTCCTGGGACGAGCTCCCCGCTGGCCCACGGCTCTGAAATTGATTGTGGCAGAACTGAACATTAGTTCCTGTCAGCTCACCCCTCCCTAAGACCACCTCATCCAAAGCCAGGGTTTCCTGCCCGTGGTCCACCTGTCTGTCTTTCTTAGCAAAGCTAAATGCAACAGTAGAAATGATGTCATTTCTGAGGTTGGCAGGGACCAGCACAAGGCAGCTTTTACTTTCTTCAGCAGCTCTTGCAAGACATAAATATGTTGACCCCAGCCCTCCTTTCTTCCCCTCCGGGGGCAAAATAATCAGAAATTGAAAGAATCCCCAAGGGGCTACATTCACCCCAGTCTTCCCAGGGGTGATCAGAATAATGGAGGTGATGAACTGCACCCCAGCCCCCCACCCCTAGCTCTGAAGGACTCAGAACTGTCTGGAGAACTACTGTGGGCTCTTTATCTCCATGGGATGCCAGCCCCACCCTCCTCAATTCCGCCCAGCGCCAGAGGCATCCTGCGCTAAAAAATATATGTACAGCAAAACAAAAATAGAAAACCAGCACAGCAGAGTGGATGTAGGGTATAAATATAACAAGATCCCCGCTGATGTGGTTACTCTGTGTAAGCTTCAGATAGAGACAGGATCTTCCTGGGAGCCCAGAGAGAAAAAGGCGTGCAATGACAGCGCTTTCCCAAATGTGTCCTGTGGTATGACTTGTGCAAAAAGCGTTCTGTCGACAAACGAATCCGGGGAAAGGCAGCACACGTCACTCCTGAGCAATCTGGGCTTTAGTAAAGGTTAGGAAAACCATACAGCAAGCACAGCTGTTTACCTGTGCTTAATCTAGCCTTGCCCAAACTCGTTCCCAGCATCAGACCCTCTGCATAACATCTCGGCACAGAGCACGCTTTGGGACATGCCGATCAAGTGAAATCTCTGTCCCATCGAGAGCCTTGTCCTTCTCCCTCAGTAAATTCTAAAAGGAGTTTAGCTTATAAGTCCTTCTATAACTGAGGACCATGACCTTTGCAAAATACATATGTTATTCTCAATCATGTGTCCGCGCAAAGGCTCAGAGCAGCTCCCTTGCCAGGATCAAGCCGTGGATCAGTGGCGGAGCTGGGATCTGAGCCCAGAACATGGCCCCCAAGCAATGTGCTCTCACCCACCTCACTGTGTCCTTTCACAGAGCCGTTCAGGGCATGTCATTTCTAATTCAGAACCTTGGTGACAGGGGATACTCTGAATTTAAAAATGTCACCTTCCAAAGATGGCAGATGCTAATGGAGCTAAGAAATCCGGTCCCACCTGAGGTCCTCCCAACTCCCACTAAAGACCACTTAGCTCCTTCTACAGGCTCAGCATGAACCCCTGCCAAGCCCCTCAGCATCCCTACTACTTAACTCAGGCAGCCAGAGGCAGGGGAAAACTTCTGTAGGATAATCACCCATGTTGGCCATGCCAGCCTCCCCACCCAAGGCACCTCTGGATTTCTCCACTGAGAAGTATAAAGTGGGGGCCCCCTGTGACTCCCAGAGCTGGGTCCCAGTTGGAAGGCTGAGAGACCATTTCCCTGGGGGCCTTGAAAGGAACAGTCTACAGAGGACGCTGTCCCCTCCTCTTGCCTGTGACAGTGATGCTGGAACACAGCCTTGGGCACCGCCACCACCTTCGGAAGAATGCAAACACACACACACACACACACACACACACACACACACACACACACACACACACACACACACACACACCAAGATCCTTAGCCCAGCTCCTCTTTTTCAGAGGAAGAGAGAGATTTTTGGCTCACAGAGAGGAAGTGAGACGTTCAAGGTCGTGAAGCAAGATAACGATGTAGCCAAGATTAGTATCCAGAGAGGCTCACTTTCCACTCCCCTCCACACACACACACACACACACACACACACACACACACGTGCACACACACGAGTAGGGGCCCAGATGAAAGTCGCTAATCTCTGAGGTTGAGTCATTTTGATGCTGGAAATTTCCCACTTGTACATCTGAACAAACACCAGGAGACTCCTGCCCCTTGGTCTCCCGGCGACAGGGGAGGGCTCTGTGTGTGGTGTCACCTCCTTAGGCTAGGGGCTATGATGGAATTGACCTCAATGATCTTCTCTGGCCATGAGCCCCCAGGAACCCACGTGATGGCATCCATGGACAAAGCTCTCTCACTTGTTTCCTCATCTGATCATTGGAAAACACTGTGATTTATGTGAGGGTTAACATCCCCATTTTAGAGCTGTCAGAACTGAAGCTCAGAAAGAGGTCCTGAAAGCCAGGACCATTTCACAGTGAGCTCTGTCTGAGGGCCACGCTAGCCGCTGGGGCATTTCCTTGGCTGAAGAGTGCGAAGCCGGGGCTGATGCTCAGTCCCAGCTGCATGTCCCACACAGCTTTCCATGCTATTTCCATGGATCCAGGAGCCCCCAGGCAGATATGGCTCACAGAACTCACCAGCAGAAGGAGACAAGGGGTCATGAACACTTTCTCCACTTCATCCTGTGTCCTGGGCAAACTCTTCTCAGAGCCCTAGCCTTGGGACCAAGAAAGCCAAATGTCCAGCCAACCCCTACCCTTTAGACGGAAGGGCAAAGGTTCTGGGGGGAACATGTGGTGCCTTCAACCCAGGCCAAATCCCCAAAACAACTCTCTTCCACAGTTCTTGTTCCCTAAAGCAGGAGCATGGGACCAGGTCATCCCCAGCTACAGAATGTTCTGGTCCAACCACTGGATCAGAGTGGCAGGAAGTAGGCCCCCATCCGGGGCTGGCTTTGGAGCCAAGACTAGGGTTAGAGAGGTAGTATCCTTCCAGAGTGCACGGGTGCGATTGGGGAGACCACAGGCACAGCTGGGGCAGGAAGTCTGTCCTGGACTTTCTTATGCTTTGTCCTCGCCTGCATAGTAAAAACTCTCTTTCTGCCTCATCCAGGACAGAAAAAGGACACTTGTTTAGCGCAAGTACTGTACGGCTGGTGCCCATGCTAGGTTCTCTCCAAAGGTAAAAGAGACTACAGAGAATTAAGAGGCTAGTCATTCTCGAGCCTATACTATGTGTCACAGACCTGACAGATCTTAGAACCACACTGTGAGGCAGGGACGACACCCTCCTGCTCGGTAGATGAGAAAGGCGAGACTCAGAGTGTTTAAGTGATTTACCCAAGGTCACACAGCTATTAAGTGACGAAGGCCATCCAGGACCCTCTGACTCTTAAGCTCAGGCCCTTTCTGCTGCCCCTCCATCCCCGGAAGGCATGTAATCCAGCCTCCCTGGCAAAGCAAGAATCACCTCAATGGCTTCCCAGCAGCTCATACAGCCTCCATTTACAGGACTGGCACCCCCTGAGGTGGCCCCATCATTCACTGAACAACAGCGCTAATGACCATAAATGTCTTCTTTCTACTGAGACAAGAACTGCCTTCAGGTCTGGCTGTGCCCTCCTCCAGAAGCACATGAAGTAATTCTCTCTGTTGTGGGCATCTCGCTAAAGGATTCTGGATGGCTCCCCACATGGAAAGGTGTTCCCCCCCTCCAGGTTAAACACCCTATTCTTTCAACTTTACCTCCCACGACAGTGCAACTAGACCACCCATCCAACTCCCTGCTCTGTGAGAGCTTCAGCTTACCTCCTTCCTGGGGCTGGGCACACCGTATGTGTGGTCCAGCCAGCACAGAGACACAGAGACCATTCCTTGCTCTGGATGCTACCCTCTTATTAATGCAGCCTAAGAGTGCGACTAACTTACGGGCTCGCACAGAGCTTGCAGCCCATCAAACCTGCCCCTGGAGTTTGTTATATGAACCACTATGGCAGACAATATTGGTTACCTAATCAAAAATTCATTCCTGATGGCAGAGGATTAACATTTCTCAGTTGCTCACCCCTTCCCAACTTCATTTCTAGAGATTGAGCCTGTCATGGTGACCTCCAGCATCTTTCCAAAGATCGGATTAGGTATGAGTGTGTTCAATTCTAGTTAATGGGCTCTTCAGGGAAGTCTGCTGGGGCAAAAAGTCTTTCCTTCTCCTAAAAGCAAAATCACTATGGAGGAAATGCCAGTCTATTTTGACTGGACTTTGCCAGGTCTATGTGTGATGGCTGGAACAGTGGCAGCCATATTGTGACCATGAGAAAAGACATCATGGACACAGTGAAGATGGTAGAAGGAAGAGAGATGGAGAGCTGACTTGTCACCATGACATTGAGTGATCTCTAGAGCCCCTGACATCAGTGCCCCTTGTCACAGAAGGTGGGAAGTGGTGCTGCTGGAGCGAGTTTCTCCCCTTCTTGGCCGCTGAAAGTCCCATGGCTCCCAGGCTCCTGTGACAGGATTACTGCACAGTGTGAACCTGGTAGACCACAAGGAAGAAATGGCTTTATTTTTTCTCCCTTCGTGGCCCTTAGCAACACCAGGTTGAAGCCCTCATTCCTGTCTCTTAAATAATAGCTGGAGCCAATCCCAAAGCTTTGTGGTCACTCTTGGTCTAAGGAAGTCCAGTCTGCCTGGTTCAGTTGAAAACTTTAATCTCAAATCCATTTTAATGCTAATATTCTCCTTGCTCCAGAGGGATTTCAGGAGGTGGGGGAGTCCTGCTCCTGTCCCCTTGCCCCCACCCTCTATTTCTAGCTATTCTATAGTCAGGCTGTTGAAGAGAGATGAAAAGAGGAGCAAAGCCCTCCCTGTGCCCTGGCTCCAAATGTTGGCTCTCTAGGGCCCTGTGTGGGGTTTTCGGAAGCCCTACAGGAGCCTCTTGACTGCCCTGAACCCCAGAGGGGCAACCCAGTACCCTCACAGCTCCAGCCTTCGGAGTGCAGAGGTTCACTCACAGCTTCCTCTCTTTCTCTGGCCCCACAGCTAGTGCATTTGGAAAGCTGTAAAAATCCAAGGTGGCCCCTCCACCTTCCAACGTCTACTCAAACCACAGGACACTCACACATCCTGGCCATGCCAGGTGGCGCGATTGCACACAGGCCCCAATAAGTCCCCCCACTGCTCCCCAGTATTCTTTACCGTGTTCAAACAGGCAGAGGGTAGAGCAGCAAGTTCGTTTCCAAAGCAGACACCCAACCTAGGAAGCAGACACCATCTCCCTGTGTTGTGTAATTTGTAGGAGAGATTCCTGGGAGCCCACTGCACCCCTTGGCCAGGTTGGGGGAGGGGACACAGCGTTCTTCCCCCAAGCTGACAACTCACAACTAAAGTGATCCTCCTCTCTTGGCTCTCCTGCTTATTGGTCTAAAGCAGAGACGATTGAGGACATCTCTTCATCCTTGACAGAGCATGCTGGTAGCAAATTCCAGGTAAGAGAAAAAGTCAGTGCCTGTGATATACGTCGGGAGCCAGACCTCTCAGAGTACGATCTCACTGACTTAGTGCTACGAGATCTTATCTGGTTTATTCCAGGCTTTTGATGGTGTTCCAGGTGTTGAAGCCAGGTCCCACTATCAGATCTATACTCACTCTCTCCCAGTGCCATGTTCCCCACAGATTTGATAATCCAGCCTTGGTGCCATTATTCAAAGCTTTGATGAAAATATCAAAGAGGACAGGACAAAATAGAGAACCCTTAATTCAGGGTGACATTTATTACGGCATGTTCTTGATGAACTGCTCCTGGCTCCAGCCACTTACCCCTTCCTTTTATCTGTGCTCTCAGATTGTTTAATCAAAGCTCACAGGTGGCCGGGTTCCAGTCACATTAGCACAGTTTTTGGGTCCCTGGATGTCATTGGCCTAGCTAGGGACTTGAACTTGTTGAAAACAGCAGGTGCCTCCTTACCTGGCTCCGCCTTCGCTGCCTCCCCCCAACCCCCCCTCACCCCGCACCATCTCTTTTGGGCTTCTTCCTTCTGCTCCGGGCCAATCCGCCCCCAGCCCCCAGCTCCTGAGCTGAGCAAGGCCCTTGCCACCCCCTTCCCAGCTCAGACTCCGCCCCTTTCTCAGGCCACCAGTCTGACCCTGAGGGGAGGACCGGAGACTTGAGATCTGCCACAGAAAACTGCCAGGTTTTCAGGGCCCGTAGGTCAGTGGGTGGAGCAGAGATGATTTATTAAGCATTTGTCAGGAGCTGGGCTAGCTGTGTGTCCAGAGCCCTATCACAACCCAGCGAGAAGGAGGCACAACCGTCTCTATCTCCTGGGTGAGGAGAGGAGGCAAGGGTCACATCACTTGCCTCGGGTCATTCAACCAAGCGGTAAGTTGCAGGACCAGGGTTTGACGCAAGACTGTCTCCAGCTTCCACGCCCAGCCACCACAGCCCGTGGCTAGCTGTGCCGCTTTGTTCGGTCACCTTCCCACTGTCCCCCTCCCAGGTGCTGGGTTCCTGGTTGCTGCTTCAGCAGCCCCCAGGAGGCAGGGTAAGCTGGAGCACCGAGCTTCCTGAGCTTCCGGGCCGCTGGGAGGGAGCAGCAGGGTGCGGGGTGACCTCAGGCTGCACAGAATCCACTCCATTGTTCCAAGACCTCAGCGATCTGGGATTAATCTTCCAGATTTGGCACCACACACACAACATGAATCTGCTGCCACCACCCCCCTCCAGCCCATCCCGGTGAACAGATGGGCAGACCCCTCCCTGGGGTCTAAGTAGGGCACTGCTGAGGCTGCTGGGAGCAGGGAGGGAGGCCAGTCAGCCGGGGAGAGAGAGAAAAGGGACAGACCCAGCTCCACCCTACCCTGTCCGTCCTCTCCCCAGGAGCAGGTAGAATGTGGGGGGGACCATTAGCCTCTGACTAATGAAACAGGTTCTTCCAGACCCCAGCAGCCTGCGGGTAAATGTAAAGTCCCCCAAATCCATGAAACACCATTTCTTTGACAGTCTCTTAGCTTTTTAATCCCCCTCTTGGCTCCTTCCAGGAGACCCGAGGGGTCTCATGCTACCTCAGCCACTGTGAATGAATGGTCACCATTTACACCTTCAGCTCCTGAACCAACCCCCACACCAGGGTGTCAGACGACAACATCCACGAGGTCCTGTCATCCTGCCACCTGCCGTTTGGGACTCAAGCTGCTCAAGGTGGGGGCCAGGGGAGGCTGTTCTGTTTCTACAACAGTGACCTCAGAAGAGACCATCTTGCTGCTCAGGCCACGGGGTCCACCCCAACAAGGAGAGTACCTGGTGCCACACTGTGTTCTAGAAGCAACTTCAGAGCATGTTGTCTGATGCTCCGACATTTCTTGGTGGGCCTAGTGACCATCCATTTAGGTGTTTACTCCCAGCCCCTTCTCCTGAGGTCATGAGGCCTGGGCTGAACACATGAGCACTCTAATGCCGCCCTCCTTGAGTCTTTCCCTGCTAGGCTAACTGCTTCCTTTCAGATGAAGATGCCCTAGAAGCACCTCAAATCCTGATGCCAAGTGAGCCTTCAGGCTCCTCAGAGCAGCAGACTGCACTCCTGAATGAGTCCAAAATTGGCCCCATGTGGACCCCATGCTTTGCTCCACTGCTAGGACCTAGGCCCCAGAGAAGACCCAGACAAGGCCCATTCCCAGCCCCCCACTAGAAGTGTGGTCGCATGGCCAGCCAAGCTCTGCGGGAAGAGCTGAAGGTCAGGGTGAAGTGGACGTAGCTGGGCACCAGCTGAGACAGAAGGGGCTCCCAGACTGGGGAGGGGGTGGGTGAGGTAGTGCCGCTCCTGATGGAGCCTTGAAGGAAGGCTGGGGTGTAGCCCAGTGGCAATAAGCCTTCAGAAGCAGGAGCGTCCTCTGGGTGCACATAGGGAATGCTCTCAGAAGGCTCCAGAACAAGGGGAAGAGCCCAGGGCTGCCTTGGGAAGGGAAGGGAAGGGAGTGGGGCTGAGGAGAGTAACTCTGTATCCATGTCCTTCCTGGCGGCCATAGGATGATGTGCAAGTGTGGGAGGGAGGGAAGGAAGAAAGGGAGGAGGAGAATGGAAGACCAGGGAGGCGTCCCCCAAGCTAAGAGTGGTGGCTATATTAACCCATAGGCAGCAGAGAGCCAGGGGAAGTTTCAGAACAGGGGAACAATGCCTGTGATTGAGAGTTTCTAGAAAATAAACCTGGCCGCAAAGTGCAGGCTGATGGGAGCACCTGCTCCCTGGAAGGAAGCGGGGGGCTCCTTCTCCATGCAGCCTGGACAAAGGAGCAGCAGGGAACACACAGCAGGCCCCCTCTCCCAGAGCTGGGGGGTCCCGGGATGCCCAGCTGCTCTTTCCAGGGCTAAGAAGCTACTTCTCCTCAACCCCCCACAACACTCTTCTATCCCCATCTGCCAGGGAGACCAAGGAGGGCCTGCAGCACAGCCCAGAAGGGAGAAGATTTTTAAAACCCTATGATGGACTCTCCCTGGCTCTCTGTGGCCTCATGTTTCGTGGGAGCTTCCAGCCCACAGATCAGAGGCCTAGTGGCAGCAGCAGCCCCAGAGCCCTGCTTGGAGGAGGACAGCAAGGAGGACCGAAGCCTCCAGGAGTAAGCTGAGGGCAGGAGGGGCGACCTGGCTCCTCCACCACCAACAGCTGAGGAAACTGAGGAAACTGAGGAAAGCCAAGTCCCTCCCCCTGGACACCACCTCCTTCGGGGCCAGCTTTGGGCTGGGAGTGGGGTTGGGCAATGGAATAGGTTCTCCAGGTATTAGAGCTAGGCTTCTGTCCGGACTATCCATGCTGCTGTCACAGTTTTCCCACTGTTACAGTGTTCCCACTGGGAGCATCAAAAATGAACATCAGGGGCACGTCGGTGGCTCAGGCCATTGAGCAGCCAACTCTTGATTTTGGCTTGGAGTCATGATCTCGGGGTCCTGGGATCAAGCTCCGTGTCGGGCTCCACACTCAGTGGGGAGTCTGCCTCAGGATTCTCTTTCTCTCCCTCTGCCCCTCCCTGCCTAAAATAAATAAAATAAACCTTAAAAAAAAAAAAAAGAAAGAAAGAAAGAAAGAAAGAAAGAAAGAAAGAAAAGCAGCTGCCTTCATTCCATCCTGCTCTGAGGTGTTAAAATGGACACTGACATCCCCAAACCCCACCCCCCACTTTACAGGTAACCCCTTCATCTGCTCCCTGAACATGGGAAGTAGTTAAAAACATGCCACCCCTCCCCGCAGGTGAGGGCTCCACACTTCAGCTAGGCTGGTAGACTTGTCCAAAATCCCACAGCTAAAATACCTAGGAAGCCCGAATGCTCACTTCCAAGTCCATAAATAACAAGGGCAGGATGGACCCTCCTGGGGAAACTGACAGGCAGCTCAATTCCGAGCAAGTTGTCCCAGCCTCGGGTCTGCCATACCCGAATGGCCCCCGGGGGGCCCCCTGAGTCTGCGCTCCGTCTGTGAATCAGAAGACTCGATGTAGAAAGCTGAAATAATGGTCCAAAGTCACACGAGGAAAGTGGCAGAGCCAAGCTTTAGCCAAAAGGCCTCTGGTTTTAACAGCTGTGGAGAGCACTTGTCCCCTTCCTTGCTGTCAGTTCACAGTCAAAAATCTGACCCTTGCCTCCCACGTCCCTGAAGCGACACTGAGGACTCTCCCCAGAGGGGCCATGAAGTGTCTGCCCCGGGGCTCACCTTTTGCTGTGCCCGTTGCTGCGCCCCTTAACATAGCACAGAATTAATCATTTCACAGATTTGACCAGAGTTGGAAGGAACCCCAAAGGCATCTAAACCTGCCTCATTTCACTCATCAGGAAACTGAGGCACTAATCAAGGAGATGGTTGGGGGTACTGCACCTTCACCTGCTCTGAACTGAGAGACTGAGCGTCAGGGAGAAGCCGAGCCAGGCTGGCCCAGGGGGACCTTGGCAAGGGAAGGGTGTGTATTGGCAGAGTTCTGAGGGACATGGGCTTAGCCCACCCCAGCCTGTTCCCAGGCAGACACTCAAGCCTGCCCCAGGGGCCCAGGGGCCAAGTTAAAATGACCTAGCACAGCAAAGCAAACTGGTACCACTATTGAGAACCTACCGGATGCCAGTACCACTCTCCCCATTTTTCAGGTAAGGCCAAGACTCGGGGAGGTTGAATGACTTGCCCAAGATCACACAGGTGGGAAGGAGCAGAGCCCAGAGAGAAAATACAATGTTCTTCCCCCTCTGCTTCATTCCCCCCAGCCTGGGCCATTAGGCTGCTCTTTGCTCTGGGTTGGAATGGCCTACTTCATCTGCTCAGCCAGCATCCCTGAGACTGTGCTTCTGTGGTCCTCTGTGGCTTTCCCCTGCTGGTGCTTCTCAGATCATTCCAGCCCCTGCCCCAGGGCCCCTCCCCCTAGATGGTCAGACACTGCTGAGACAGCCCAGGGCCTGCCAGGACCAGCTCACCAGACCCAGGTAATCCACCTGGAATCCACATTCCAACAGGAACATTCTGTAGGCACTATTGAAGAAAGAAGGTGAAAAAAGGCTGGGATCTGCTGCTCATTGGGTCTCTCTCTGCTGGAGAAGGAAAAGCAGTTTCCACTCTACACTCTGAAGGCTAAAGCAAGCAGGGATGCCTTTTGGTGGAATTGAAAAGGAGCCCCTCTGGGAGGGACAGCTTCATGGGGTGAGCAAAGAGCCCCTTTGTGTGGCCAAAAGGAAGTCCTTCCTCAGGCACACAACGTGGGTAGAAGCTTCCTGGGACAGGGAGTCAGGAGGTGCCAATGCCCCTCCTACATGGTTACTTTTCAGTCAGGAGAAGACTGTCATCCCTGACATGTCTTCCCACCTGCCCCCTCCCTGCTAAAACCTATCTCTGCTGTGGAGAAAAGGTCATTTTCCCCAGAGCCGCTAAAAATTACACATGAACGGCCCTACTGATTTCCAGCAGTTTCAAATGCTGGCTTTGGCCAAAAACTTCTTAAAAAGGCCATCCTCTTTTCTTATTCCATAGCGTTTACACAGAACCACTCTTAAGCAGAGATATGCAGTCCTTTTCTCTCATGTCCCCATAAAAAGTAAAATCTGGGAAACGTCTACATTGGATGGTTAGCGAATGCCTGCTGAGCCCAGCAACAATTGTTCCTTCTGCAAAATCGTCTGGAAGACTGCTGCCTCAAACCTAGGAACTCCTTCCTCTGAGAAGCCCTCATGCCTCTCACCTGGGCTCTGGGATAGGGATGTCAATCCCGAGGAGAAGTTGTCCCCTGTAGAAGCAGCTTCTCCCCTCTCTAGCCCCATGACAGCTACATGGACTGACCCTCCGATGTGTCAAGGGCAGAGATTACTGAGAACTGCATATAGTATTTAATTTGTCAGATCAGCCCTATATAGTAGCCATGATTGTTACGCTCATCTTACAGATGGGAAACTGAGGCTCAGGTCAACAGACCTGCCCATCCCTGATTCCACGGCTCATACCCTTAAAGGTTCCCAGCCTCCACCAAGATGTCCCTGGACTGACAGGACGTCCAGAACCTGGAGCCAGAGCTGGGTTCCTGCCACCCTCTTAAGCCAGGGGGCACCGACCACTACCTCCCAGCCCCCGCCCCCAGCCTGGTTGAGGACCACTTGACTATATCTTCCACCCGAGCCCTCAGCCCCTCTGTTTTGTCATTCTGCTTCTCTCTGAATCACTCACCCTACAATTCTCAAGATGGGGGATGCATTTTGACGGGAAAATTCCTTCAGACGACTTGATCTTAAAAGCTGGGTGGTCCTCAGCCACTTTCTCGTTCAGCAGCGAGGGCAGCACGCCACCTAGTGGCTGTGCGGTGAACCCCCTATTGGCCCGCCTGCAAGAGCAGAGCCTGGGATCTGGGAGCTCCTTAGGTTGTCAGGTGGTCCAGCTGAGGTTCAGAGTGGGGAAGTGACCAGCCTAAAGGCGCACAGCGAGTCAGAATCCAGTCTCTCCACGACCATGACCTAGATCTTAGATAGCAGGACTGTGCTTCCCAGCTTCCCAATGTTCTGGGGAACTGTGTGTCTAGAAGCAGTTCGGAATCCTGGTTGTCGTGAGTGAGAAGGCAGGATCCCATTCTCACATGCACCATCTTCCTGGTACAGCTTCCTTTATTCTGTTCATCACTTTTGAATAGGTAAAGATACATGGGATAAAATCCAGAAGGTACCAAAAGGATATGTGGTGAAGAGCGAGCCTTTCACCCCAGCCCCCCACCACAGTTCCCAGTCACGGAGGTACCCAATGTCATCCATTTCTACACATCTGTCTGGAAATTGTATCTTTACAAGGGTGTTTTTTTTTATTGTTTTTTTTTTTACACAAATGGTAGCATTTCCTACACAGGGCACTTAACAAAGCATCTCGGAGGTCATTGAACACTGGCACATAGAGAGCACCCTCATTCCTGTGGAAAACCTCACTGCAGCCCCTGTTGGGGGGTGTATGAGAGATCAGCGTGCACTTATCTACTTTCCTTTTGATGGACATTTAGGTGGTTCCACCCCACCGCTACAACATGTCTGACCACCTCTAGAATAAATTCCTGGAAGTAGCATGGCTGGGATTTTCAGTTATGACTCCTTTTGGTCTCATACACCAGAAAACCCAAGCTAACAAGAGCTTCAATACTGAAGACCTCACACGTAAAATAAGGCTAAAGGCCGATGGTCCAGAGGCACATGGCAGCCCCATGGAGGAGCAAGAGGTATGCCTGTGAAAATTTGGTAGAAATCACCAAACTGCCTTCCTCAGAGGCTCTATGTCTTTATTTCCACCGTTGTTGTGGAAGTGTTTCCCTGATGTCTGGCCAACATCACATTGTCACACTTAGTTTAAAATTTCCCAGTCAAGAGGCACTTGGGTGGCTCAGTCAGTTAAGCATC
Organism: Spilogale gracilis; assembly: GCA_004023965.1. NCBI lineage: Eukaryota > Metazoa > Chordata > Mammalia > Carnivora > Mephitidae > Spilogale > Spilogale gracilis. The sequence continues at coordinate 74,222 of PITA01001628.1, read as the reverse complement.
CCACTCTTGATTTCCACTCAGGTCATGATCTCAGAGTTGTGAGATTGAGCCCCCCAAGTCCGCCTCCTGAGCCTGGAGCCTGCTTAAGATTCTCTCTCTTGGGGGTGCCTGGGTGGCTCAGTTGGTTAAGCAACTGTCTTTGGCTCAGGTCATGATCCCGGAGACCGGGGATCGAGTCCCACATTGGGCTCCCTGCTCGGCAGGAAGCCTGCTTCTCCCTCTCTCACTCCCCCTGCTTGTGTTCCCTCTCTGGCTGTGTTTCTCTCTGTCAAAATAAATAAAACCTTTAAAAAAAAAAAAAAAAAAAGATTCTCTCTCTGCCAGGGCGCCTGGGTGGCTCAGTCGGTTAAGCATCTGCCTTCAGCTCAGGTCACGATTCCAGGGTCCTGGAATCGAGTCCCACATTGGGATTCCCTACTCAGTGGGTAGCCTGCTTCTCCCTCTCCCTCTGCCTGCCACTCCCCCTGCTTGTGCTCTGTCAGATAAACAGATAAAAGCTTTAAAAAAAAAAAGGATTCTCTCTCTTGTTGCAGCTCACTCTCTCTCTCTCTCTCAAAATTAATTAATAATAAATAAATGAAATAAAATTTCCCAAGGGCCTGGCTGGCTCAGCCATTAGAGCATGTTACTCTTGATTCTGGGGTCAGGAGAGTTCGAGCCTCACCTCAGGTGTAAAGATTACCTTAAAAATAAAGTCTTTAAAATAAATAAATAAATATTAAAAGTCCACAATCGAATAGGTAAAAATGATATTCATTGTACTTTTAATTTGTATTTCTCTTATAAAGAGAGAAGTCGAACATCCTCTCATGGGTCTAAGAGGTATTTCCTTTTCCATGGATTGCCTGCTTGTGTTCATTGTTTATTTTCCTTTTGTCGGTCTGGTCCTATTTGTATTGAATTTTCGTTAACACCATTATTAGGAAGTAATTCACATCCCACAAAGTTCACCCACATAAAGTGATGTCTATCAGGTTTTCACAGGTTGTGCGACCATCGCCGCCACTGAATTCTAGAACATTTTGTCTCCCTCACAAAACAAAACCCAGCGTACCCATTATTAGTCGCTGCCCCCTCAGCCCAACTCCTCACCATCCCACACCAGGCCAAAGCAACCAGGGGTCTCTTTTCTCCATAGTTTTGCCTCTTCTGGACATCTCACGTAAATAGAAGCACATGGTGGACATCTTTCACTCAGCCTTGTATTTTCAAGGCTCATCCGTATGGTAGCAGGCACCACTGCTTCATTCCTTTCATTGTTCCATCATATTCCCTTGCTGGGTTGGACTTCATTTTGCATTCTTTTTCTTTATTTTTTTTTCAGATTTTATTTATTTATTTGACAGAGAGAGAGAGAGAGAGCTCGGTCCCACAGCCGGGAAATCACGACCTGAGCCGAAACCAAGATCAGACCCTCAACTGACTGAGCCAGCCAGGTGCCCCTGGGTTGTTTCCACTTTTTGATTGTCATAAATAATGTTGCTATAAAACATTCATGTATCCGTTTTTGGGTGGGTGTATGTTTTAATTTTTCTTTGACAAATACTTCAGAGTAGGTTTCTTGGTCTTATGGTAACTCTCTGTTTTGACCTTTTGAAGAACAGCCAAACTGTCTTACATTCCCACCAGCAGTATAAGAAGGTTTCAGTTATTCTATATCCTCTCCAACACTTGTTACCTCCCCTCCCCGCCCTGCTTTTTTATAGCCATTCTCGGAAGTGTGCAGTGGTCCCTAGCTCTCAGTTTGATCTGCAGTTCCTTAATGGCTAAGCACCGCTGAGCTCTTTTTCCTGTGTTTATTAGCCATCTATATACCCTCTTCGGAGAAATGTCTATCACATTGATTTTTAAGACCTCTTCAAATGTCAAGGAAATTAGCCCTTTGTGACATGAATTGCAAGTATTTTTTCACAGTCATATATCTTCTATTTTATTTATGCTTTTTTCCTCCATGCAAGGTTGCGTGTCATACCCAGAAAGGCTTCAGCAAATGAATGGGGGTATGGGTGGGGGACAATAAACACTCGGTCCATAATGAGCATTTTAAAGCAAATCATTTCAGCTGTAATGACCCCAGTCTTTAACAACTAAGAACTTTTTCAAGAAATGTAATCAAGGGGCACAGGGTGCTTCAGTCAGTTAAGCATCCGACTCTTGATTTGTGGCTCAGGTCCTGATCTCAGGGTCATGAGATCAAGCTCCCCCCCACCCACCCACCCCACAGGCTCCTCATTCAACTCAAGTGGAGTCTGCTTGAGGTTCTCTTTCTCCCTCTCCCTGTGCTTCTCCCCGCTCCCGCTTACAAGTGCTAGCTTGCTCACTCTCTAAATAAATAAGTAAATAAATAAAACCCTAAAAAAAAAAAAGAAATGTAATCAAGACACCTCTATCACAAATGTGGTAGCAAGAATAATGGACCCCTAAAGATGATGGTGTTCTAGCTCCCCAAACCTGTAAATGTTACCTCATATGAGAAAAGGGACTTTGTAGATGTGATTAAATCAAGGTTTTCGAGGGACACGTGGCTGCCCGTTGGTGGAGCATGTGACTTTCAACCTCTGGGTGATGAATTTAAGCTGCACGTTGGGTCTAGAGCTGACCTTAAAAAATAAATAAATAGGGCGCCTGGGTGGCTCGTAGGTTAAGCCTCTGCCTTCGACTCAGGTCATGATCTCAGGGTCTTGGGACTGAGGCCTGCATTGGGCTCTCTGCTCAGCAGGGAGCCTGCTTCCTCCTCTGTCTCTCTGCCTACTTGTGATCTCTATCTCTCTGTCAAATAAATCAATAAAATCTTTTAAAAAATAGGGGCGCCTGGGGGGCTCAGTTGGTTAAGTGATTGCTTTTGGCTCAGGTCATGATCCTGGGGCCCCAGGATCAAGCCCCACATCGGGCTTCCCACTCGGCGGGAAGCCTGCTTCTCCCTCTCTCAGTCTATCTGCTCATGTTCCCTCTCTAGCTGTGTTTCTCTCTGTCAAATAAATAAATAAAATCTTCTTTAAAAATCTTTTAAAAAATAAATAAAAGTCTTTAATTAAACTTTTAAATAAAAGTTCCTTGGAGTCCTGGGATCGAGCACCATGTCAGGCTCCCCACTCCCCAGGAAGCCTTCTTCTCCCTCTCTCACCCTTCCTGCTTGTGTTCTCTCTCTAGCTGTATTTCTTTCTATCAAATAAATAAATAAAATATTTTTTAAATAAAGTAAAAAATAAGTTTTTAAAAATAAGCCTTCAGAGATGGTGGCAGGGAGGGGGTAGGCTGGATTATTCAGGCAAGAGGATCAGAGTCCGCAAAGGAGATGTGATTCCAGAAACTGGTCAGGGTGATGTGGGGCTGGGAGCTAAGGACAGCAGGCAGCCTCTAGGGGCTAGAAGAGGCAAGGAAACAGATTCTCCCTCAGAGCTTCCAGAAGGAACACAGTTCTTGATTTTGGTCCAGTGACTAAATTTCAGATTTCCGACTTCCAAAACAGTAAGATATTAAGTGTGTGTTGCTTTAGATCACTATGTTTATGGTAATTCATTACAGCAACAATTAGAAACTAATACAAGTTATAAAATTTTATCATTATTGTCCAGACCATGTTCAGTTTCTCCCAAATATTTCAAAAACATATTTTTTCAGTTAGTTTGTTCACAGATTATATTGCTTTAAATGTCAATAAACATATATTGGGCCGGTGAATTTTTCTGATTATGATCTGGTTTAAATCAAATTAATAAAAACTGAATCCAAATAAATAAATACATAATCAATAAATATAGCGCACAGGTCACTCACTACTGATCTAAACAAGTCACCTTCATTCTGGGTCTGGACTTCCTAATCTGAAAAGCAATGGGGCAGGGTCTAGATAAGGTATTCCTTTTGGGATCCCTGAAACCAAATACAAAGGAGGGAGGGTTCTCAACCCAGTCTGTGCCTTAAAATCCCCCACAGATGCCCTCACTCCTCCTCCAACTGGTGTTAAACATAGGAGCCTGGGGGTTCTCCTGCATGAGACCCACATGCAGAGGCTTCACAGAGTCTGGGAAAGAAAACATCCTAGGCTTACTCAACAGCATCTTCATTTATTTGACAGAGAGAGAGATCACAAATGGGCAGAGAAAGAGGGGGAAGCAGGCACCCTGCTGAGCGGAGAGCCCGATGTGGGCCTGGATCCCAGGACCCTGAGATCATGACCTGAGCCGAAGGCAGAGACTTAACCCTCTGAGCCACCCAGGCACCCTGAACAGCATATTCAAAGGAAGATATCTGCCTCATGACACACCAGCTCAATTCATCATCATGTGCCGGGAGCCGGCCCCAGCAACAGTCAGTCAGGGTTCCCTGAAGGTGGTGACGGAGTCGGCGATATGAGGAGACCAGAAGCGAAGAGTGGTGGGGGCATCTCCTGAAAACTGTGTCTTCGGGGTTCTTTATTTAAAGCTTTTTAGTTACAGATCTTCTCAAGAGAAGGGTGTACGATAAGAGAGATTTGTAAGAGCTTACACAGACTTCTTTTAGATTTCCAATCATAAATTCCCCAAGACATTGGCACCATTCGGGTGCCATAAATATTAGCATCCCTAATTGTGGGCGGAAACAGACCTTGGTCCACTGGCAGTCACATCAGTCTAGCTTTAGGCAAACAGTTGATTGTCTCATCTTATCTCAATGGAATGTTTTCTCCTCTGACCATGCAAGGCAGAGTGGTCACACAGGCAAAAGGTGAATGGGTGGTCGTGGAAACTTTAACTAACTACATTTAAACTATTAAGTATATTAGTATTGATAATAGTCTCAATCAAAGTGTATCTATGCAGGTTATAATTATCAACTACTGATTTCCACTATAAAGGAAAGTGCTATAAACACATAGTATAAGTGAAGGTCAGGAAAAAAGGGAAGTTTGTGAATAGACTCACACCACCTTAGTGTCACCCCTCCTCGCGTTCTTTCCCATCACCCTTCACGATTCCAATGTACAGATTTATCAACTTGGACCAAAGAGCTATGCACCAAGTCTGACGTGTGTGGGCTTTTCGAAGTTAAGTTATTTTGTATAACTAAGGTGAGCTCATGAGATCAAACTAAAGGCTGTAGTTTTCCACTGAACAGTGAAAACAATTGTGCCACATCAGCACAGCCTGCTGATCATCCAGGTCTGTGTCAAATAGATCTTTAACTGCTTTTGCACCTTGCCCTAGAGATAGGGTCAGTATTGTTCCTGCAGGGGGTAGAGTGATTACTTAAATCCACAGAAGCCAAGACCATGGAGGCAGAGGGAGCAAGGAATACAGATAATAGATGCAGAGGAGATATGATTACCAGGAGGAGGATTAAATGGAACAATGTGCCTTGGATGAGCACTTGCCCAAGCACACATCCCAGGGACACAAAGGACATATTGCCCCGGCCCACAGGGTATGTGGCTTTCCGGATTCTAGGCAGGGAAAGGCCGGAGGAGCTTTCATTCACATTCATGGGTACCTCCAAAGTTCCTGGTGCCTTGGGCATGGCGGGAGGGGCAGATCATGCACTGCCCCCAACAATCATGGTTCATTCTCTCTGTGCAGCGGAGCTCAGCTGGGGGCCCAACCAGAACTGCCAGTCTGAGCAAATGAGATACAGGAAGCCCGGTTAAATTTGAATTTCAAATAAATAATGAATCATCTTTTAGTATAAGTGTACCCCCAAACAATACTGGAGATATGCTAACACTTAAAAATGACTCATTGCTCATCTGAAATCATACTTAAGTGGAAGTCCATGCTTTATCTGGATCTGACTTGATCACGCTCCCAGGGGACCAAGGCAAACATCTGGTTCCGGGACAGGTGATGCACTCTAAAGGAAGGTGGGAGGGGCTCCCACAAAGATGTTAAGAAAGAGCAGCAGAGGCTTGCCTGGGTGGCTCAGTTGGTAAGTGTCTGACTTCAGCTCAGGTCATGATTCCAGGGTCCTGGGATCGAGCCCCGCATCAGGCTCCTTGCTTAGCAGAAAGCCTGCTTCTCCCTCTCCCACTCCCTCTGCTTGTGTTCCCTCTCTGGCTATCTCTCTCAGTCAAATAAATAAAATCTTTAAAAAAGAAAAAAAAAGGAAAAGAAAAGAAAGAGCGGCAGAGAGAAGGTTTGAGAATGACCTTAGGAGAGTCTGAAACTGGAAGGAACAGGTGACTCCTAATCTAATCATCTCCAGTCACCATAAAAAACCACCAAATTTCCCGGGGGGGGAAAAGCTAGCGAACTCCAACATCTACCGCCTCTCTGCCAGGATAGCTCATTCATATTCCCTTTCCAGGGTAGGTCTGGTCAAGCCTGGTTCCACTGTCCCTGTTTCCCTCCCAGGAGACGGTTGAGGCCTGATCTGGCCCTCTTCCTCCCAAGCCTCTTCTTGCTGCCCCCCACAGCTCCCGATGGCTGCCCTGCAGCACGTATCCTGTTGGGAGAGATCACAACTGGATACCTAGCCCCCTGTCACAGAAAAATCAGAGCCAGATAGTAGTTAAAGCAATACAAATAGATTTTACTCAGGACTATTGCAATAGAGGTAAAGAGAACTTGTTCCAAATACAGCCTGAGCAAGCGGGGGGCACATGGAAAATGACTAAGAAGGATAACGTGGATTCTGGCAAAACCAACCAAACAGGATTCTTGCTGAAGACCCAGCAGATCAGGCATCACCTGGGAGATGGTGGAGGTTCTTCATCCTCTAAGAAAGAGCTTGGATAAGGAGGGTAGGGGGTTCTGCTTAGAGCAACTTAGCAGGGCTCTTGCCAAAACTGGATTTTATATGAAAGTGCCCATACGGGCATGGGAGAACTCAGGAGCTCACCTAAAGTTTGGTAAAGCAAAAAATCTTTGTCACCTGTCCACGAGGAGGTCACATTCTAGCAGGGGAACAGGATACAGAAGGAAAATGGCCCAAGGACATCCAGGAAAAGCTTGTTCAAAACAAAACAGGTCTGACCTGGACTGTCCACCCACATATCTCTGTCCCTTCCTGAGTAAAGTTACTCTCCTAATCCAAAATGTGATTAAATTGATTGGGGAAATGTTCAATCTTTCAGACTAGACACAAGCAGGCAGTAAGCTTTGAATACAAATGCAGGAGTTTGCAGTGATGCATCTTATTTGACTCTGGAAATTAGAGACTCTTTGAAGGTAGCATGCAAATTTGTTCAAAATGTCCCCAGCCAGAAAACTGGATCGTGCACATATGCAAATCATGAGATGTGCTTTTTAATGCACAGCTTCAGGTCCCTCTGTGTACTTCTCTGATGGGCCAGCCCTGAATACAGAGCAGCGATACTGGTTCTCCACATTGGGCCTTCCATGTCACTTCCCCATCTGTCCTCCTTCACTTTGCACACAAGCACTGATTGTTACTCTTCCTATTTTACAGATAGGGAAGTAGGGCTCTGAGTGATGAACTGAACTATGGTCACTTTGCTCTAAGAGGCAGAGCCAGCCAGAAGCTGCCTTCTCTTTCTTCCCTAGTATAGTGACATAGATGTCATTCCACTCCTGAAGATTCTACACTTTTAGAGGAACATGGAGAATCTCCATCGACCGGCCTATCCACCCACAGAATTCTGTGGAATCCTTAACACTTAGTAAATTTTTTCCCTTTGCTAAAAATTTGCTAAATTTGCTCCCTTTCATGTAACTCCAATCCTCATGGAAGCTGATGTCTTTTTTATTTTAAGATTTATTTATTTATTTGACAGTGAGAGGGAAAGAGAGAGAATACACAAGCAGGAGGAATGGCAGGCAGAGGGAAAGGGAGAAGCAGGCTCCCTGCTGAGCAGGGAGCTTGATGTGGGGCTTGATCCCAAGGCCCCAGGATCATGACCCAAGCCGAAGGCTTAACCGACTGAGCTACCCAGGCTCCCCTGTTCTTGTCTTTAATCAATTCAACCAAATCTGAGCAATTACAAGACAACTGTTCTTCTGATGGCCAAGAGCACCACACAGAGAAGACTGGCCCGCCTTTGACTCTGTACAGGCTCAGAAAATTTTGAGGTTTGGTTTGTGCCATGTTACTTACCCTAGAAAACCAAGATTATGAGGCCAATTTGTATCCAACATACACATTAAGCTCCACCCCTGAATTTCATCAAATAAGAATCTGGAGAATTTTTGCAAATATTCCCCTCCAGATTCCACTTTACTTTTCTTAGGATTTCCATTTCCTGAGGCTTCAATGCCTAAACCCCAGGCTCACTGCCACCTGTGGACACTAATGTCAACCCTAGTTTCCACCTGTAGAGCCTAGCCAGTTTGGCAGAGACCTGGAGCCTCACTCTAGGTCACAAATCTTCCTGTCTCCTGGGCTCCAGGGACAGCAAGCTGATGAATGGTCAGAACACTGTGATAAATTAAAAGTCATTATATGATGTGGCTGTGGACACAGACAAAGACTGGGCCACTAGTGACATCATGTTGGGCTGGGGACACCATTGGTCATTAAGAATGTTTACTTTAGGACAGAGCCCTTGGCTTGTGAGGAAAATTGTCCAGAGCCCCACTGAGTGTGTCACTGTGGCCTGTGGGAACTGTCTCCAATAGGGACGGCGCTGTCTGGCTGGTGTAGTCTGCCCTGTCTGCCCTTGTGCCTCTCTACAGGCCCAGGGACTCAGTTAATATGTTTTGATAACTGCATGGATTCCTTTCAAATCACATGAAGCTAGCTGTGTTGTTGAGGACACAAAACTCAGAACTTCCTCTATCTGCATCTCTCCCACTGACTGGAGAAGCAGGTTCCAGAGAAGGAAGCAGGAAGTTCCCAGAAGGTCTACGGATCCCAGTCACACCAGATGGTGCCCCGTGCCTCTGTGCCATCCCAGGGGTACTCCCTCCTCTGGGAAAGCCCTTCCCGTAGCTATCACCAAACTTCTGTGCGGGACCCCTCTTGGGCACCTTCCCTGCCAGGTCTTCCTGCAGTGAAGGGGTCTGGTGTGGTCCCTTCAGAGTTCTTCTGATTCAACACTGATCAATTTCACAAGTTCAAGGAGGCTTAGGGCGAGAAGGAGGAGATGGCAGGCAGGTCTAATACCTACACCTCAAGTAGTAGCAAGATCTGCGGTAATGGGGAGAATGTGTCCACTACGTCTGAAGGAGTTACCCCAAGACTTGGCACTCCAGCATGTGGCGTGGCAGGAAATGAGATGCAGACAAGAGGCCTGGAAATAGGACAGAAGACAGCTAGGGAACTGAGAACTAGGATTCTAAAAGCCATAAATCCTCAGCAAACAAGACCAGTAGGTCTTTCTGCCACAGAAACCTCAGAGCAGCATCCTGGGAATCCACGAAGGGGCACTGCTGAAGGAGCTGTGCCGAAGTTGTGGAATCTGGGGGAGATTGAAGAAACTACACGCACACCCCTATTCCAGCATTCGCTAGCATTATCATAAGCTTGGCTTCTCTCAATTTAGTTTCCTCAGCTATAAAATAGTCTCTCGGGGGAACTGGGACTAGATTCCTGCGCCACCTTTCTAGAAGATGGAAACAACTCATCCAGAAACACGTTCCAGGCTTCCCTGGGGGTTCCCTGTACAGAAGAGATTTCCAGGAGGACGCTTCCACTTTGGGATTGTCTCTGACATTATTCGGCTTGCGAGCCCTTTAAACGGTTTACAGAACGCTCTGACATTCACAGTGCATTCTCGTTGCACCGTCCCCATCAGCCGCTTTTACAGACGGGAAGACCTGGGCCGGTAACTGGCCACTGCCACCCTGCGGAGACCAGCGCGGCAGGGACAAAACCGGCACAGACAATCCGCCGCAGCGGGGAGGCGGAGCCTTGGCGCGGGACAGGGAGGGGCCGACGCGGGTCACGTGACGCCCGGCCCGGAAGCGCTCGTTCCCGAGACCCCCGGGAAGGGTGACGGGGTCGGGAGCTGCAGCCTGTAGCGACTGGGGAGGTTGCGGGGGTCCCTGCAGTTTCCCGCTCCCCGCATCCGCCGCCATGGCCTGGACCAAGTACCAGCTGTTCTTGGCCGGGCTCATGCTCGTCACCGGCTCCATCAACACCCTCTCCGCCAAGTGAGTCCGGGCCCGGGGAGGGGAGGGGGCTCAGCCGGACCTGCCGCGGCCCACGAGGGCGCCGGCGACCCCGCGCACCTTCCTCTTCTCGGCTCTCCTTTCCCGGCTTCACCCGCTCGCCTCGTTTCTCTGCTCGGTTCACGCGGTTTTGGGGCCCCCAAGGGACGCGAGGCCCCGGGGGTACCGGGGCGGTGTCGCCGCCTGGAGGATCCGAGCTCCGGCTTTAATTGCTGTGTGCTTGACCCCGGCGAGTCACCTCCCGTCTCCACGCCTCAGTTTCCTAATCTTTAAACGAAGGGGTTGGACCAGTTCCGTCTCTGGTCTCTTCCAACGCTACCTGGAGGCCAGGCCCTCCAGGAGCTTTGGGAGGGGTGGGGTGAGGGGGCGCTCCCTCACTGGTGCACACGGACTGCAATAGAAGCCATGAGAGCCCAGTGACCAGTGAGCATGGCAGGCTGCTGGGACAGAGATGGAGGAACCCCATAGTCTCCTCATGGCGGAGAGGTCACAGCTGGGCCTTGACATTTCTACACGTGGCCAGACATCGTTGCAGGGAACAAGGTCACACTGAAGTGTATGTAACTAGCACCAAATGCCCAGGCTGGATTTTATCCCACCATCAAAGAAGGGCTTTTAAGCAGGGAGTGACATGTTAAAAGTGATATGATGAACGGGGTGGTCAAGATGAAGAGTAGTTTGGTGTGGGGAAAACCACTCCCTCGCTGCTGCAGAGCAGATGAGGGAGGTAGAAGGGGGCAGTGAGGCAGGCAAGGAGCGAACAGGTGGGAGAGACCAGGTGCAGAATGAAGCCATAAGGCCTGACTCACGGGATAGAGAGAGAGACAGTGACCCCTCCAGGGTTTCTGCCTGGGAGAGGAGAAGTGTCATGAACCCAGACAGGGAGGCCAGGTGCACAATTCAGCACTGATGCAGGAGGATGAGGTGCTTGTGGGACCATGAAGACAGACCCCAGGAGGTTAGGGATTGAGGCCCCGGGACTGTCATGAGGCCGGGAGGCTGAGCGTGGCCTCCTCTGTAGTGTACAGGAGACCCGGGAAGCAGCCCCTTCTCTTGGCAGCTCTCTGTTGCTTGTTCTGCCCCCACCTCAAGGCAGGGCCCTCCTGCCTCCTCTGTTTACCATCTCAGAACCCTTAGTACCCAGATCGTGGCCATTCTCTGAACTGATCCCAAGAGGCATTTGGAGAAGAGTAGACAGTGGCCCTGCCCCAGCCAGACCTTTTTCCAGCTGGGCCCTGCCAGGCTCCACAGCAAGGTGAAGTCACACCAGTACCCCTCTGGGCTGTGCTCGAGGCCCCTTGGGGAGGGTGGGGGGCTAGTCATCTCTTACTCATTTTTGAGATATTTATTCAGATGCTCCAGAGGAGAGGTCTGGGAGGGAGGTATCCTGTTCAATTCATCAGAGATGTATAAGGTGCCTACAGGGTGTGACATACTGTCTGGACTCGGAGATGGAGGCTAAAATAACCCAGAGAAGGTTTGAAATGCTTAGGATAAGAGCTGAAAGGAACAGAGCATACACACTTGACAACCACAGTGTTCTCCCTTCTCCAGAGGAAGTAGGGCTCTGGGTCTACCCCCCTGTCTCTAGTTTGTCTGTGTCTGCGTTTTGAGCTGGTCTCCTGAGCCCTGTGGCCTCCTTCACTATAAAGGAGGCTCAGCACGAGAGCTCCCATCTCAGGATCTGAATGCAGCAGAACAAACCGGCTGTCCGTCCGTCTGTTACACCATCCAAGGCCTCGGTCATGTGCTTAGAGAGTGGCTGTATGTCTGTCTGCCAGGGCTTCCGTCCCCAAGGAGAGTCGAGATGGCCAGTTATTACTGGGGAGCTGATTCAGCTCCTTCCAGGTCAGATAGGAGACCCTGGGATTCTTGGCCCTGGGAGACCTTGATCTTGGAGGCCGCCTGAGAGGCAGGAAAGAGACTCGCACGTGGGGACCCAGCCTTTGGCCCCGTCCCCTGCCAGGTCACATGATATGGGGCCATTCAGGAGCCTCCCTCCCTCATATGGGCCCCGGAGTTAGGCCCTATACAGTGTTCTAAGGCCAGACTGTGAGAAGGACGCCCTCAGAGAGCCAATGTGAGAGAGCAGCTGTCTACATCCTGGTGGGAATTACTGCTTTGTAATTGCGCTCTGTCCTGCCGTTTCTGGCGGGGACAGACAGACTAGAATGTGACCACAGCACGTGTCTAGCAGCTGCTGTAGCCAGTGCCAGGCCCCGCTGTGGCCACCTTTCATGTGTTAGCTTAATGAACTCTCGTAAGCAGCCTGTGAGGAAGGTAAACTCACTGTCCCCAGGTCAGGAAACCAAGCTCTGGAGAGATGGACTCACTTGCCCGAGTTCAACTCAGCTGTTCGGTGGCAGAGCTGATATTCAAGCCAAAGTAATCTGGCTCCAGAATCCAGGCTCTTAACTATCAATATGGCCTGAGGCTAGGGACTTCTCAAGTCATTTTTCAGGGCATTTAAAGCTGTTAGAGACATAAAAATCTCCCATCCTAATCCCCCCAATTTATAGTCTAGGTCCCATGAGAAGTTTCTCTCTGTGACTAGCTGGCTGGCATCAGAGTGGGGACCAGAAGCTGAGTCTCAGCATTTTAGTCCAGTCCTTTTACAGTGACATTGCCCTCAAAGTCTCGTTTCTTTGGGGATCTCCGCCCACATCTCCCCAGGGAGAGCAGCCAAGCCTGGCCGGTAGAAGTTGCAGTCTCGCAAGCAACAGTTCCCCTCCCTGCTGCCAGAGTGCCTCCCTCTGGGACAGGGCAGCAAAGCTCTGTCATCCTACTCAGTTTCCCCCTGGAGCCAGGGGGCCGCTCGCGCAGTTCTCATTTAGCGTCTCCAGGAGCCCTCTTTCGGTTCCTTGACCTGTAAAGGGTCCAGGGAAGACAAAACTTGGCAGAGGAGGAAATGGGTGAACACCTGCGCCCTGCTGTGTGGGGCCCACAGGGCAGCTGTCCCCTGGAAGAGGCCACTCTGCTTGCTCAGCAAGTCTGGGTAGGCTGCAGGAGACAGGCCTGCCCTTGCTGCGCTGGGAGCAGGGGCCACCCGCCAACCTGGCCCTTTAGCCCTGTCCCTGGGCTTCAGCAAAGGGCCCCTCCAGTCAAGCGGCTGCTTCTCCTTTCTGTAGCTGCTTTCTCCCCCCTCTCCGGTACCCTCTTCCGATGCGTCTCCCACATGGCAGACAGTCCCTATGCCCCCGTGGGGTCCTGCCCATTTTGGAGCCCCATCCTCCTGAACCCAGCTGGAGTTCTGCACGGCAAGAGCCAGGGTCAAGCAGACGCTCACTAAGTAAGGCTCAGATGCCCTCCGACAGGCTGCAGGCTATGAAGCCCACCCAGCCGAGAGGGGCCAGGGCATGACTTCCCTTCCAACAGTCAGGCTTCTGGTGCAGGAACCCTGGCAGGAAATTGGCAGGAGGTCGGGGACCCCTGGGTCTCTAGTAGGGAAGGACTGTCACTGTCCTTCCTGTTCCAGCTCTAACTTTTGCCTTGGTGGCTGAGCCCACCCTTAAATTCCAGGAGCGGGCCTGGGGTAATTGCTTCAGAGGGCCTCCTGCAAGCAGCCGCTTGGAAAGCCCAAACCAGGAGGGTAGCGTGTAGAGTGAAGGGAGAGCAAGTGTGGGAGCTGTGGGATTCGGGAGTCACTGGGCCTCCGCAAGCCTCAGGTTCATCTGTAAAATGGGTGTGACTTCCTTCCCTTCAACCCAGACACCAGCTAGGGTCTACTGAGGAAGATTGGGTCATACTTAGTTGAGCGGTCTCGTGATCATTTACTGCTGTGGCACGGAAGAGTGGAGCATCCCTGCGGCCTTGCTAGAAGTCCCAGGCAGGAGGAAGAAGCTGATTCACTGGGCTTGACAAGCCGGGGGCGCTGGAGGAAGTGACAGAGATTCTGCAGGGGACTGGACACAACTCTCGGTCTGAAGCAGCCACATGAGCCACTTCCTCAGGCTGTCCGCACCCGCTGCCGTCACGTGGCCAAGCACGCCTCTCGGAATGCTGAGCTCTGAGCTTGCTGGGGCAGGAGTGACTCACCCCCAGCCAGGGAGCCCGCCCCCGGCCTGCCTGCGGAGGCCCCTCCTGAAAGAAACCGGTTCTGGGCTCAGGCGGTAGAGTGTACGAGTCTTGATCTCACAATCATGAGTTCGAGCCCCATATTGGGTACAGAGATTACTTTAAAAAAATTTTTTTTAATTAAAAAGAATTATAAAAGAAGCCGCTGTCTGCCAGCAAAAGGCATCGCCTCGGGTAGCATCAACCTGACTTTCGAGGGTCCCCACAGGCCTCCTCCTGCCCACGCGACCATGGCCTTCCTTTAGATTAGGGTATCTAGGGAGGAGGGAGGGCCCATCTTCAGAGCCGCCTCTCTCCGCCTCAGCCAGGGGAGTGGGAAGAATCTGGAATGAGAAGGTGATGGGAGAAAGTCAGGTGCAGAGGAAGGAGCAGGGAACTGGAGGTAGAGAGCCTTAGGGACAAGCCCCTCTCAGTACCAGGTGAGCCCTCTGTCCCCAGGCTCTCTGCTGCCCGGGGTTTTTGTCTGTCAGATAAGGAGCTATCTGAGATGATGGCGGAGTTTCTTCTCTGTTGGGACTTTGTGGCTCTGTGGCCCTCCAGCCACCCCTGCTTCAGCCAGCCGCGGGTCCCAGAGAATGCATGCACGCTCTCAGGCTGGAGCAGAGCAGGCCGTAGTAACCAACGCAAGGGGAGAGGCTCTTGCTAGATAGAGGGGAAGGAGGGAGAAGGGGCCAGAAAGGACTCTCATTGACTCCCTGCCAGGTGCCAGCTCCTCTCTATCCCTTATGATGTATCACTTTTGACAATCCTCAGTGTTGGCCTTATTATCCCCATTTTATAGATGAAAAGACTGTTAATTTGTTCAGCCTGGGAGACTCAAAAGTCGTGAGCTTTCCATGTATTCTGCTGCCTTTTCTGAATGCAAATTCAAGCAGATGGATCTAGCCCCAGACCCGGCCCTTATTAACTGTACAGGTCTGCACCAGCTCTCACCACCCCTCCGCCCCAAGCCATGCAGTCCCCGTCACTGAAATGAAGAATGCCAAGGGTCTGGCCCAGGCCTGGCATGGAGTCAGTACTCACTGAATTGTGCATTTGTAAAAATATGCAGCAAAGTGTTTTTCAAACAGCTGTCCCACCCTAGGGGCCCTTGCTGTCAACCCCCAGTCAACGGAGGCTGGATTCTGTGCTGTCTGGGGTCTGTCGGTACCTGTGCAATGAGCTAAAGCCTGTCTCAAGACCAGGATGAGAAGCCTGACTCTAGCCCCAAATCTCTGCAGGCCTGAACTCCTCCCTGCCTGAAGAAAGGCTGGGCAGGGCAGCCTGTCCGGCCGACACTCAATCCCTGGGGCTGCAAGCCAGCATCCAGATACAAAAAGACTCCATTTCCCAGGCTGGGAACACTGCCAGCCCCAGCTGGTTGAGGCAGACCCACCCCTTGGGGAAAGCAGAGGAGGCCCTAGGGGCAGGAGAGGGAGCTCAGCAAGGGCTGTAGCGCCAGTTCTACACTCGAGGCCACCCCTGGGGGACCAGCCCAAGTGGGCCCACCAGCAAGCGGCACCTCCCCCGGTGGGAAATTAGGAGTCATGCAGACACTGCCCATTTGCCAGGAGGGGTCTGGAAATGCCATTGATTCAACAAAGAATAAAAACGTCTGAGCCCCTGTGTGCCGGGAGCTAAGGGATCCGGAGAGAGAGAACTTGCTGGTTGCGTGACTCGAACACACAAAGTGATCAGTACGTGCGTGGTCGTCACTAAGCTGCATGGGCAGTAGCCCACAGGGAGTTCAGGGAGGCGACTCTGTCACTAGATCTGGTGGTCTTCTGGAGCCTGCTATGGATCTGGGTGTACTACTGTGATGGGGAAGGGGCTTCCACACATGCCCACGCCCTGAGGTTCTAGTTGACCTTTATGAGCTTGGCAGAACCTCCCTTGTTCCTCCTGGAGGAGCCCCGGCTCCAGCTCCAGGAATTTCCATCTGTAACTTTCTCTGGGGCAGTTGGCTCTGCACTTTGGGAAGGCAGTAGCTTCTTACTCTTCCTCGCTTCTCTGTTACACTCAGTTGCTGCACCCAGGCCCTCCCAGAGTACTGTCTGCAAAAGCAAGCCTGACCTGCCTTGGTTGGGGGGGGGCACACCATTGGTCTGTGGCCCCCACCTACATCCTACGTCCTGTCCTGCCTGGGGATCCAAGAGCCAGAACTTGCAGCAGATGGGACAGAAATGCAGCCCCACAGAGCAGGTGGCTTCTTTAGCTGTGGCTTTTTTTGCCCCATTGGTACTGGGACTGGTTACAGCCTGGTCCCCTGACCCAGATTTCTTTGCGCATTTCCAACTGGTCCTATGAGACCTTCCCCCCCCACCACCCCACCTTCTGCTCTGCTTTGACCCTCACCATTCCCAAGAAGGGTGAGTCCTCCTAACTGCCCCTCCTAGCATCTCTGGGGTGGGTGGGGTCTCCCACGGTGAGCTCACTCGCTGTGAGCTAAGTTCGCCCTAGCCCTGGTTTGTTCACCAGCCCTAGGGTATGTTCAGATCAATGAGTAGATGAGGTCTCGCCCTCAGGGATGATGGGGAATCCTACCACCATTCAGGCTGCCCTTCCTGCTGCTGGCATCCATGACTTATGCCCGTCCCCCAGCTGTGGGAAAGAGCTGCCTGTTCCCCTCCCCAAATTCAGGGCCCAGGGAAGCCAGGGCTGGCCAGGATCTTTGTCAAACCTAGCCCCTACCCAATGTCCCAGGCTTGCTGCCCTGTGGAGGGACACAAGAGACAGAAGTCTTTCCCCTGCCTTTTGAAACCTCAGGCTTGTTGCAGAAATGAGTCAGCAGAGTAGGTCTGGGGACTATCACGTGGCCGCTCTTCACAGACACTGCAAGGAAGGACATTTAAGAAAAAGAAGTCCTGAGTCTTGTAGTTTAGACCTAGACACCACCTAGGTGCGGGGCGCTGCAGAAGGAACGGGTCCAGGGCCCACAGGACACTGCCCTGGGTCCACACTGACTTGAGTCAGCTGCGTGATATGACTGACTCAGTTAGAGCCATGTCAGTGAATGTCAGGGTGTGCAACGTGAAGGAGGGGCTGCTGTGTTGCCAGGCTCAGTCCAGGCCAGATGCCAGGCACAGAGGTCTGGGCCTGGGTCCCCCCGAGTGCTTCCAGAAATCAGCAGCCAGGGGAGTGAAAGGTTAGAAAGGGCCGGGGCTGTTTAGCCACAAGATGAGAAGATTCAAAAGAAGGTGGGAAAGTCTCCAAGTATCTAAAGGACTTTTTAAGGTTTTATTTACTTACTTGACAGAGGAAAAGAGACCACGCAGAAGCAGGATGAAAGGGAGAAGCAGGCTCCTAGTCCCAGCACCCTGGGATCATGACCTGAGCCGAAGGCAGATGCTTAACTGACTGAGCCACCCAGGTGCCCCTAAAGGACTTTTTTTTTTTAAGAGCTAAAGGACTTCTTTTTTTTTTTTTTTAAGATTTTATTTATTCATTTGACAGAGAGAAATACAGCCAGAGAGGGAACACAAGCAAGGGGAGTGAGAGAGGGAGAAGCAGGCTTCCTGTGGAGCAGGGAGCCTGATGTGGGACTAGATCCCAGGTCTCCGGGATCGTGACCTGATGAGCCAAAGGCAGTCGCTTAACCAACTGAGCCACCCAGGTGCCCCAAGAGCTAAAGGACTTCTAAATGAAAGAGATTAGACGAGACCCCAGGAGCCCGAGGAAGCCCAGCAAGAGTGATGTTGGGGGGTCTGCAGGTTTAGCGCATCGGCGGCAAACAGTGCAGAGTGGCTGGTGGGAGCTGCCCAGGGCGCTGTGCCGCAGAGGATTCTGGGCTTGCGTCTGGGGTTGCTGGGGAAGCGTGCCAGACTCAGTGGTGCCATCTGGCAGGGTGCTGGCCACTCCGCTAGTGTCATGCGCTCTACACCTGCTTCCCAGTCAGTGCTAGAAAGACCCTCCAAACCCTTCAGGTCCCAGGAAGGTGACCAGGTGGTCTGTGTCAGGCAGTCATTTCCTAGGGGCCCAAATACCCTTGGAGACCCCAGGCTACTGATACTTTTTGTGCCATGGGTCCATTTGACAGTAAAGCCTAGAATATTGTTTTTAGAAGTGCAGTTAAGGGGGTGCCTGGGTGGCTCAGATGGTTAAGCGACTGCCTTCAGCTCAGGTCATGATCCAGGAGACCGGGATCAAGCCCCACATCGGGGTCCCTGATCGGTGGGAAGCCTGCTTCTCCCTCTCTCGCTCCCCCTGCTTGTTTTCCCTCTCTAGCTGTGTTTCTCACTGTCAAATAAATAAAATCTTTTTTAAAAAAAAGAAGAAGTGCAGTTAGGGGTGCCTAGGTGGCTCAGATGGTTAAGCATCTGCATTCAGCAGGGGTCATGATCTCCAGATCCTGAGATCAAGCCCATGTTGGGCTCCCAGCTCAGTGGGGAGTCTGCCTCTCCCTCTCCCCCTGCTTCTCCCCCTGCTTGTGCTCTCGCTCTCTCTTACTTTCTCTCGCTGTCTATCTGAAATGAATGGTAAAATCCTAAAAAAAGAAAAAAATGCAGCTAAAAGTTTGGATTACAGGAAAAACCACTTACGTTGAAATAAAGTTATCAAAACATTTGTGATATAGTAATATGTGTGTGTGTGTGCTTCTTGACACAGAAAATTATAAGTAATAGGTCTAATTACTGTGATTTTGTAGTAGCAATGAGTGTAAATGGCACTTCCCGGTACGCGCAAGGACTGACATGCCAAGAAGAGTAACCATGATGTGTGTGTGTGTGTGTGTGTGTGTGTGTGAGAGAGAGAGAGAGAGAGAGAGTTGCAGGTGGGCCTACATTCACAATGTGAGAAAATGCTACATTTCAGCGGAAGATTTCTAGCGCCCCCTCCACCCCCCCGGCCTTACTCCACGATCCCAAATGAAGACTTCGGGCTGTGGAAACTGGCCTCTTGAAGAGGGAGTCTCACGCTGGGCCAGGTCCCCTAAGTCTGGCCTGTGAGCACTGAGAGGAGTGAGACACAGGGACCCGAGTTGCAGAACCTGTGCCCTCTCAAGGGTTTGATCTTCTCTTTGTCTCGGCTGCAGGTGGGCAGACAACTTCGTGGCCCCGGGCTGTGGGGGGAGCAAGGAGCACAGCTTCCAGCATCCCTTCCTCCAGGTATCTGCCCCATCCCTTCCCACCTCCTATTGCCCCGGCCTCTGGTCAGGTGTCCCCATGAGACCCTGCGGATTTCTGACCTGGGGTCAAACCTTCTCCTGTTCCCAGAAAAACCATCCCCCCTCCCTCCCTTCCTCCCTCTTTCCCCAGAGTGGAGGCCAAGGTGTGATTGCCCACGGAAGGGGGCAGAGGGCACAGCCCTCTCTGGGAGGGCTGCATAAGTCCAGGGGAGCGGGCATGCCCTGGACACTGTGAGGCCAGCCCTCGCACATCCATGTCAGGACCCATTTGGAACACATCAACCCCCATAGCAAAACTTCTCCATCCATGGGAAGCCCAAACTCCACTGGGATGGGGCAGACAGCATAAACAGAAGATACCATGTGGCCAGACTAGAAAGCAGAGGCTATATTTCAGCCCCTGCTCTCCTAGCAACTTGCTCTGTGACCCTAAGTAAGTTCTAGATCCTCTCTGGGCCTCCGTTTCTCCCTCTGGAACTTGACCAAAGGTGGCTCTTAGATTGGTGGTTTTCAGACCAGGCTCTATGCAGTCTTAGGGTTTCCATCGAGATGTTTCTAGGGGTTAGGGCTTAGACCTAGGAGGTAGTCTCTGGCCTTCCACACATAACAACTCTGCTTTTGTCTGGCTTATGTGTCAAGTCACAAGTAAGCTTCTGTGGGAAGAAGGGCTGTGTTAAAATTTTGTCCAAGGTGATTCTTCTTCCAGCTGTGACCTTACAGGGTTCTGTCCCTGCAGGCGGTGGGCATGTTCCTGGGGGAGTTCTCCTGCATGGCGGCCTTCTTCCTGCTCCGGTGCAGAGCTGCAAGGCACCCCGATGCCAGCATGGATCCCCAGCAGCCCTTCAATCCCCTTCTTTTCCTGCCCCCTGCCCTGTGCGACATGACGGGGACCAGCATCATGTATGTGGGTGAGTAGCTGGGCAAGCGAAGCAGGGTCCAAGGGGTCACTGGTGAAATAGCCCCGCCTACCCCAGCTCACTTCACCCCTTCCCCCTCCCAGACTCACACACACACACACACACACACACACACACACACGTGCACCCACATGAGCCAGATTTGCTGAGCACATACTGTGCGCAAGGCATGTCTTTAGCCCTGAGGGCACCTCAGTGACTAGGTAGCCTTGGTCCTCAGGAGCTAACTCCATGTCTCTCCTCTCCCAGCCCTGAACATGACGAGTGCCTCCAGCTTCCAGATGCTCCGTGGCGCGGTGATCATATTCACGGGCCTCTTCTCAGTGGCTTTCCTGGGGCGGAGGCTGGCGCTGAGCCAGTGGCTGGGCATCCTTGCCACCATCGCAGGGCTGGTGGTTGTGGGCCTGGCCGACCTCCTGAGCAAGCACGATGATCAGCACAAGCTCAGCGAAGTGATTACAGGTGCGAAGAGGGGCGGGGACCCAGGAGCTGCTGCTCCGTCCTGTCCTCCCTGGGAGCCCAGCCTCAGTAAACAGACTGTTGCAAGCTCTTCTGTGTGCCAAGCCCTGGGTGAAGGTGCATGGGGGACACCGGCTGCATCTTCTCTCAAGGTGGCGGCCAAAGTGCAGAAAGGCGGGGGCAGCATGAGAGGGGGTAGATAAGGAGCAGGAGGTCAGAGGAGGGAGAAGGTTTATCCTGTGATAAATGTGCACACAAACTGCTGAGCCTAGGAGGAGGAGGACTGAGTGTCTACGGAGCATTTACCACGTACCCAGCCTGGCAGCCTATTTGACCATGACGGGGACGGGGCCCCTCTGGTCCTCAGAGGAGGGACTAAACCACAAGTGTCTATCACCGAGCCTTGTGCATCTCAGAAGACCTGAAGACCTGCATATTACCCCGCTACGCCCGCTATGCCCCTCAGGCCCAGGCGGGCCTCTGGAACTTCTGGAGCCTCGGCTTCACTGCTGGTCTGCCCCACCCTTCACGGGCCAGCAGGCCAGGCATGGCACTGTCCTGACTGCCTCACGAACCATATGGGACCCTGCCACATCAGGAGCTCTGGGGGTTATCGTGTCCCTGTGGGAGCCGTCTATCCCAGCACTGGGCCCACCACCCTGCCCCCCCCCAGTGGCCGTGCTCCATCCCCGCCCCCCACCCCCATCCCCTGCAGCCCAGCCTCACCCTGGCTCGCTTCCCCACAGGGGACCTGTTGATCATCATGGCCCAGATCATCGTCTCCATCCAGATGGTGCTCGAGGAGAAGTTCGTCTACAGGCATAACGTGCACCCGCTGCGGGCAGTTGGCACTGAGGGTATGTAAGTGCAGAGGCTTGGGGGGGGGGTTGCTGCTGCGGGGGTGCCTGGGACGGTAGCTTGTGGAGGGGATGCACAGGCAGGAGCATGGGCATGAGCCCCATCCCTCACTCCTCCCTCCCTTCCCCACGTGCATGCTGATAGAGATTCTGACCCAGCAGCTGGAGGGGGCGGGGGGACGACAAGGTGGAGGATGAAGGGGATGTGCGCCCCACTCTAGAGGAGCTGGCCAACAGGGAAGGACCAGGCAGTACATTTGCACTCAGACCACTCAAATGACAAGCACACCTGAGTGTCTTCAGGACAGGGAAGGTGGTGTTCGAGCTACAACAAGAGGGGGAAGGAGGGAAAACTCCAGACAGGGCAAAGATGCGGGGAGCTGGCCTGAGGGTTGAAACCAGTAAGGACTGGTTGGTGAGATACAGGTTTGGTGTTGGGGCAATGATCAGGAATTGACTAGGTCAGGGTCTTATCACCGAGAACCTTGAATGTCAGGCAAGTGGATTTAATCCAGACTTTAAATGACAGGGAGGAACCACCAAAAGTTGTTGATCAGGGAAGTGACGACCAAAACCTTAAAGCTTTAAGACTATGAGGCCAGCGGGGCCGACTAGCCCAGCTCCAGCCATGTGTGGCCTGTGGCCCGGTTGGGGAGCTGTGCGAGCACCACCAGCTCCCGACACAATAGCGCTCTCCATCTTCTGCAGCATCACGCATGTTATTGGGTCGACTCGGGTTTATTCCCAGTAAGACCTGATCCACATTCTGGTCCACTCCCGGTCACAGACCAGCGACCCTGAATTCGAGAACTGTGTTTTTCCACTCTTGTGAGAACAGTGTCATGGTCACAGCTGCTGTTCTTTTGTAAATGAACACAGTAGAACTGAAGAGTTCCAGAGAACATCGGAAGGCTAGCTGCAATTTGGTGATGGTGGGCCCGCGCGTGTAGGTCCGCGCCTGCCCATACACACACTGGTCACCATACAGAATGTATTTTCTTTTCTTGGTCCAGTCAGAAGACGTGATTAGAGTGGAGAAGGGCAGCCAGCACCCCCTCAGTAGGGCACTATGAACTCGGGATGAACAGGAAGGAGCTGGCAGGAAGCCAGCTGGAGGGGTACACCCGGAGGGAGGCTGGCGGAGCCCCTGCTGTGAGGGCTAAGCTAGGCGGGGACAGGAACAGAGTGTGCAGCGTGCTTCCTCTGCCCCCACAGGCCTCTTCGGCTTCGTGATCCTGTCCCTGCTGCTCGTGCCCATGTACTACATCCCCGCCGGCTCCTTCAGCGGAAACCCCCGAGGGACCCTGGAGGACGTGCCGGACGCCTTCTGCCAGGTGGGCCGACAGCCGCTCATCGCCCTGGCACTACTGGGCAACATCAGCAGCATCGCCTTCTTCAACTTTGCGGGCATCAGCGTCACCAAGGAGCTGAGCGCCACCACCCGCATGGTGCTGGACAGCCTGCGGACCATTGTCATCTGGGCCCTGAGCCTGGCCCTGGGCTGGGAGGCCTTCCACCCCCTGCAGATCCTGGGCTTCCTTATCCTCCTGACGGGCACTGCCCTCTACAATGGGCTGCACCGCCCACTGCTTAGCCGCCTGGCCAGGGGCCGGGCCCCTGCCGAAGAGGGCGAGCACGAGAGACTGCTTGGAGGCTCTCGGACTCCCATCAACGATGCCAGCTGAGCCTCCTGTGGGTTCTCTGCTGCTACCTGGATGCACCTTGTCCACCCTGAGGCTGAGGCCTTGAGAGCTGCTGAGCCTCATGTCCTGTCCCCAAGGCCTCACCCTGCCCCTCCAGAGGCCTGAGTGCAGCTACCTACCCCTGCCAGGCTCCCCCACCAAGCGCCTCCTGCAACACTAGCACTAAATCATGAAGTGGAATTGCAGGAAGTAACAGCCCTGAGATTTCCTCCTAAATCATAAGCTAAATTTGGTTCTCCAGAGAAGAGAAGTCAGTGAACAAATTCAAACCAGAACCGACCGCCATATTTTCTAGAACCTGTAGGCTATTTGCTAACCCTGCCGTGGAGACCCAGATTTTAGCTGGACTGTGCCACAAACTCAGCCTGTGTCCCCCAGCCCATTACCGAGTGGCCCTGGGCCTTGGGGTCCTTGTCTATAAAGCAGAAGGTGCAGCTGCTGTGGCTTCGGTGCCTTCCAGCCTCAGCTGGGCCCATCCTGTGGGAAAGGAGGAGCCCCTTTGGAAGTTGCCCCCCAGCCCACGGTGCCTCCTCTCCATGCCAGTGTTGGCATCCTTCCACGCTCTCAAAGCCTCCCTGCCTGTGAGGAATGATGAGGAATTCCAAGCAGCCCTTAATAGCAGCTTTTAGGAACTCTTCACCTTCCATTTTAAAGATGAGAAGACTGAGGCCCAGAGATGTAAGTGGTTTTGCAAGAAGGCTCTCCTGCTGTGGACTCTGGCCATGCCCTTGGGATCCAGAGCCCATCTGGACCTCATCCCCACCCTCAGCAACCTGACTCCGTAGATATCCCTTTAGGGTGACGAATTTACCAGCATTCCACCATTTAGAGTAATTCGGATATCCTGGGCCTGTCTTAAAATCACAGTGGTAATCCTCTAGCAGAACAGCCTCCCAGGTGGGTGCAGATGAGGAAGTGGTGGCCCAGAGGTGCTTAACTGATTTCCCAGCTAGGTTCACCCGATTCCACACCTACAGCTCCACCCATCGTCCAGGTCTCCCTGGAGTCTTGGGGTAAATTTTCCATAGCCAGACTAAAAGCTTCCTGTGCTGTTTCCCCCCAAACCCTGAAGAAAGGAGATGGGAATTGGGGACCCTAGGGAGCCAAGCAGCCCTTCCTTGCGGACTTCCTCACTCCGTGTCAGTTTCTGTAGCCTCAGACCATTTTTCTGGGCAGCTCAATCCTAAAACAAAACACCCAGTGCCTGCCTTAAAATAGATTCTGGGGGAAGGGCTCTTTGACAAGCAAAGCCCTCAGGCTGTGGGTGAATCAGCAGGTTATTACCGTTTGTTGGGAGAGGAGGGCCTCTCCCTGCCACCACTTGAATCCCAGGGGCCCGGAGCTTCTGTGGGCCACAGTCTGTGCCCCAGAAGGAGGAAATGGAGGCTGAGCCTGGTGGGGACTCCAGCTTCCTTGTCCAAAATAACTGGGGCCTTACAATGTCATTTTAGGCTTTATTTTCAGAACAAAAGGGAAATTGGCAATGGGGCTTTTTTTTTTTTTTTTTTTTTTTTTTTTTAAGGAGAGGAAAGGAGCACAAGGGTTAAACATTAGGCCTGCCACCAAATCAGGCAAATCACTGTACCTCTGGAGCTTTGGGTCCTCACATCTGTAAAAAGGGAACGGGCCTTCCATCTTGCGTGATGAGCATGAAAATCACATAAGATAATAAACTGAAGGTGCCAGTAAACGCCAGCGTGCAAAGGAATGTCATGTCCGGGCTGAACTGCCCTCCAAGGTAGTCTGCCGGGGTCATGGAAGTCCCAGCAGGGGCCCCACGCAGAGCATCAGTTTTGCTCAGAGGGGAAGAAATGTTTTATTAAAATATACCATCATGGAAAAAAAAAATACAACATCGTTGAGGAGAATGTAAAATTCTCATCTATTTTAAGACAAAACAAGGTTCCCCAAGAACACTTTATACCGATGGTAGGTACCCTCACAGCCCCCCGATACGCGTTCCCCTCTCCTGCCACGCAGGGGTGAGTTCTGCTTTGGAGGGCCAGTTTGAGACCTTGCTGGTCGTGTGGGCGGAAGACTAAGGGCCACCACTCTCATTGAGCCTGGAGGGTTGTGGGAAATGTTTCAGTGGAGTGAGGGGTTTCGGAATAGTGGTTGGCGTGGAGGTTCCGAACCCCAAAATCAGAACTGACTGATAACGGGCTTCTGTAAACATCAGTTCAAACACAGTGTAATTTAAACCACGTGCATCCTAGTGCCCTGCTCAGTCCCTGCCCCTTGCAACTTGGGGGGTGGGGGAGTGCTGTGTGCCGGACGGCCGTCCAGACCCTGGGGTAGTCCTCGGGCTCCTCCAGGAATCTGCCCACAAGGCAGATATTTAGCGCCATACAGGCAGTTCCATTTGCCCTCACTTTGTCCAAAGGTCTCTGCTAGTTTAGCAAACAGCACTCAGAGGTCAGAGCTGTGACCCTTGCTAAGGACAGTAGGAGGGGTGAAACAAAGGGCCACCTGGGAGAGAGGAAAGAAGCAGAAGTCAACTGTGTTCGCAGCCCCGCTTCAACTTCAGGTGACCTTGGACAAGTCATGTTATCCCTTAAGGCCTTAGGTTGTCAACATTACTGAATACATATACCTCCCTGACCTGCTTACAGGTTAACCTTATGCTTTCATATTAGCCTTGGTTAAAAGCCCCTTTAGCCTTCTGTTGACTACATCCTTTCAAAACTTAAGGTCAGCGAGGAATTTCCCCTAGCAGGGCAAGTTTTATAAATCACTCATCTTCATTAAGAACACTTGTCAAAAAGTCTTTTGTAAAGGATTACTCTCTCAGAATTTAGCCAGCTGTACTGAGAACGGATGTGCTCCAAGGGCTGTGGATCCGTGAAAGAAAAACAGGAAGACAAATGTGTAAAGAGTTCCAGCACAGTGTGATAGGCATAAGAGGCCTTTATATGAGATACAAAGAAGGGCATATGAGAGAGATCAGTTCACTCAGCCTAGAACGCCGGGAGCTCTAGAGCACCCAGAGAGCTCCACTTGGAGCTGGGTGTTAAAAAACAGGCAAGAGGGCGCCTGGGTGGCTCAGGGGGTTAAAGCCTCTGCCTTCAGCTCAGGTCATGATCTCAGGGTCCTGGGATCGAGGCCCGCATCGGGTTCTCTGCTCAGCGGGGAGCCTGCTTCCTCCTCTCTGCCTGCCTCTCTGCCTACTTGTGATCTCTCTCTGTCAAATAAATAAATAAAATATTAAAAAAAAAAAAAACAGGCAAGAGTCTCCCCGGTGGGGAGCTTGTAAAACATCAGAAACATATAAGTGATGTATTCAAGAACTGCAAGTAAGTAGACAGGTATGCCTGGAAATAAGCATGCAAAATTAAAAGTGGCTAGAGACCAGGGCAGAGAGGTGGATAGGCACCCAAATGGTGCTGTACCTTTCAGATTTTGCTGGGGCATGAGGACTCTGTCTGTAGACTGTGGAGTATCCCAGCGGAGTTTTAGGTAATGGAGGGATAGGATCCAAATTGCTGTTTGGAAAGATCACTAAAGGCAGAGACCAGCAAAACAATGCTTAATTAATTAGAGTCTGAACTAGAGAAATGGTGAATGAATACAAGAGCCTTTGAAGGAGTGGACTTACATTTTAGAGACCTTGGCTGTCAGATCTTATATTGCGTAAGCCACCACCAAAGAGTGTGTCTTCTGGACCAGACTGCTCACCGCACCCTCCATCATGGTGGACCCACAGTGTCCCCAACTACAACTGCTTCCCTTTTTTTCCCTTCCTTCCTTTGCCCTCTTTTCCTTTTTAAAAAAAATGTAAAATAGGGGCGTCTGGGTGGCTCAGTTGCTTAAGCGACTGCCTTCTGCTCAGGTCATGATCCCAGAGACCCGGGATCGAGCCCCACATCAGGCTCCCTGCTTGGCGGGAAGCCTGCTTCTCCCTCTCTCGCTCCCCCTGCTTGTATTCTCTCTCTGGCTGTGTTTCTCTCTGTCAAATAAATAAAATCTTTAAAAGAAAAAAAATTGTAAAATGCACACAACAGAACACCATTTTGATGTTCAATGGCATTAAATTCTCATTGCTGTGCAGTGATCACCACCACTCATCCCCAGAACTTTATCTTCCCAAACTGAAACTCTGCACCCATTCAACACTAACTCTCCATGTCTCCTTTCCCTTGAGCCCCTGACAACCACCATCCTACTTTCTGTGAATTTGACTACTCTAGGTACCTAATGTAAATGGAAACATACAATAGTTCTCTTTTTGTGTCTGTTGTATTTTGCTTACCACAATGCCGTCAAGGTTTATTCATGTTGTAACCGTGTTAGAATTTACTTTTTAAGGCTGAATAACATCTCATTGTATGTATGCACACATTTTGTTTATTCATCCATTTGGACATTTGGGGCTATTGTGATGTGAGCATTAGTGTACAAATACCAGTTCAAGTGCCTGCTTTTAGTTCTTTTGAGTGTATACCCAGAAGTGGAATTGCTGGATCATATGGTAATTCTACTAATTTTTAGGGCTGATCAGCATACTACTTTCCACTCTGGCTGCACCAGTGAACAAGGGCTCCATGAAATCACTGATTTTGTACTGACATTTTCCCGGATTACCATATGTGTTAACTGGAGAACATTTAGAAAATGCAAGGAAACAATGTAGAAAATAAAATCTCCTTTATTCTAACTACCCGTATGTACTTTTAGCCTGAATGAGGCGTATTATTCCAACATGAAGAGGAGTCGTTTTCCCTATCGCAGTGCTGGAGAGTATAATTCAGACATCGTCGGATCCTCGCTGTCCCACGACCCCAGTCATCAACAGCGTTCATGACTGAGCCATATTCGTGGGGTGTTGGGGGGCACAGGGGCGACATGGGGTTGTCCCATTCTCTGTGGGTCTGTCTCCTCATCTTCAAAAACTACTTCAGGGTTGAAAGGGCAAAACGCAAAATGTTTTAACAAAGTTCAAATTTCTCTTGAGGTACGCATTCTATAAACACACCGACCACACCTTCAGGATAGAGCTTTCTTTTTCCAATCCTACGGTACCCGAAGCCGAGGGTCTGATACCTCCGAACTGAGCACCAGCACAGCAAGCCCGGAGCAGAAGTTCCCGCCTCCTTTCACTTTTCCGGGTTTCCATTGGCTGATTCCTACCGTCGATACGCTACGTCCCCTCTCTCTCCTCCTATCGTCACGTGCCGCTCGCCTCCCGGCCTGTGCTCTGATTGGCCCTCTCTGTCGTCGCTCTGCGCCAAGGGCGTTCCAGAGGCAGCCACTGGGAGTTGCTGAATTTTAAAAAACGCCGCCAGTGAGCCGGCAGCGAGGGCTTTTGGAACCCAGGCCCCGCGAGGGGTGGCGGAGGCACTCACCCCGTCGGGGTACGCGGTCAGGACTTACCCAGGCTTCTCCCCGGACGCCAGCTTCTGTCCCCGGACCCCGAAGGCCGAGAAGGAGCCGCGGGGCCGCCACACTCCGCGCCCACCATGGGCCCGCGACGCCGGAGCCGCAAGCCCGAAGTTCCGAAGAGGCGCACCGCGAGCCCGGCC
Source organism: Spilogale gracilis (assembly GCA_004023965.1). NCBI lineage: Eukaryota > Metazoa > Chordata > Mammalia > Carnivora > Mephitidae > Spilogale > Spilogale gracilis. Next base: position 45,546 of record PITA01001628.1, on the reverse strand, counting down.
GCCCCTCCTCGTCGGGGCCGCCCCTTAGGTAAACGGCCGCGGCCCCTTGCCCTTGAGCCGGCCTCCCTGCAGCCTGGCTGTGAGATAGGCACGGCCGGATCCGCGTGCCCATTTCACAGACCAGAAAACCGAGCTTGCGTGCGGAGGCCAGGTCGGATCTCCCGACTTCCGGCTGGCGTTCCTCGGCGGGCGGACGGTGACAAGCTGCCCGTCGCACCTACTTGGGCTTGACCCGAGTTCCAGGCCCGACAAGGGACTGACTGGGGAGGAGAAAGGATGGCCCGAGAGGGCTGGCTCCTAATACAAATTCTTGCTACAGCTCGCATTTATTGAGTACTTGCTGTTAACCAGGCATTGTGTTCAACTCCTTCCGTGAATTATCGCAACTTTACAACTTTACATTGTGTCCATTGTACAGATGAGAAAACTGATGCGCCGACAGGCCGGGTAACTTGAACAAGGTCACACAGCTTGTTCCAGCAGACAGGATTTTTAAGTGTTTGTGCAAAATTATTGGCCGCTTTTTGTGACAATTTCAAACAATTCTTTTAGAAGGCGCCCTTCGGGGGGGGGGGGGAGGAGAGCATGTGTGTGTCTTTCTTCAATGAGTGGCTATGTTGGACCTTCAGTAGCGTGCTCTCCCCTTGAGATTTTCCTGAGGTTTGGGGCCGCGAAAGAAGACAGGTCTGTGGTCCTCGGTTTCTGCACTGTGGTCTTCTGAATGGGAGACCCACGGGGCAAGAACTGTTCCTTGTGGCAACAACTGCCTTGTCTCCTGCTACACAGTGAAGAGCAGGGTGGAAAAGTGTATTGTGGGTTATTTTCTTTCCTGAACCTTGGTAACCTTTGCATCCAACCAACTTGTTGAATTCTCTTGTTAATTCTATTGCTCAGTCGCTTCAGTTGAAATGATTAAGTAGGTTATTGTCTGCAAATAAGGACTCTTTTTTAAGATTTTATTTATTTGACAGAGAGAGAGAGAGAGAGCGCACGCGGACGGGCAGAGGGAGAGGGAGTAGAGAGGGAGCAGAATGCTGGAGCCTGATGCGGGTTTCATCTCAGGATCCAGAGACATGATCTCAGCTGAAGGCAGCCACTTAACCGACTGAGCCACCAAGGCGCCCCTGCAAATAAGGGCTTTTGAATCTTCTTTTTCACTTTTATATATTTTATTTCTTAATGTATTGTATTAGTGAAACCCTGAGATTAGTATTGTTTTGGCCATCCTTGTCCTGTTTCTTTTCTTTTTGTTTTTTGGTTTTGTTTTTTAAGTAGGCTCCATGCCCAGAGTGGAGCCCAACCTGGGGCTTGAACTCATAACCCTGAGATCAACACTTGAGCTGAAATCAAGAGTCCCACGCTTAACAGACTGAGCCACCCAGGTGCCCCCCCAACCGTGCATTTCTAGTTTTAACACAAATATTGTTAAGTATGTTGTTTTCTGTTGCTTTGCTGTTGCTTGTACTACTGGTTAAATTAAATGTTTTATCTCAAATGGATACTCAGCACGCCCTGGCAGTCCTGCTTTTCATTCTCCCCAGTGACTCTTTTTCTTCAAATTCCTGCAACTCCAGTCCCCCAACTCACTCTCAGCTGATAATGACCTTGTCACATGCTTGCTTCACTGAGGAAACAGAAGACTGCATTCCCCTTCTCTTCTCACAACAGAGAACCCCAGTCTCCCTTTAGTATCAAAAGCCACTCCTGGGACGCCTGGGTGGCTCAGAGGGTTAAGCCTCTGCCTTCGGCTTAGGTCATGATCTCAGGGTCTTGGGATCGAGTCCCACATCAGGCTCTTTGCTCGGCGGGGAGCCTGCACACCCCCTCTTTCTCTGCCTGCCTCCCTGCCTATTTGTGATCTCTCTATCAAATAAATAAATAAAATCTTAAAAAAAAAAAAAAAAAAGCCACTCCTAGGGTGCCTGGGTGGCTCAATGGGTTAAAGCCTCTGCCTTCCGCTCCGGTCATGATCTAAGGATCCTGGGATCGAGGCCCGCATCAGGCTCTCTGCTCAGGGAGCCTGCTTCCTCCTCTCTCTCTGCCTGCCTCTCTGCCCACTTGTGATCTCTCTGTCAAATAAATAAATAAAATCTTAAAAAAAAAAAAAAAAAGCCACTCCTCCTAGGCTCTACTAGCCCCTCCATCTGCACCTAGAATTAAGTTCATACTCCTTACACTGGCTTTCCACGGATGTGCTCTGCTCTTTCTGATCTACAAAAAAGAGCAGGGCTGTTTCCAGTCCCTATACCCCATTCTAGTCTGACTCCCACAACTACTTCCCCTCTTCTGGTGCACGTGAAGTACTTTTTTTTTTTTTTAAGATTTTTATTTATTTATTTGACAGAGAGAAACAGCGAGAGAGGAACACAAGCAGGAAGAGTGAGAGAGGGAGAAGCAGGCTTCCGGCTGAGCAGAGAACCCGATGTGGGGCTCCATCCTGGGTCTCCAGGATCATGACCTGAGCCGAAGGCAGTTGCTTAACCAACTGAGCCACCCAGGCGCTCCGTGAAGTACTCTTTTCATGGTCACCAGTTACTTTAGTGTTGCTAAATCCAACAGACACACATCTATGTCCTTCTCAGCTCTGTCTGAGAAGCATTCGACACAGGGGGCCACTTCCTCCTAGAAACACTCCATCCCTTGGCACACACTTTGCCTTTCCTGCCTAGTGTTCCCTTACTGCCCATGCCACCTCTCCACAACTTGATGTTGGAATCCTTGCTGTCCTTTCTTTCCTTCCCCAAGAGGTCCCATCCATTCCCAGGGCTATGCCTACTGTACTTATCTTGACCGTGCTCATGTTTGTTTCTCTGGCATAGATCTCTCCTTTGACTCCAGATCCCAGTATCCAGCTGCCTTTCTACCTGCAGGCTCTTGGGTCTGCCAGTGGAACATCTCAAAAACCAAACTTTCGATTACTCCCCTCCAACCTCTTCACCCCAATTTCCCCCATTCCAGTAAATGACACAAGCACCCCCTAGTTGTGCAAGCCAGAAACCTGGGAAACATTCTCTTATCCCCAGACACAAGTATGTTCAGGCCGTTCTACCTCCAAGTCACATCCTTCGTCATCTCCACGCCCTCCCGCTAGTCCCAGCCACCAGTGCCCTAACCTAATTACTACTCCTCTTCCATTCTTATCCCTTTTCACTCCTTTCCTTATGCCGCAGCAGGACTCGTCGCTAAAATGTCAATAGATTGGGGCACCTGGGTGGCCCAGTTGGCTGAGCATCTGACTCTTGGTTTCGGCTCAGGTCGTGATCTCAAGCTTGTGGGATCAAGGCCCATGACAGAAGGGCTCTGCACTCAGCATGGAGACTGCTTGAGATTCTCTTTCCCTCTGCCCCTCCTGCTCCTGCTCTCTCCTCTCTTTCTCTATCTGTCCCTCTCAAAAAGAGAAAGAGAAAGAGCACGAGTATGGGAGGGACAGAGGGAGAGGGAGAAGCAGACTCCCTGCTGAGCACAGAGCCCAACTGATCCCAGGACCCTGGGATCATGACCTGAGCCGAAGTCCAACTCTTAATTTGATTAAGCTACCCAGGTGCCCTAATAAATAAATCTTTAAAAAATAAATAGAGTTTAAGTGGGTCACCTCTCTCTCTTGTTTAAAACTCTCCCATAGTTTCCCGTTACTTTGGTATTAAACCCCAACTCCATATCCTGACACTGCAAGACCCAATGATTGAATATCTAACCCCAGTTCTTTCCCATGATCTCTCCTTAGAGTTGGTTACTTTTCATAACCACCAGTTCCGGGGCCCGGATTTCAGGTCTTCTCTTACACCTCTGACGTTATTACACATATTTCCCTCAAAGTCTCTTTTTCGCTGTTAAGGGGTTCCTCTAGTATTCCTTATCTTGTTTGTTGGGTTTGATTCCTTCCTTGCGAGGTGTCGTCCTTGTCATGCTGGTGAGATCTGGTTGTGTTCATCCATTTTCTGTGATGGCTGTGTCTGTCTATTAAAGGCTGCCTCCAAATGGTGGGGGAGGCAGATGCCAGTAGTCTGACTCCTGAGTGTGGCGCCCCCCCCCCCCCGGCTTTCTCCTAAATGTCACCAGTGCCCTGGAAACTGCCCTGTTTCTCCAGCCCCGATTCCTCACCCAGAGAGAGCATCTCCAGTGCCAGGTGCGTGGCATGGACCTCTGGATTGCCTCATTGTCCCCATTTGCTCATGCAGCTCTTCTAACACTTTGTAATTAGGTCACTATTAAATCCCTCCCATGGATTTATTGCTTGGTGTAGCTTCTCTTTCCTCGGCTAGATCTTGCGTAACATTTCTGAAGCTAATTTTCTCCTTCAAAATGTTAGTTTTTGAGGGCTCCAGGGTGGCTCAGTCAGTTGAGCATCTGCCTTTGGCTCAGGTCATGATCTCAAGGTTCTGAGATCAAGCTCCGAGTCAGGCTCCCTGCTCAGTGGGGAGTCTGCTTCTTCCTCTCCCCCTGCCTACTGCTCCCCTTGCTTGTGCGCTCTCTCTTTCTATCAAATAAATAAAAAGAGAACCTTATTTTTAGAGGTGCCTGGGTGGCTCAGCCATTAAGCGTCTGCCTTCAGCTCAGGTCATAATCCCAGAGTCCAGGATCGAGCCCAACATCAGGCTCCCTACTTGGCGGGAAGCCTGCTTCTCCCTCTCTCACTCCGTCCGCTGGTGTTCCCTCCCAGGCTGTATCTCTGTGTCAAATAAATAAAATCTTAAAAGAAAACAAAAAAAACTCATTTTTTAAAATGTTAGTTTTCATGGAGCTTTTTTCTCTTTTTATTCTTTGCTCAGCTTATGAGCGGTTTAGTGGTTTTTGCTGGTCTGTGATTTTATTTATCTGACAATCATGCTAGTTTTTTGTTTTGCTCTCTTTTTCAGTAATTAATTTTATTATCTTGAACATTTGGTTATCTTCTTTTGATTTATTTTAATAATTCTCTTCCTAATGCTTGAGTTGAATACTGAGCTCAGCTGCCTTTTTAAGCTTTTGTTTTCTAATGGAGAATCAATCTTGAGCTGGTGCATTTTCTTCTAGTGCCATATGGCTGCATCTCATAAGCTGAGATATAGACTTTTGATTCACGTCTAGTCTAATGTCAATTAAGTTTCCTCTTCAACACAATGATTAGAAGTTCTGTTTTGGTTTGGTTTCGTTTTTTGTGGGTTTGGGGGGATTTTTTTTGTGCTTTTAATTTCAAATCAGAGTTTGGCTTTCTTGACCTCTACTTTTGGGAATATTTAATTTTTTTTTCTTTTTTGTTGTTGTTGGAACTGATCTTTGAAGCCAAAGGCTCTGGCTCCATAGCCCAGTGACCCAACACAAGCACCAAGTTATGTCACATCTGAGGTCCCTCCTTGGCCACAAATAAGCTCTGGCCAATTGTCTCCTTGGGTCTCAGGGTAACGGAGACAGGGAATTGTGCTAGAGAAAAGACCTAAACATATAATAACTGAGTTTTTAATCTAGATAGGAAAGAGAAGAGATGTCCAAAGTACCGCGGGGCTTAGAGGCGGGAGGTGACCTATCATCGGTCTGCAAGTGACTGGGAATCAGGAGAAGCTTCATGGAAGAGGTGGCATTTAAGATGATACCCTCAAAGGATCATTATTGAGGGTAAGATCCTCAGAGGATCGCTCATTCATTTAACAAATATTTATATAGCATCTATCCACTGTTCTCCAGTTGCTGAAGATAATCATAGTAAATGATAGACCGAAATCCTGGCTTCTGTGGAGCAAATGGTAGACTTGTGATCTGACAGTTTGCCTTTCTCAGCCACATTGAGAAGCACAGCTACTGACCACTTGCTGACCCAACTCTTCTTAGGCGCTTCCCCCCCTCAGCGTGGTCCCCGGAGATCCTGGATTCTGAAGGAGATCCGAACACTTCAGAAGAGCACAAACCTGTTGATAAGGAAGAGCCCCTTTGGCCGCCTGGTGAGCTCCGCCAACCCCCATGCTGCCTCCTTTCATTAAGTCTCCCAGGTAGTAGGGACCCTATCATCTCTTGCCTGAATGGCTAAGGGAACCTCTTTTCTAACCTGGCAAAGGACTCTTCGTCTTTGGAGGACTCTTTCATCTTTGGAAAACATGAGCCCACCAAGGGCACCTTCCGGTTCTTTATGGACTTAATTTCTAACCCCCACCACCACTGAAACTGTGCTTTTTTTTTTTTTTTTTTTTTAAGATTTTATTTATTTAACAGAGAGAAACACAGCTAGAGAGGGAACACAAGCAGAGGGACTGAGAGGGAGAAGCAGGCTTCCCGCCGAGCAGGGAGCCCAATGTGGGGCTCGATCCCGGATCTCCGGGATCATGACCCGAGCCGAAGGCAGTCACCCAACCAACTGAGCCACCCAGGCGCCCCTGAAACTGTGCTCTTTGATTATATAAATAGGAACTCTGTCATCCACCCATGCTTTGAACCCTCTTCCTACCCCAGGAGATTCCCTCCTCCTTTCCCAACCACCAGTAGGAGACCTGCCAATTCCCAGCTCCCAGGAGTTGACACCGGCTACTGGTTAGGTCCTGAAATTAAGGGCCACAAAGATATCACAGAAATGAAGATTCACAGAAACTCATGGAAAGAATCTTCCCCTTGAATCTCTCTTTTACTGTCTACTCCTCCCCACTCCTCTTCTCCCTTGCTCCCCATCCCCCTCCTCCACAGGCAAGAGAGATATGTGTTAAATTCACTCGCGGGGTGGACTTCTCTTGGCAAGCCCAGGCACTGTTGGCCCTACAAGAGGTAAGAAGGGGGCCCAGTACAGTTGGGTGGGAATGGGAGAAAGATATTCTGGAATTCCACAGGGCTGACTGAGGTGAGCCACACGCTGACTCTTGCCTCCTTAAAGACAGCATCAAGGAACGCCCGGGGTCTGGAGGCTGGATCCTTGTGTGGTGGTAGCAGGATTCCCAGGCACAGTTCACTCCAATTCTGTGGGCAGCCTTTCTTTCCAACAGTGCCAGGAGCCCTCAGAAACCACGGGCAGTGGGGCCCAAGAACAAAGCAGCCCATGCCGTGTCCTGTGTCTCTCTCTGCCCCCAGGCCGCAGAAGCCTTTCTAGTTCATCTCTTTGAGGACGCCTATCTCCTGTCCTTACACGCCGGCCGCGTTACTCTCTTCCCGAAGGACGTGCAGCTGGCCAGGAGGATCCGAGGCATTCAGGAAGGGCTTGGCTGAGCCCCTGCCTCCATCTCTATAAGCCTGCTCTGCCCAACACAGAGAGAGCACCCTTTGAGGAAGAAGCCCCCAGCCTCTCATTGCTGGGATGGGAGTTTCTCTGAAGGAATTGCCATCCATGGCCCCTTGCTATCTCACCTTCCCTTTGTTCTCTAGGAAAGGTTTGACTTGGTTTTAGCTTGAATGCTTGGGATTCTATGGCTCCTGCCCTTTTGTACAATGTTAAATAAAAATATTTATCTATTTAATGTCCAGACAACACGAGTCTGTCAGAGATCAACCTCTGTTTTACAAGGACCAGATGACTCATTGACTCATTTTGATCAAGAGAAGTTTTGCTTTTGAAAATGCCTTGGTAGTGAATGTAATACCTGGCTTTCAGGGATAACACCAGGGCCTCTGTCCAGAGGCAGGAACAGATCCGTGGAGGACAAGGCGTCTGAACTCACTGTTCCTAAGCAGGGTGTATGTTGCTTTTGTAATTGGTTCTTTTAAGAAGACTGAGTGGCTCTCCTCTGTCACAGGTAATAGATAAGAAAATCAACAGCATTCCTAAGGACTGAGAATTCTTTTTAGATAATCAGACTCCAAGGTTCACTTCAGTGTGCAAATGATTCCCATGACTGCTGAATGATTTTGAAGACATCAGACTTTCTGGGCTATGGGGGGAGAAAGAAGGATATTTACTTATTATTTTAGATCTTCCTGTACCATTTAAATTTTTTTGCCACCTGTATATTTACTTTTCTTTAAAACATTAAGGGAAAAAAAATAAAAGGCAACCACTTGGGCACCTGGGTGGCTCAGTGAGTTAAGCCTCTCCCTTCTGCTCAGGTCATGATCTCAGGGTCCTGGGATTGAGGCCCGCATTGGGCTCTCTGCTTACAGGGAGCCTGCTTCCTCCTCTTTCTCTTACTGCCTCTTTGCCTACTTGTGATCTCTCTCTCTCTCTCTCTTTCTCTTTCTCTCTCTCTCTCTCTCTCTCTCTGTGTGTCAAATAAATAAATAAATAAAAGCTTTTAAAAAAAACAGGCGACCACTTGAGTTGCACTAAGAGCCTGGCAGGTCAGTGCACAAATCCATCCTCCGGTTAACCTCATCCTGAGCGGGGCATCAAGGGAGGCACGGGTCGTGCCTGCTGACTACTGGGTAGCATTTTAAAAACTCAGTTGGGATTAAAATAGAAAATTTCTGAGTCCTATTGTTCTGGTTCCTTTGAGTAAATTCCTGTCAAACTCATTCAGAAATTGTAAATTCTAGCTTTTAGAATTTATTTCATTCTTCTTTGTAAAGCATAGATGATGTACCATGATTTATACTTTAGAATTTTTCATCCTGGGATTTTAAAGTGCCTTTTCAAAGTTTTTACAGATGCTTTTATAACTTGTTTGTGGAGAGAGAATAAAAATAAAAATAATTCTTCAATGGAGAAAACTGGAAAGCAAAGTTATGGTTACTGTGTATAGAGTTGCTACATTTTCTGTGTCTTACTTTCAGTTCTTTATTTGCACACAGCTGGGCAAGCAGTCACCCTTTAAACTAGAGAATGGGCTTGTTTGGGGCTCCAGTGGAGTTGAGTGTGAGCGGATGAAAACTTTGCCCTTCTGTCGCAACTGAAAACAGTTAACGGGATTTCCAGAAAAATGGAAAGGGCCGGGCGCCTGGGTGGCTCAGTTGATTAAGCGACTGCCTTCAGCTCAGGTCATGATCCGGGAGACCCGGGATGGAGTCCGCATCGGGCTCCCTGCTCAGGGGGAAGCCTGCTTCTCCCTCTCTCACTCCCCCTGCTTGTGTTCCCTCTCTGGCTGTGTTTCTCTCTGTCAAATAAATAAAAAAAAAAAATCCTAAAAAAAAAAAAAAAAAAGCGGAAACCAGCCTAAATATTTCAAAGAAGAAGAATTTCATGGAAGGTTAAATAACATCAGGAGGGCTAGAAGAGCAAACGGGAAGAGAGGGTGCTGCCCGGAGACAGGGAAGCCACCGGCGCCCACAGCCCACGCCACGGCCACTGTGCTGGAAGCGCGGCCCCGCTCGCACCGCCTTAAAGCCACACTTGCTACTGGGCAGGAACGCGGGGAGCCCCTGCTCCAACCACCGCTGCTGGCGTCACCACTGACACCGAGGATGCCCTGGCCTTCCACTGTGGCTTCTGCTGCCACAGGCCCCGCCAGACCCGCAAAAGGAAAACGTCTCCTTTTCCTCCCACCTTCCAGGCCCCGCCAGCATTTTCCACCGGCAGAACCTAACCAGATGCAGCGACGGGAGAGCCTGGGAGAGCAGCTGGCCGCCTCCTAACCCCCTCGTGTTGCGGACAATATGTAGGGTGAGAAGAGAGCTTGGAGCCTCCAGAAACATCATCTGAGCACGTTCCAGCCTCGAGGGTGTGATGCCATTTTAAGGATATTTATCAGAATTGTTTTGTGACTGGTTTTTGTCTTTGTGCTTTCCTAGCTGATTTTTCCTGTTTGTTCTGGGCTCTCACTCCCGACGTGACTTGCCTGGGAGCCTTGCCGGGAAGCCCCTGTTCTCTCCAGCTAGCCGGCTGCCGCGAGGAAAGTCGTCTGACCTGCGGGGAGGCAGGCCTGGCTGGATTTAGTTGCTGGCTGGAAGAGAGCTGATGAAATCTGTATTTAAATCCACTGTGCATAAGCTTCCTTACTCTCCCTGGCTTTTCGCCCCCGCTACTCCAGAACCCAAGCGCCCAAACTTGTGCGCGGGTGAGGAAGAGAGTCACCCGGGGAATGAGCTCTAGGAGAGGAGCCTGAGGAAACTGCCTCCTAAAAGGTTCAACCAGTCGCGGTTTAGGGCCCCTCTACCCATTCTGGTGCAGGGGGTCAGGGGGCTCCCAGTTCCTGAGCCTTGTAAAGATTTTGCCGGGTGGGGGCGCCAGGGTAGCTCAGTTGGTTGAGCAACTGCTTTCTGCTGGGGGTCATGACCCTGCATCGGGCCCCTTCTCCCTTTTTCAGTTCCTCTGCTTGTGTTCCCTCTCTAGCTGTGTTTCTCTCTGTCAAATAAATAAAATCTTAAAAAAAAAAAAAGATTTTGCAGGGTGGCCTGTGGGGGTCCTCCCTTTCCCCACTCTTCCGGGCCTGTGGGCTCAGTTAGTTTTTTCTTTCTTTCTTTCTTTCTTTCTTTCTTTCTTTCTTTCTTTCTTTCTTTCTTTCTCTCTCTCTCTCTCCTTCCTTCCTCTTTCTTTCCTTCCTTTCTTTTTTTTAAGATTTTATTTATTTGACAGAGAAAGTGAGACAGGAAACACAAGCAGAGGGAGTTGGAGAGGGAGAAGTAGGATCATGACCTGAGCCAAAGGCAGAGTCTGCTTAAAGATTGAGGCACCCAGGCGCCCTGACCAAATTTTTTTTTTTTTTTAAGATTTCATCTATTTATTTGACAGAGAGAGCCAGTACAAGTAGGGGGAACAGCAGACAGAGGGAGAAGGAGAAGCAGGCTCCTCGCTCATGTGGGGCTCAATCGCAGGACCCCGGGATCACCATCTGAGCCAAAGGCAGACACCTAACAACTGAGCCACCTAGGCACCAGTGGGCTCCGTTCTTTTCTTTAAGTTTTTTTATTTATTTGAGAGAGAAAGTGAGAGAGAGAGCAGGCGCAAACCAGCCGGGAGGGGGGTGGGCAGAAGGAGAGGAAGAAACAGACTCCCGGCTGAGCAGGCAGCTGGTTGCAAGGATGTGGGGCTCATGACCTAAGCACAAGGCAGATGCTTAACCAACGAGCCACCCAGGTGCCCCTGGTTTGCCAGTTTTCTTACCACCAAATCCTGGATGCGTTCTTTCCCTTTTCTGCGTTCCATCCCTTGATCTATCCCTTGCTGCAAACCTAATTGTTTCTTCTGCCCTGCCTTGGTATTAATTGATTTTCTTTCAGCAATATCTAATCTACTTTTAAACCTACTGAGGAGCACCTGGCTGGTTTAGTCAGTTAAGCATCTGATTTCCAATCAGGTCATGATCTCAGGATCATGAGATCAAGCCCCGAGTCAGGCTTGGCACTCAGCACAGAGTCAGCTTGAAATTTTCCCTCCCTCTTCCTCTGACCCTCCCTCACACGTGTGCACACACTCTCCCTCTCAAATAAATAATTTTTTTAATTGACTGATATCTTAATTTCAGTTATTATAATTTTTTTTGGTTCTAGAAATTCTATTTGGCTGTTTTCAAAATTGTCTTGTCACTTTTTTTTCTTTTTAAGTAATCTTTACACCCATTGTGGGGCTTGACCTCATAACCCTAAGATCAAGAGTCGCACACTCTACTGACTGAGTCAGCCAGGCACCCTGTCATGTCACTTTTTATAGTTCCCAGTTTCCTGCTGAAAATGTTGAGGTTGGTGTTTATATCTTTCACCTGGTAAGCTCAGTGCTTTGCAGGCTGTGTCTGATAAGTCTTATATTTAAAGTCCCGATGGATCTGTTTCTATTTGTGTTTTCTATTGATTCTCACTCCTTGCTTTTTTTCTCTTTGCTGCTTGATTACACTTGATATTATGCCTGACACATCTATACGAGGAAACAATTTGAAACCTACAATGGTATCTTTCTGGGGCGCCTGGGTGGCTCAGTTGGTTAAGCAACTGCCTTCGGCTCAGGTCATGATCCTGGAGACCCGGGATCAAGCCCCACATGGGCTCCCTGCTCCGCTGGAATCCTGCTTCTCCCTCTCTCACTCCTCCTGCTTGTGTTCCCTCTCTAGCTGTGTTTCTGTCAAATAAATACATAAAATCTTAAAAAAAAAAAAATGGTATCTTTCTCTGGAGAGTATTGGGTTGTTTTTTTTTCTACCAGGTGCCTGGAGGCACTAAGCATTTAGAACCTCCAATTCAGAACCATCCAATTACAGAGCGTTTGATTTTCTGAGGCACCCAGATGATTCAAAACCAAGGTCCATCTCAAGTCTGAATTTCTTCTCATTCATCTTATTCTTAAGGTACAGCCAATCTGCTTATCCTGCTTTCCTTGGTGGGCTTGTACTTCAGCCTTTTTCTCCCTAACCCCACAAGGCTGCCGAAAACATGGCTGGCTCACTTCTTGGCCACTTTTTTAGGACTAGCAAACATTCTCATGAGAAAGTGTTAGGTTGGATCTGCTGTGAAGTTCATCTTTCGATTTCCATCCTCTCTTTAATCTTGGATCAGTAATTACTAATAATTAATCACTATCTTGTTAGCATTTTAACACTTTTAAGATATATATTTAAAAAGTATATATATTTGCCCAGCTTCTTCAGTTGTCTTCAGTAGGAGAGTGGCCCAAATAACCACTGGCATAAAGACAGCAGACCAACGGAACAGGATAGAATAGGGAGTCCAGAATAAACCACTGCATACAGGCCAAATGTTTTTGACAGTGGGGGAAGGACAGTCTCTTCAACAAGTGTTCCAGGGAAAATGAGATATTCCCATGCAAAGGAATGAAGTTGAATCTTTATCTCACACCATATAGAAAAGTCAACTCAAAATGGACCAAAAACCTAAATCTAAGAAGAACAATTATAAAATTCTTAGAAGAAAACATAGGATAAAAGCTTCACAACATTAGAATTGGCAGTGATTTCTTGAATATGACATCAGAGACACAGGCAACAAAAGAAAAAAACAGAGAAACTGGACTTCATGGAAATTCAGAACTTTTGTGTATCAAAGGGCACTATCAACAGAGTAAGAAGGCAGCCCCCAGAAAGAGAAAATATTTGCAATCATATTTTATAATGGATTTGTATCAGGGCATATAGGGAACTAAAACTCAAAAACAAAACAAAAAAAAATAACTTGATTCAAAAATGGGCAGAAGACTTGGGTAAACACTACTGCAAAGGAGATATTACAAATGGCCAACAAGCTAATGAAAAGATGTTCTACATCACTAATCATTAGGGAAATGCCAACAAAAACCACAGTGAGATTCCACTCCATGTCCATTAGGATGACTACTAGTAAAACGAAACAAAACAAAAACGGAAAATAAGAAGCTTTGGTTGGATATGGAGAAATTGGACCCCTTGTGCACTGCTGGTAGAAAGGCAAAATTGTGCAGCTGCCATGGAAAACAGTATAATGGCTCCTTAAAAAGTTAAAAATAGATTTGCCATATGATCAAGCCATGCCAAAAAGATTTGAAAGCAAAATCTCAAAGAGATTTGTACACCCATGCTCACTGCAGCACTATTCACGGTAGCTAAAACGTGAAGCACCTTGTGTCCCTCAACAGATGAATGGATAACTAAAATGTGGCATATACATACAGTGTAATATTATTCAGCCTTTAAAGAGAAGGAGATTCTAACACGAATGGAACTTGAGGATGCTATGCTAAACAAAATAAGCCAGTCACAATGAGACATACCATATGATTCCAGTTATAAGAGGTCCCTGGAACACAGAATCACGGAGGCAGTAGTGATTGGCAGGCTAGAGCTGGGGGGAGAAGGGAAGGGGAGTTAATATTTAATGGCTACAGACTTTACATTTTGTAATATGAGAAGAGTTCTGGAGATGGATGGTGAGGGGCGCTGCATAGTAATCTGAATGCACTTAATAGCTCTGATATGTACACTTAAAATGATTAAAATAGTAAATTTGATGTTATGTGTATTTTACCACAGTCGAAAAAAAAATTTTTTTTATTATCCTAATGAGCCAGTTTATATTGTAAACACAAATCCGCAGCTTCCCTCCAGCAGAGGACGCCAGGCACCCGAGGAGACCAGCTGCTGACATGGGAGCGCGTCAGGGGCTCCACTGGGCAAAAACCAATTGTCAGCGGTCTGCAGCTGTGGGGTCAGGGCTCCCGGGATGCCACCCCATTTTCATGGTCCTAAGCTGGAGACAGTTAACAGTTACAGGGCAGAGATCACATCTGTCACTCACTTCACCCAAAGAGCTAACAACTGTGCCCCAGAAGCTCTAAATTCAGTAAATGCCGAATTTTAGAATATTCATAATCGGAACTTAGAAGCCATCCCCTCACAGCCTCGTCTCTTAAAATTCAGAAACTGAGCCACAGAGAGAAGAAAGGGCTTTTCTTCACTCACAGAGCTTGCTGGTGAGCTCCTGGAGGACAGACCTGTGTCCACTTGGGAGCCCAGTTCTCAGCTTCGAATAACTACTTTTCAAGTGAACAAATGAATGAGTGGGTGAAGGAATCAGTTGTGGCTAGAACCCATAGTAAACTACACGTGTTAGATATTCTGAGGTACTACATGTGGACATCATCTGTCAGCCTCTGGAAACTTCTTCAAAATCCAAGAGGTTTATACCAGGCAGATTTTTGGGCGCCTGGCTGGCTTAGTTGGTGGAACATACAACTCTTGATCTCAGGGTTCTGAGTTTGAGCCCCATGTTGGATGTAGTAATTACATTGAAAAATAAAATCTTTAGGGGAACCTGGGTGGCTCAGCTGGTTAAGTGTCTGCCTTTGTCTGAGGTTGTGATCCCGAGGTCCTGAGATTATGTCCCACGTTGGCCTCCCTGCTCAGCAGAGAACCTTCTCCCTCTGCCTGCTGCTCCCCCTGCTTGGGCTTGGGCTTGCTCTCTCTCTCTCTCTCATTCTGACAAATAAAAATAATAATAGTAATAAAATCTTTAGAAAAATAAGAATAGACTAGGCAGCTTTGTTCCTAAACTATGATAATTATAGGGGTGTGGGTGGTTCAGTCGGTTAAGTGTCCAACTCTTTTTTTTTTTTTAAGATTTTATTTATTCATTTGACAGAGAGAGAGATCACAAATAGGCAGAAAGGCAGGCAGAGAAAGAGGAGGGAGCAGAGCAGAGAGCCTGATGCAGTCCTCAATCCCAGGACCCTGAGATCATGACCTGAGCCAAAGGCAGTGGCTTAACCCTCTGAGCCACCCAGGCGCCCCTAAGTGTCCAACTCTTGATTTCGGCTCAGGTCATAATCTCAGGGTTGTGAGACTGAACCCCATGTTGGGCTCCCAGGTGGCCGTAGAGCCTGCTAAAGATTTTCTCTCTTTTCCCTCTCCCTCTCTTCCATAAATAAATAGACAAACAAACAAATAAATAATGATAATTATAGTGCCCAGACCCCAAAGTAACCAAGAGGGCACTAAAGAGATGGGTATAGACAACCGTATGTATTTCTTGCTTCTATGGTCAAGCAAGTCATCCGTTCCAGAAAACCATAAGCAGAGGGAGCCAGATCATAGCTTGAGAGAAATACTGCTGAGTGTTCTTAATATCAACAATCAACAGTGAAAGTAGGCTGGGAGTCCACAGGGAAGCAAACAGTCGGTTCCTCCTCTTCCCACCCACTTTCTACTCACTGCCTCCATGAAGTTTTTCTGTTCCTCCCCAACTTCCACACCACCCCCACGTACATCCCCATGCGGTTCCATGGGTTTGCTCGTATATACAGACCTACTTCAGTACTGTTCTTTGAGTAATTTGAGAGATATCTCTCATCATCTTCATCGGATTCGTACCTTCCCCTCACTTATGTAGCACCTCACTCAAGACCTGCCTCTGAGAGTCCAGTTAGCCACTGCCACTGTCTGCCAGGACCACGAACCAGCTCCTAGACCATCCCCTGTGGACCGTGGCTCTGTGGCCCTGGTGGTGGACCCTCAGGCTCCCAGCTGGAGAGGGAAGACACCTGAATGCTTAAATAGACTATGGCATATCCACACAATGAAATATGGTATATCCATATTACATTACATAGGTATTGAAAGTAATAAATAAAATCTATACTGGGTGCCTGGGTGGCTCAGTCGGTTAAGCATCGGACTCTAGGTTTTGACTCCAGTGGTGATCTCAGAGTCCTGAGAACGAGCCCCATCCCCGTCAGGCTTCACACTAGGTGCAGAGCCTGCTTAAGATTCTCTCCCTCTCAGGGGTGCCTGGGTGGCTCAGTTGGTTAAGCAACTGCCTTCGGCTCAGGTCATGATCCCGGAGACCCAGGATCGAGTCCCACATCGGGCTCCCTGCTCAGCAGGAAGCCTGCTTCTCCCTCTCTCACTCCCCTTGCTTGTGTTCCCTCTCTGGCTGTGTTTCTCTCTGTCAGATAAATAAAATCTTTAAAAAAAAAAAAAGATTCTCTCCCTCTGCTCCCTCCCTTCTAAAAAAATAATAATTAATAAAATAAAATCTATATTTATTGGTCTGGAGGGACTTTCAGGCTATAATACGTAAAAAGGAAAATTGTAGGGCACCTCAGTGGCAGTCGGTTGAGTATTTCACTTCGTTTTGGCTCAGGTCTGATCTCAGGGCCATCAGATTGAGCCCCGCCTCAGGCTCCATGCTCAGTGCAGGGTCTGCTTGGCTTTCTCTCTCCCTCTCCCTTTACCTCTCCCATCGACTCTCTCTCTCATTCTAAATTTAAACAATTTAATTAAAAAGTAAAATTGTGAAGTAACATAGATGTGTGAAGCTTGGTATTTTTAAGAAGGAATAAAACTATCATGTGGGTACACAACTCAGTGACTATACTAAAACCACTGAACTTTCTTTTTTTTAAAGATTTTATTTATTTATTTGACAGAGAGATCACAAATAGGCAGCGAGGCAGGGAGAGAAAGGGAGGAAGCAGGCTCCCCGCCGAGCAAAGAGCCCCATGTGCAGGTCATGATCTCAGAGTCCTGGGATTGAGGCCCACATCGGGTTCTCTGTTCAGCAGGGCGCCTGCTTCCCCCTCTCTCTCTCTGCCTGCTTCTCTGCCTACTTGTGATCTCTCTCTCTCTCTCTCTGTCAAATAAATAAAATAAAATCTTAAAAAAAAAAAAAGATTCTCACTCCCTTTAAAAAAGGAACGTGGAGGGGCGCCTGGGTGGCTCAGTTGGTTAAGCGACTGCCTTCGGCTCAGGTCATGATCCCAGAGACCCAGGATCGAGTCCTGCATCAGGCTCCCTGCTCAGTGGGAAGTCTGCTTCTCCCTCTCTTGCTCCCCCTGCTTGTGTTCCCTCTCTGGCTGTGTTTCTGTCAAATAAATAAAATCTTTAAAAACAAAAAAAAAAGAACGTGGGGATGACACTTTTTTTTAAGATTTTATTTATTTGACAGAAACACAGCGAGAGAGGGAACACAAGCAGAGGGACAGAGAGGGAGAAGCAGGCCTGATGTGGGGCTCTATCCCAGGTCTCCAGAATCATGACCTGAGCCGAAAGCAGTCGCTTAACCAACTGAGCCACCCAGGCACCCCAAAAGGTTGAGATGAAACTTCTAAGATAATGAAAATTGCCTGAACTGAAATGTTATTTTATTTCATTATTATTTTTAAAGATTTTATTTATTTATTTGACAGAGAGAAACACAGCCAGAGAGGGAACACAAGCAGGGGAGTGAGAGAGGGAGAAGCAGGCTTCCCGCTGAGCAGGGAGCCCGATGTGGGACCCGAACCTGGGTCTCCGGGATCATGACCCGAGCTGAAGGCAGTCACTTAACCAACTGAGCCACAAGGCGCCCCTGAAATGTTATTTTAAAGCAAATCCTAGGGGCGCCTGGGTGGCTCAGTTGGTTAAGTGACTGCCTTCAGCTCGGGTCATGATCCCGGAGACCCAGGTTCGGGTCCCACATCGGGCTCCCTGCTCCGCGGGAAACCTGCTTCTCCCTCTCTCACTCCCCTGCTTGTGTTCCCTCTCTGGCTGTGTTTCTCTCTGTCAAATAAATAAAAATCTTAAAAAAAAAAAAAAAAAAAAAAAAAAAAAAAAAAAAAAAAAAAAAAAGCAAATCCTAATACAGTCTGTGGTGAAGTGAAAAT
This sequence comes from Spilogale gracilis, assembly GCA_004023965.1. Taxonomy (NCBI): domain Eukaryota; kingdom Metazoa; phylum Chordata; class Mammalia; order Carnivora; family Mephitidae; genus Spilogale; species Spilogale gracilis. The sequence goes on along the minus strand of PITA01001628.1, from coordinate 27,665 downwards.
AATGTTGAAGAAATATATATAGTATGATCCCAGATTTAGAAATAAATATGCATGTATAAAGACAGGAAAGACATTAAAGTGTAAACAGAGTTATTTCAAAGAAGTGGACTTTTAGGTGATTTCTATGGTTTCTTTTGGTTTACCCATGTTTTCTAAATTTCTCCAATGTATGTGCATTCCTTCTATTATGAAAATAGATGTTCATGTTTTTTCTCTAACTAAAACAATTAAATCTATCCACACTCCTGTGCCTGAATCTTCTCTCCAACCACCCCCTCCCAGCTAGCTCCCGGCTTCTCCTTAGACTCCTCTACCGACTGAGAGCTCATCATCTACCGAGGCAGATAACACGGCAGATCCATCCCCAACACCTCTCACCCAAGAAAAGTCTATAATTTCCACCAACTATTTTTTTTTAAGACTATTTATTTATTTGACAGAGAGAGAGAACACAAGTAGGCAGAGAGGCAGGTAGAGAGAGAGGAGGAAGCAGGTTTCCTGCCTGCCAGCAGAGAGCCCGATGCGGGCCTCGATCCCAGGACCCTGAGATCATGACTTGAGCCAAAGGCTCAGGCTTTGACGCACTGAGCCACCCAGGCGCCCTCCACAAGCTATTTCTAAATTCCCCTATATTGGGGCCATACAGGTCAGACCCCACCCATCCACCAAGTGACAGGCTTTCCTGTCAGGAGGCGGTCAGGGAACCCCTTCCAATGTCACCACTGAATCATCTGTATCAACTACTTTATCAGGGACTCTAGCTCCTTGATTTGGAGGATATTTAAATTGGATTCTGCCATTCAAAACGGAAGGAAAAGGTTTCTGGTGGACACAAAGCCCCTGTCTCAGAGGAACTCCTCTCACATCCAGGGGAGCTTCTTGCCCCCAGGCTCCTGGGGGGGATGGGGGGAGGATGGGGGGGGACAGCCAGGACCTGCCTGAGCTTTCTAGTTCTCTGAGGAGTGTGATCTGAGCAGAGCAGTTCACAATTGATTCCTAAAGCCAGGCTGTGTGAAGTCTCAAGGAAGAGGCATGCCCCCGGCCAAGGCAGCCCTCCCGCCATTCCCTGCGTGGCTCTGCTCCTCTCTGGGCTCTCCCCCACCCGGCGCCCACGGGCTCGGGCAAGCACCTTGGCTCTTTCCCTGCCCCATGCCTTCTTTTCTTCCCTAAGACAGAACCACTATTCTTTTTTTTTTTTTTTTTTTGAAGCACTATTCTTTTTACTAAATGTGTAAAGTTGTGAGCAGGTGAATTTACTATATAAATTACAGACTTGGGAGACTGAGTATAGAAAAATGATTCAACTGAAGCTTAACATGAAGGTGTACCAAGCACATCAGAAATACATGCACCAGTCAAGAGACAGCCTGGTAATTCGGTGTGGCGATGAGCTGGTTGTATGTGGGTGCCTCCCAAGCCAACTGATGGAACAGGATTGGGACACACCAAACCTGAGGTCACCAACCCCAGCAGGTGTACTGCGGAAGGACATGCAGCTCACTGGTCTGCACACCCAGCCCCAGGGGCCACTAGCCATAACCAGTGCCTCTCAGTTTCTTCCAGAACCTAGACCGACCAGGAGAGGATAGTCCTGCAAGAATCCCCAAGAAAAAAAGAGAAGAAGAACCCCCCAAGAGATTTCCAGGGACTTGCATAGGCCTGGGGCTCACTGGGCTCTCCCCCTGAGGTCTCTCCCAGCCCCATTCCACAGCCAAGGAAATGGAAGCCCAGGGAGGGTAAGTGAATTCTTGGGCAGAGAGGCTCCCCTGCCTGAGGTCAAGGAGATTTTGCAGGCCTGAGGTGGAGTGGGGCAGGAACGGGTGGGGACTCTTAGTTCTGCCGCTGCAATGAGGACGACCCGCTGGGGATAGAGAAGTAACAGAGAAAAGAAAGACACAGTATTAGTTTGTGATAAGTCAGCTCCAAGTCACCTCCAAGATTCTAGGGGGCCCCAAGCCCCCAAGTCCTTGTGCTCTCCAAACCTATTCCCACTAAGCAGAGTCCAACCCTCCTAGGGCCCCAGGGAGCACTGGAGCTCCAGCCTTTCTGTGAGGAGAAAGAGCTGAAGCCCTGGTGGCCACTGGAGCTAGGTACTGCCCAACAAGCCTGGAGTCAGGGGAACTTTCCAGTCCCTGCTTCCTCCCGCCTGCACTGCCCTCACTTATTCAGGGTCTTGACTTTGGAGAACCTTCTAAAATACACCTTTGGCCTGGGGCACCGGGGGCGGGGGGGCTCAGTCAATTGGGCGTCTGCCTTCAGCTCAGGTCATGATCTCAGGGTTCTGGGTTCGAGCCCCACATCAGACTCCCTGCTGAGCGGGGAGCCTGCTTCTCCCTCTCCCTCCGGCCCTCCCCCTGCTTGTGCTCTCTGTCAAATAAATAAATAAAATCTTTTTAAAATTAAAATAAAAACATACAATATGACTTTGGCCCTTGTAATGGGCTGAACTGTGCCCCTCCTCATTCATTTGTTCAAGTCCCACCCCTAATACCACAGAATGTGCCTGTACTGGGATTTAGGTCCTTTAGAGACACAATTAAGGTAAAATGAGGTCATTAACGTGGGTCCCAATACAATATGACCAGTCTCCTCCTAAGAAAACATGTGAACACAGATGTGTATAGAGGGAAGCTCATGTGGAGGTAGAGGGAGAGGATGGCCATCTGCAAGCCAAGGAGAGAAAGGCTCAGAACAAACAGCCCTGCCAGAATCTTGATCTGGGATTCCAGCCTCCAGACTATGAGAGAACAAGTTTCTGTTGAACCTCCGTCTGTGGTACTTCACTATTGTTGTTTTTTAAAGTAATTCTTTTTTAAGTAATCTCTACACCCAAAGTGGGGCTTGAACTCATAACCCCGAGATCAAGAGGCCCATGCTCCTCTGACAGAGCCAGCCAGGTGCCCCCAGCCAGTGGGCCCACTACGGGGAACGTGTAGAGGCTGTAGGGTGAGAAGGTGGTGGTCCGTCACAACAGACGGTAGAAGCAGTGTGTCCGAAGGAGAAGGAATGCGTCCCTCTGTGCTTGGGAAGGAGTCCTGGACTCATTCGGGGCCTTTTTCACTCAAACCCCAGGCAGAGACTCTTGAGTAGGAAGAACTGTAGAGTCCATGGTAGGAAGAGAACTGGCAACCCCCCAGCTCACGTCTCCTACCAGCGGGCCACAGGCCCAAGAGGAAATCTGAAGGAAAATAAACCTGATTAGACCATTACATGAACAACACCTGTGCAGACATTGAAATCAGAAAATGATTATAAAAGGGAACCTGGGGGCGCCTGGGTGGCTCAGTTGGTTAAGCGACTGCCTTCGGCTCAGGTCATGATCTCGGAGACCCGGGATCGAGCCCCACATCGGGCTCCCTGCTCAGCCGGAGGCCTGCTTCTCCCTCTCTCACTCCCCCTGCTTGTGTTCCCTCTGGCTATATTTCTCTCTGTCAAATAAATAAATAAAATCTTAATAAATAGATAGATAGATAGATAGATAGATAGATAGATAGATAGATAGATAGATAAATAAATAAATAAAAGGGAACCTGGTGGCTCAGTCAGTTAGGTATCCGACTCTTGGTTTCAGCTCAGGCATGATCCCCAGGTTGTGGGGCTCAGGGCTGTCACGTGAGCGGATTTGCATCTGTTCCACCTGACAGGTCTGAGAGGTGACAGTCACGTTCTCCATCTTCCATACGAGGAAGTCAATATCCAGTAGAAAGGAACCTAAGGCTGGCCGCAGGTTTGAACCCCGACTCTGACTGCGGCTCAGTGACCCAGGCAAGTTGCTCATTCCCTCTAAGCCACAGGGTCGGCAGAGGGGGAGGGGAGAACCCTCTCACTGGGCTGTTGTAAGGGTTGAACACACTGATGTGGGGAAAGCAATGGTAGCTGCTATTATCCTTAGGGTTCCGCAGTCACGCGTTCCCAGCAGCCGAGGTGCCCAGGCAGAAGTGGGGAGACCCAAGTCACCAAAAAGACCACCACCAGGAACAGACACCCTGGTTCCAAGTGACGGGATATGGCATCTGGGAGTGAACGGTCAAGAAAGAATTCTTGAAGATGTTTTGGTGCAAAAAAAGATCGTTCTGTGAAAGCAAGAGGACAGGGCCAGTGGCAGAAGGAGCTGCACTGGGCTAGTGGGGAGCCATGGGTTATACAATTTTAATCTGGTGGGTAGTGAGGAAGAAAGTTTCTAAAAGGATTTTCATATTTAAAGGAGATTTATAGGATCCTGGCAGCCCGGCTATTGTCAAGCTCAGGTTTTTGCCTTGAGCAAATCATCAGCATGAAGCAGGTTGGGAGTTCCGGGAGGAAGGTCAGGCTCTGCCTCTCTCAAGCATTTATCAAGGGGCTGCAAATTGTAAGGAAATTAAATTTTGTCTACATTTCCTTTTGCCTTTGTTCTCCACATCCAGGAGTACCCAGAAACAGGGGGTTGGCCTTGGAAAGGTCTTCTGGGGTAGCCCTGGGCCCTATTTCAGGATGGCCATGTGAGGAGGCCTCAGAGGATAGCAGGCTGGGGGGAGCGAGGAGGACTTGGTGGGGCTCAGGGGATTTAAGCAATTCAGAAAAGTTGTCACCAGCTATTCAATAAAATTGGTCACCCTCAGTCCCACAGCAGAGCCATGAATCTGCCGTGACATCTCGAATGTATTCAGTGATTTACTGCCAGGGAGTCTCAAAGCACTTCAAAATAATTTCTGTTAGTTTTCTGAGAAAGAAGCCAGTGGGGAAAAAACCCATTTCACCTATGAGCTATGCTTGACATCAGCCATAATCTCTGAAATTTTATAATTCTTTATGATTTACAAAAGACTTTTGCATAAATCCCCAGTGGCGCTCTGGGAAGCAGACAGGTGAGATTGACCCCATTTTACAGATGGGTAAATGGGAGCCCTGGGAGCAAAGCAAGGGCAGCGCTGCACACATCGTTGTACCTTGGTATTAAGTTCCACACAGATCCCAAGCAGGGCCAGATCCCCAGAAGGCCTTTGTATCCAGCAGCTTATGCCAGTGTGGCTCTCCGAATCCCAAGGTGCTGAATACCGTGGAAGCAGCCTTTGGCACTGCGGATGAGGGAGAGGACCGGGGCTGTCCTGGCTGCAAGGTCTTGGGACCCCAGCCCAGTCCATGCGTTATTGCCATATCTGTTATTTTCTTCTTCCCAGGGTACCCCCACATCCCCCCTGTATTCTCAATCCTGTGCTTTTGGCTTCTTGTTCTCCACAGGACATTTCTCCTCATTCACAAACTTGGCCGGGGCCACATCCTGAAGCTGGAAAAAGCTTTCCCGGTGCTGCTGGCACTCCTTTTAGCCACTGCCCACCTCATCTGGGTCCCTTCCTCTCCTTGACAGGTCTCCCCTGGCCCGGAGCCCGGAGCCTGTGCTAACTTTGACGTCTCACCACCCTGTCCTGAGCCTGCCCTCGGACCTTCAGCTTCTACCTTGACAGCAGCTGCTCGCCGCACACCATTCTCATTCTCCCGTCATAACCACCCTCCACAGGGGTGTCTCCCGCTGCAGGCGCTGGCCAGTCACCCTTGAACTCACCTTGAGATAGGTCCTGTTAGCCCCAGTTGCAGGTGAGGAAGCCGAGGCTCACTCAGCCTTGTTGGGGTTAGAGCTCCCAAGAGCAAGACTCTGAAGCCAGGGCTCCCCGCCCTAGCACAGCCCCTCTGCATGTCCCCTCACACCCTCAGCAGCTTCCCTAATAGGGTCCGTGTTTAAAAAAATGAGACCGATACAAAAGCGAAGGTTAAACAAAGCTTTATTTCGCGCCAATCATCAGAATTTCTACTGGCCAGCCAGGGTCATTTCTCAGGAGAGAGATTGACAACGCCTAATTTTCCAGACTAGCTTTTATGGGGCAAACTCACAAACCAGAGTTAATTTACATCTTCTTTGTCCCTGGAGTTCAGAGGTTGGAGCTGGCCTTTAATCCTCAATTTGCACCTCTTTTACTCAGGGTCCAGAGGTTGGGGGTTAACTGAATGGGCGCCTCCCCCAACCTGGCTCACCTTTGTTTTCCAGGGGCTGCTTCCCCGCCCCCCCCCCCCAGGCACGCAGTGCCTCTGGTCGGTCCTCGCGCTGGTTTGAGGGGGCCCCCCTCCCTGTCCTCCAGGTCGCGGTGTCCCGGAGAGGGTCATGGAGCTGGCCTCCATTCTAAAGGCCAAGGCCATGGCTAAAAAAACCCCTGCAAGACCCCCTTTCCTCAAGGCGGGCTGCCCGCCCTTACAAGCCACCCTGCGGGGCTTCTTACCCACTTGCGGAAGCAGCCGTCAGGAGCAGGGGCGTCGCCAGCTGGCCTTTCTCCGCCGTGACACTGGCCCAGGAGGAGAACTGCAGGAAGTGGGGCCTCCGCTCGCTGTCCTTACCCTACTCCATGAAAAGCAGAGGCGGTCGTGGGTCTGGAAGGACTACTTCAGGGCGGTCAGGAACGCATGCCTGGAGTTCTGGAGAACATGGTTCTCGGCAAGCGTGTGGGCAACCTCGTTCTTGGCCTCCTTCTTCAGGATCTTCATGGCGTAGTAGCGGCCACTGGCCTTCCTCCAGCACCAGAATCACTTTGCCAAAGGTGCCCTGGCCCAGAAGTTTGAGATAGTCCAAGTCATTCATGGTCACCTTGGTCGGAGCCTTTCTAACTGCCACTTCCATCTCCTCAGCCGCAGAAGGGTCGCTGGGGGAGCCACACTTACAGTCCATGGGGTCCTCACCTGGGCTCCGCTGATCGAGGCTGCTGGCAACCATCTGAATGGCTCGCATCCACTCCTCCCTCTCATCAGGAGGGTCTACGTGGGAGGTCCTCTCGATGACCGTGGTCACTGCAGGCAGCGGATAATGAAGGTGTTAGGTCTTGGCCGCTCTGTCTTCATCAGCTGGCAGAGAAGTTGTTGAGAGGGGTCTCTCACCACCCAGCATCCTGCGGCCGCTCCCTGTAGCCCATGAAGGTGCCGTCAGTCTCGAGCAGGAAGTAGCGGGGCCGCCAGGTTTTGATGTACTCCCCTCTCTTGTGCATCCAAACCTCTTTCACGATGGCCACGTCGTTCATGGTACCCAGTTCCGGCTTACAGTCCCCTCTCGGCACTGCTTACAGTCCCCTCTCAGCAACGTTGCTCGAGCCCAGCGGGCGTACCTAGCCTCGGGCACCACCTCATTTGAGCCGAGAGCTAGACCTAGCCTGGCCCCAGCCTTCCGGGCCGCCGCTCCGCATCCCCGCTTGCCCGCTGGGCGGGGCCGGGCTGGAGGCCACTGCGGGCGGGCACTGCTCCCGCGGCCCTTGGACCTCAGGCAACCTTCTGCACCATGGGCAGAGGGGGAGGGGGGTCTCAGTCTTACAAGTAACACACACACCTCAAACAGAAGAGCTGTATTTGTTCAGAACCATCATTAAGCAAATTTTCCACAACAAATGAATGAAACTTTTCCCCAAGTTTATCATCTTTATCTTAAAATACCCAGTTCAAAAAGTACACCTGAACATCAAAAGTCAGACCCATTGTGTAAACACCAGAAGCCAGTTTTAAAACACAAGCCTGAATAGGATTAAATGCACATCACAGAAACTGGTTTCTCCGGGCAAAGAGGAAACTTTATAAAACCCATTCATTTCAGTCTTGGTCCGTGCCAACTGTTGGGCTGGCTGAGAGACAGGGGCACCCAAACTGGCGGACATCACAGACTGGCTCAAGATGGCTGACCTTCCCGCCAAAGCAGCGGTGGCCACCATGTCATCTCCAGTAAATTGAAACCTAGCTGGGGGGACTGAAATTTCCCATACCCGACTTTCCAGCCAGGGACCACCCACCATCGTCTGGACCTTCCCCATCACCTAGGGACATGATGTTCCCTTGCCTAATATGGGGGAAAAAAACCCACCCGAATCCAGACCCGGAACCAATAAGGCTTAAAAACCCTTATACTCCTCAACCCCGGCGCGACTTCCCCAACTCTCCCCAATTCTCCTCGGCTCTCCTCTCTGGAGTCACGGAACCTCGCCCGAGAATGCTTGCAATATTCACCCTTTGTGGTCTCCGTTCATTCACGACGGAAAAACCTAACACCAACCACATCCAAAACTCCATTCCAAAGTTTTCCCTCCATAAACCTTTGCATTCGGTTTTTGTCCCACGCCATTTCTTTCCAAACAACCATCTCATTAGGACAAAAATTACCTTCAGCAACAATGCATTTCTGTTCTTTTTTTTTTCATATCTCCTACTTTTCCATATATAGAGTTGTTTTCCTTATTTCCAACAGTCTTAGTTACAGTCAGCAGAATTTTGCACTTTTTAGAAACCTTAATTTCCAGCGAAGACTAAAGAATAACAAATTGTAAACTATTACGCCAGAATTCTTTAGATGGCGAACTTATTGATCAGTTAAGCACAAACCATGCTTACCAACCGATTTAAATATCCTTAGCCTCTTTGCAATAAGAAGTCAAAAGCACAACCTATCATTACAGTAGTTTCTCCACGAGACTCAGGGTGCAGCGCACTCAGACTCCGCAGCCGAAGCAGTGGAGCGGTACAGACACACTCACACACTCGGGAACTCTTCACATTCAGACAGGTCGGACACTCCCTCTGGGTGCCCCTACTAATGGGAGGTGATCAGGCTCCCCTTCCATTAAATAAACGTGACTGCCTAGGTTAGGCAACTCAAACCCCTGGCAACCAACCGCCTAGCCCAGGGGGACCCCAAACCCTCTGGCAACCACAGATGGGGATTTTCTCAGTCCCTGGGTCTCTAAGAGGGACTTTAGCCCCCTCGCAACCAGAGATGGATGAGGTGTCCCCGCATCCACTCCGGCCCTGGGAAGCTATACTGCGTCCAGTTTCTCCCCGGTGGGCCACTCTCCTGGAGCTCCACAAACAGAACAGAATCTCGAGATCTTACCAGATGTTACCTTACCTCCGGAGGCTTTTCCCCCGCAAATTCTGGTGTTGGCTCAGCCCTCGTTGTTTAATCCCGGATGAGCCCCCAAATAATAGGGTCCATGTTTAAAGGAACGAGGCCGATACAGAAGCGAAGGCTAAGCGAAGCTTTATTTCACGCCAAGCACCAGAATTTCTACTGGCCAGCCAGGGTCATTTCTCGGGAGAGAGATTGACAAAGCCTAATTCTCCAGACTAGCTTTTATGGGGCAAACGCACAAACCAGAGTTAATTTACATCTTCTTTGTCCCTGGAGCTCAGAGTTTGGGGGCGAGTACCCAGTACAGGTAGCTGGCCTTTAATCCTCAATTTGCACCTCTATTACTCAGGGTCCGGAAGCTGGGGGTTAACTGCATGGACGCCTCCCCCAACCTGGCTCACCTTTGTTTTCCAGGGGCTACTGCCCCTATTTTCCTGAAGTCGTTTTTCTGAGTAAATAGCAAGGTGGTTTGGATTTTAAAACAGGTCTTTACATTCCCCTCTCCTGCCCCCTCTGCCACAAGTACCCTAATCCTTCCTTTGCCCCTCGGCCGTCATTCCTACCCCTTCCCCAGGCTCCAGCTTGATGTGATGTTGATGTTGTTTCTTGTATATTGGTGTGCTGTGCTGCCCCGGGATTGTGAACAGCCATTGGGTGAAGGGGAAAGTAAAGATAAAGGAAGATCTGAAAGGACTTTCTAGTGCCAGAGAAGACTCGGGTTCCCGGAGGGATGTTATAATCTGCCTATCTCAAGTGTTTGTCAATGGGTGGCCCAGTTTCCCACCTCATTCTCCCACTGAACAGTTCTGACCCTTAAATCTTTGAGGCTGTTGAGGGTGGGAGCTCTCATCTTCTGTAACTTCTTCCTGCTGAATAGGGGCATAGAGATGTTCCTATCTCTGGGTCAATATCGGTCAGTTGGGGAATTTATATATGAGTTTCCAAAGGGGGAAGCAACCAATCAGGGCAGATGACAAGGATGAACCTCCTTGGTTCAAAGGATCATCAGTCAGCTGGAAGTTAGGGCAGCAAAGGAGTCTCTGGCCCCAACCAGAGAGAAGCCAGAAAGGGCAACCAAAGAAGCTTAGTGTTATAGTAAGATGGAGAACTCTGAATAAAAGAGACCTTTGATAGTTACCTAAAATTTTCCTCCCATCCTGTATTGTCGTCTGAAGAGGAATCTGAAACATTGCATGGGTAGAAGGCACAGGAATAAGAAGGCACATTAGTTTGTCATTGGTTTCCTGTGAAGGAAATCCAGGCTTCATTCCAGACACAGGAGTCCATGAGGAGCATCCCTCTAATGTTACCACAGTGGGAATACATAATATGATCCAGTGGGGCCCTTCAATTTTGGAGTGAAATCCCCTGCCATATTAGACTTCCAGTCCTTTAAATAAAGCCTGTCTCTGGGGTTTATATGGGGTGGGTTCTAGCGACTGTCAGATCAGGCTTAGGGAAGACATGGTTTGCATATTCATTTAGAGATTTATGAATTAACCCGGCCTCAAGTGAATAATTTAAAAGAGCATTATAATCTCCATCTAATAATAGGTCTGCCATGAGAAAAGGTTTTCCATGTAGTAATTCAAAGGGCCTAAACCTTGTTGGTTGTTTTGGGGCAATCCTTGTTTGGAGAAGCCCTCCCGGTAAGAGTAATCTGGTTTTCTTGGGTCTCAATGCTTAGTCGGTAAAATGCCGTTTTAAGATGTGGTTAGCCTTTTCCGCCTTTGCAGAGAGTTGTGGATACCAGGCCCAATGTAAATGGTAATTTTTTTTTAATTTAAAATCTATTAATTAACATGTAGTATATTATTAGCTTTGGAGGTAGAGTTCAGTGAGTTGTCAGTATATATATATGTAACATATATACATACAACACTGCGTGCTCATCACCCAAAGTGCCCTCCTTAATGCGCATCCCCCGTAACCCCACCCAACCCCCACCTTCTTCCTCTCCAGCAAACCTCCGCTTGTTTCCTGGAGTTAAGAGTCTCTTATGCTTTGTTTCCCAAAAGTAATTAATTTTTAAGGCCCAAGCTATTTGCTGAGCTATTTGTGCAATAAAAGATGGTCCTTTGTCTTTGCCTGGAACGAGGGAGTCCAAATCTAAGGACAATTTCCCTTAGCAAAGTGTTTCTTACCTCAGTGGCAAGGCCTCTCTCCATCCAGTAAAGTTGTCTCCCTAAACCAGGAAGTATTTATATCCTTTACATGATGGCATTTGCATAAAATCTAATTGCCAGTGTTCCCCAGGATATGTCCCCCACCTTTGGACTGGCCTTAAAGGGGGGGTACGGATAGCACCCTCTGGATATGTTGTATGCAAATAGCACAGGACAGAGACACCTGCCCAATGGTAGTGAGTAAGCGAATCCCATCAAAGGTGTTTTTAACCATTTGTTTCAGGCCTCTTTACCCGAATGAGTAGTCTGGTGTATACCCTGCATTAATTTCCATTGGTTGCCTTGGAGTATAAAGACTTTTCCTCTGTCATTTATAAACCAGTCCTGTGCATTTTTTGAAAATCCCTGCTCCTGGGTTACCCTGCTCCTGGGCTACTTGGGTTTCTCAATCTGAATAGACTAGGGATGTATTCTTGTTGGTGTCAGGACTAGTATGAGACTCTGTATTTGCAGGCTTTGAGCAGCCTGCTTGGCTGCACAGTCTGCTGTGTTAATTCCCTTTGCATTCCAGTGACCTGTCCTTTGACGTCGCCTGAGATGAATTATAGGCACCTCTTTGGGTTCATGCACAGCCTCTAAGAGATCTTTTAGTTCAGGTCCATATTTAATGGGATGGGTTATGGCTTGATAATAGCCCCCTCTCTTTCCAGATTGCCCCATGCAGCTGTAGGACGAGGAAAGCATATTTACAGTCAGCGTAGATACTGATTCTGAGGCCCTTTGCCAATTATAAAGCAAGTGAGCGTTCATTCATAACAATTCATAACAAGTGAGCGTTATGAACTCTGCTTTTGGAGCAGATGTGGAGAGCTTGGACTTCAATAGTCTGAGTTAAACTGACGATTGTATACCCAGCTTTTCTTATTCCCTTTTCCATGAAACTACTGTCATCATGAAACCGTCATCTGCTTTATCAATAGGAGAATCTTTTAAGTCTGATTGGCTGGAATAAACAGAAGAGTTATGTTCTATAGAAGTACAATGGTGAGGTTCAGGCATAATGACAAGTTTTTTGTTTTGGTTTGGTTTTTTAAAGATTTTATTTATTGATTTGACAGAGAGAGAGATTACAAGTAGGCAGAGAGGCAGGCAGAGAGAGGAGGAAGCAGGCTCCCTGCTGAGCAGAGAGCCCGATGTGGGCCTCGATCCCAGGACCCTGAGATCATGACCTGAGCCGAAAGCAGAGGCTTAACCCACTGAGCCACCCAGGCACCCGACAAGCTTTTGTTTTTTTTTAAGATTGTATTCATTTATTTGAGAGAGAGAGAGAGAGAGAAGAGAGAGAGAGAGAGAGAGAGAGAGAGAGAGAGAGAGAGAGAGAGAGAGAGATCACAAACAGAGGGAGCAGCAGCAGAGGGAGAGGGAGAAGCAGACTCCCCACTGAGCAGGGAGCCCGATGCGGGGCTCAATCCCAGGACACTGGGATCCTGACTTGAGCTAAAAGCAGAGGCTTAACCAACTGAGCCATCCAGGCGCCCCTCCATTTGGCTTTTTCACTGCTAAAATTAAAGTGCTATAAAGGGAGAGAAAAGGTTTCCAAATAAGTCGTTTGAGAACCGTATCAGTAAGTGGTTGTAATCCAGCCTTGGCTTCAGGCTTTGAGGCATATTGTCTTTTATAAGGCATAGCAACTAGGTCTTTGAAGGTCACTTTAACTGGTTGTGCTTTAAGAGCCCGCCCGGGGACATTACAAACCCAGACCAGTGGGTTAACTTCCTTCCAAATATCAAAAGGAATAGCAGGGTAAGGGTTTTGCTCTCCTATTGTTAAAGAGAACACACTGTCTTCTTCTTTCGTAAGAGCAAACCTGCTTCCTAGTTTATACATCAAGCCTCGCCCAAGTAATGGACCGAAGGGCCAGAAAAACATGAGTAAGCAATTGGCTTTTGTATTTACAAATTAGAGGCATGGTCTGATGGCACGTTTTAGTCTCCTCTTCTATACCGACAATTCTATGGCTAGAAAGACAAGTAGGGTCAGAGGGCTCAACAAGTACAGAGTAAGTGGCACTGTATCAATAAGAAAATTGATAAACTCACCTCCCAAATCCAGGGTAACCCAGGGCTCAGTCATCTTGATATCAAAGGACCAGGACCAACCTGGATCAGGGTCCCGTCAGGACCCTCCAGTTCTGCTTCCTCTCTGACAGGATGTGAGAGTCTGACCTCCTCTCTCTCTCTGAGACGAGGACAGTCTCCCTTCCAATGTCCTTCTTTTTTACAAGGAGGACATGACCCAGGTGGAGAACCGTTCTTGGGACATTTGCTTCTCCAACTGAAGCAGGAGAGCTAGGTTCTTGTCTCACAGAGTTGAAGAACGAATCTCACAGACAAAGGAGAGTGAGTAAAGTGATAGAGTTTTTATTAAGCCAGGGTACAGAAAGAAAAGCTCTCAGGAGTGAGAGGGGGGTAGCCAGTGAGCACTTTTAGGGTTGGTCTTTTATTGAAACTTAACTAAGGAACTTGCATCCTTTTCGCTTCTCTCCTGGAAACATCATTGATTAAGGACTAGTGATAAGGCCTTTAATGGCTTACTTCTTTTTATGGGTCTGGTTATTTTCTGTTGACTGCAGGAGACTGTCATAAATAAGACTTTCCGGGCACCTGGGTGGCTCAGTTGGTTGGGCGACTGCCTTCAGCTCAGGTCATGATCCCGGAGACCGGAGATGGAGTCCCATATCGGGCTCCCTGCTCCGCGGGAAGCCTGCTTCTCCCTCTGTCACTCCCCCTGCTTGTGTTCCCTCTCTGGCTGTGTTTCTCTCTGTCAAATAAATAAAATCTTTAAAAAAAAAAAAAAAGACTTCCCCTCGGACACCTAGGGCAGGATGGTGTGGAGCGTCCCCTTCTCTCTGGTTTCCTAACACCTATGTGTTTGGGGGATTTCTATAAGCCTGATCACACAGCCCTCTTACCTATCTCTTCCTACCTAGTCCCACCCATCCCTTTCTCACAATTCCAGTCTGGCCGCAGGAGAAGCATGGGGTCTCGCCTGACCTCTCACCAGGAAGTGGCCCTTGTCTTGCTCCTGGTTAGCCAGGTGTTGTGGGGAGTTCAAGATAGTGAGCCCATATCTCACCCTCTGGTCCTTTTCCTGTTTTAATATCATGTCCCTATTATTAAAAACTGTGGCTACCTCCAAGAGGTGTTGAGTGGGCATTTGAGGACCTAAAGCCATTTCGGTTAACATTCCGGTAGATGTTCGGTGCTCACTGATTTATAAAATGCCTGTGTAGGGGGCACCTGAGTGGCTCAGTTGTTAAACATCTGCCTTCAGCTCAGTTCATGATCCCGGAGTCCTGGGATCAAGCCCGGCGTCAGGCTCCATACTCCGCAGAGGCCTGCTTCTCCCTCTCTCACTCCCATGCTTGTGTTCCCTCTCTAGCTGTGTTTCTCTCTGCCAAATAATAAATAAAATTTTTCAAAAAAATTTTTTTAATGCCTGTTTAAAATAGTTATTCCCGGGACGCCTGGGTGGCTCAGTTGGTTGAGGGACTGCCTCCGGCTCGGGTCATGATCCCGGAGACCCGGGATCGAGTCCCACATCGGGCTCCCTGCTCAGTGGGAAGCCTGCTTCTCCCTCTCTCACTCCCCCTGCTTGTGTTCCCTCTTTGGCTGTGTTTCTCTCTGTCAAATAAAAAAAAAAAATCTTTAAAAAAAAAATAAATAAAATAAAATAAAATAGGTATTCCCTCAGTTGCCCCTGCGTCCAGGTTTGCATATTTGCAGATAGCTTCTACTAAACAACCCTGAAATAGAGCAGGATTTTCATCAGCTCTTAGAGTGACTTCTTGAATTTTGTTAAAATTTATACATTTAGTAAAGCCTTTTTCCCTTTCTTCTATCAGGCAGGTGATCATATGACCTCGTTCCTCTTTTCACTGACTATCATCCTGATAGTTGCAACGTGGTTCAGTGTTTGGGACAGCAGCACCCCACTGGATCAGATGTGGGTTTTTGGGTTTTTCTCCCTCGGGAGTGCAGCAGCCAGTTGTCATGATTACATATATTTTATATATATATATATATATATATATACACATATAATATACATATATACATATATGTATATGTATCTTGCCAGGTCAAAGCAGACATAATGGATATTTGTTGAAAACCCTCAATAGGGGCGCCTGGGTGGCTCAGTTGGTTAGGCGACTGCTTTCGGGGCTCAGGTCATGGCCCTGGAGACCCGAGATCGAGCCCCACATCGGGCTCCCTGCTCAGCGGGAAGCCTGCTTCTCCCTCTCTCAGTCCCTCTGATTGTGTTCCCTCTCTAGCTGTGTTTCTGTCTGTCAAATAAATAAATAAAATCTTTTAAAAAAAAGAAAAAAAAAGAAAACCCTCAATAAATGGAAAAAGGTTTCAGAATATTGTCCTAATTGTTGTTTTGACCCACGTCTGCCCTGGGGAATGGGACATGGACTCTTATAGTGCCCATTTTTCCATTAGCAACCTCCCAAAGAGGATATAATCCTGATTTAGGGGAGTTCGAGGGAGATAAGGAGTCTGCTCCTCGTGTGCTCAGCTGGGCTGGGTATAGAAGGGCCTTCAGGCTTATAGGGAGAAGTGACAGGATCGAAGTCCACTTCATTTGGACAGGCCGGCGCTTCCTCCAACAACTTAAATTAATTAGGAGGACTGTTTAGGCAATCATCATCCAATATATCGGGAAGGGGGTTGTTGGTCTGATTAGTGGCTGGACACATTCTGCAAATGCCCCTTAGGTTGAGGTCCTGATCTACAGGCAAGAAAACCTGAACATAGGATATCTCTGTCCATTTGCCCTGTTTCTTGCAATAGAGATCTGATAGATCATATTGAAGCTTAATGTCCCATTAAAGGACCATTTTTCCTTGTCTCCTAAGGAGTACCAAGGCCATGCATTGTTACAGAAGATTAGTTTCTTTTTCCTTAGGTCTTAATATTTAAATTGTTTCCAGTGGGTTAAAAGGCCAATCCGAGGGGCGCCTGGGTGGCTCAGTTGGTTGGATGACTGCCTTCAGCTCAGGTCATGATCCCGGAGACCCAGGATCGAGTCCCGCATCGGGCTCCCTGCTTGATGGGAAGCCTGCTTCTCCCTCTCTCACTCTCCCTGCTTGCGTTCCCTCTCTGGCTGTGTTTCTCTCTGTCAAATAAATAAAATCTTTAAAACAAACAAACAAAAAAGCCAATCCGAGGGAAAGTCCTTGGGGACTGAAGAAGAAGCTCCCATGTTCCTAGAAAAGTAGAGATGTTCATTACCAAGAAAATCCCGCACCCTGACTCCTGGGTGGTTCCCATCCCCACTCCTGGGTGGTGTCCCACGTGCCTGGAGGCAAGGTCAACAGAGTCCTCCCTCTAATGAAATCACTACATCACTGCCTGCTCTAAAAGACCTGGAGGAGGGAGGCCTGCCCTCCCCTTTCCCCACAGCATTCTAGGCTATGATGGGTGCCGGCGATGGACTGCACTTTGCCTTGCCGTGAGGGCCCTGCCATGAAGGCCGCATAGACCACTGTTTTTAACCCATGGAAAACACTAGAAAAGTTGTACAAAAGGAAATTACCCAATTTTGTAACCTAAGCAGTTAGGAAAGGACATATGCAGAACACAGTAAAGATAAAAATCCATCGTGACCCAAGTGGCATTTCAACACATATAAACTCCCCTAGGAAACTTCCCCGGTTGAGTTTTCATTCCACGGAGTACTGGTTTCAGCGGGCTTCTAGCGGAGGTCCCATTGGCCTGAAGCAGCTAGACCAGAGATGTGGAGGGGATCAGAGGAGACCAATGAGGAGAAAACCTCACAAAGAGTCTTACGATTGGCAACTGTCCTGATGACTTAGGGGGCTGTCCCACGCCCAAGACAGACAACTTGGTGTAAGGACAAGAGTAAAGAGAGGACATCAAGTTTCTGGGGCTTATTCCATCCTGGCCAGGGTACTAACTTCCAGCCAAAGAGCAGGGTTTCTCTTCCTCATAGAGTAGACTCAGGCCAGAGGATTGCAGCGTGAGCAATAAGCATAGAAGTGTTTCAATAAGCCCGAACTCCCGAAAAGCCCCGAAATGAGAGTCAAGAAAGAAGAGAGAAAGTACTCACTAAGTTTGCACCAAACGAAAAAGATTCAAAGCTCCATGTTTGGGCACCCAAGTGTGTAGTTTTGGAATGTCGGTGAGGTCCAGGGCTGATTGCCAAGAAAGAATTCTTGAGGGGCGCGTGGCTGACTCAGTGGGTTAAGCCTCTGCCTTCGGCTCGGGTCATGATCTCAGGGTCCTGGGATCGAGCCCCACATCGGGCTCTCTGCTCAGCAGGGAGCCTCCTTCCCCCTCTCTGCCTGCCTCTCTGCCTACCTGTGATCTCTCTCTCTGTCAAATAAATAAGTAAAATATTAAAAAAAAAAAAAAGAATTCTTGAGACATCTTTGGGGCAAAAAGGTGATCTTATGATAGTACAGAGAAAGGACCTATGGGCAGAAAGAGCTGCACTTGTGATTGTGAGGAGTGACTGATTATATATTTTTAAGTTTGTGGAGGGCAGGGAGGCAGAGATAATGTAACTTTCTAAGGAATTTCTGTATGCTGAAAACAGGGTCTACGGGACCTTGGAGCTATCGCTATGGACAAGATAAGATTGCTTTTAGTCTCTAATAGAACTCCAAAATCAAGGCAGTCACCAGTTTCTCAAGGAATGCCGCACTTGGCATGTCTCAGGTGTTTATCAGTGGGCTGCAGATTGTAAAGAGATCTTTATTTTATTTTTTTAATTTAAATTTATTTTAGTTAACATGTAAGGTATTATTAGTTTCGGGGGTATAATTTAGAGATTCGTGAATTGCAAACAACACCCAGTGCTCCTCACACCCCGTGCCCTCCTTAATGCCCATCACCCAGTGACCCCGTCCACCTCACTCAACTCCCCTCCAGCAACCCTCAGTTTGTTCCCTAGAGTTTAGCGTCTCTTATGGCTTTCCTCCCTCTTTGTTTTTCTCATATTTTTCCTACCTTTAACCTATGTTCATCTGTTTTGTTTCTTAAATTCCACATATGAGTGAAATCATATGGTATTCATCTTTTTCTGACTGACTTACCTCACTCCGCATAATACACTCCAATTCCATTCACATCATTGCAAATGGCAGGATTTCATTCTTTTTGATGGCTGAGTAATAGTCCATTGTATATATGTAATACATCATCTTTATCCATTCATCTGTTGATGGACATCTGGGCTGTTTCCATAGCTTGGCTACTATTGATAATGCTGCTGTAAACATTGGGGATCAGGCACCCCTTCAGGTCACTATATTTATATTCTTTGGATAAATATCTAGTAGCTCAATTGCTGGGTCATATTTCTTTTTTTTTTTTTTTTAAGATTTTATTTATTTGACAGAGAGAAACACAGCGAGAGAGGGAACACAAGCAGGGGGAGTGAGAGAGGGAGAAGCAGGCTTCCCGCTGAGCAGGGAGCCCAATGTGGGACCCGAACCTGGGTCTCCGGGATCATGACCCGAGCTGAAGGCAGTCACTTAACCAACTGAGCCACCCAGGCGCCCCTGGGTCATAAGATATTTCTAAGGAGATTTAATTTAAGCTACATTCTGTTCTCCTCATCAAGTTGAAGGTTCTGAAGATGGCCTTCAAATCCTCCTTCTGGCCCCTGGCACCTCCTGTTTCCAAATCCATGAGGTAACAGCTTCTTGGCCACTCAACTTCCTGAGCTCTCACAATATAAATTCTCTAAACCCAGACTCCTCTTCTCCTCAAAGCTGTCTCTACCTTGTAGCTTCTCCATTTCTGCCAGGGATGGCAGAATCCTCAGTCTTCCTGGGTTTTCACACAAGCCGGGCCTTTCCATGGCCTGACCAGTCACATATTCTTTCTCACTGTAGCTCCCCAAACCACTGCTTCCTTCCCCACTTCTTCTCCTTACAGCTGGTCCATCATGACCTTCCCATTGCCTTACCTATTCCTGGGAGATTCTCAGCCCCGAGCTCAAGTCTCCTATACATGCCTTGGCTTTTAAAAATCATCCCAGGTACAGCTGGGTGGCTCAGTCGTTAAATGTCTGCCTTAAGCTCAGGTCATGATCCCAGAGTCCCAGGATTCAGTCTTACACTGGGATACCTGCTGAGCAGGGAGTTTGCTTCTCTCCCTCTTTTTCTGCCCCTCCCTCAACTTGCTCTCTCTCTCTAATATGACTAAATAAATCTTTTTTAAAAATTCAAAATCATCCCAGTATACATAATGAGGTCAACCAGGAAAGGGCCAGGGAAAACCAGAAGCTATGGCATCTTAGGAGCTCTTGAACTTCCCAGCTTCCCACGAAAAGCAAAATGTTGGCCTCATCTCTACTCAGAGCCTTAATCTTCTCCCAAATCCAAACACTCAGACAGTGTATAGATCATAAACCCCTTCCTGAGCTGACGTCTCCTGAGCTTCAATTCTCTCATCTGAAAATTTAATTCAGTTATTGAAAGGATTAAATGGGGTAATATGTATAAAGCCCTTAACATCCTTCCTGGGACGTCCCTCCGGAAGTGGGGGACACTGTCTTTAGTGAAGACCAAAACATACCCCAGCCACAGCCCTCACCCCCTCAACCCTGTGCCTCAGCCTTGGAGGCTCCTTTGCTGCAGGAAGGGCATATATGTTTCCTGGGGAGTCGCCAGCAAGGGGAGAGCATGTGGCAGAAGCCACGTTTAACGTCAAGGGGAGATGGAGTACTGCTTACGTGGGAGGCAATACCACGCAACAGGAAAAGCAGCAAAGCCTCAATCCCAGGAGCAGAGCACAGCTCCTTTGCCCCAGTGCTGTGGTGCAGGCAGAACCTGGTCCCATCAGACCCTTTTATAGACAGGTTATACGTTATGGGAGGAGTTTGGGGGCGGCAGGTACCACCTCTCATGGGAGAAGCTGGACATTTCTCCACCCTGGTGCTTTCAGATCCCAGCCCTGCCCAGGCTCCCTCCCCCTCACTTAACCTCACTTGAGTTTACTACTGATAGCTGTGGCCAACCAGTAAGCCTGGAGGTGAGGACAGGACAGGGCTCATCCCTGGGTCAGAGACTGACACAGAGCATTTATTCGTGACTAGTTTTCTTTCATTCATTTCATGATTCAGTTTAATGATGTTATTCTAGTGGATATGAGTTGCGAGGAGCTCCAAACTACATAATGAAGAATATTCCACTTCACAAGAGTTGATGTGCAAGTCTGGGAGGAAGGGCCTCGCAGGGGCACCTGGCTGCCCAGGGATGGAAGGGACATAGCATTCCAACTGGCCTGGACACACACACACACACACACACACACACACACACACAGAAATAAGTCTTATTAAGATGCATTCTCGAGTGTTAAACATGCTGTAGCGAGACCGACACAAATACAGACTGCAGATGGGAATGTAATTGGAGGGGTTCAGAATATGTCACCCCAAAATATGCCACTTGGATATATTGATTATTTTGAATTAAAGGTACTTAAGAAGTAGCAGGTGCAAGAAGGATAATCTGACCCTCGTTTATCCTCCTGAAAGCAGCTAAAATCCAGTGTGAAAGGGTACCTTGCACCAAAGGATAGAAGGCATCCTGATTGCCAGAGACAGAGAATTTAGGGCCAAGATGGCTGTATAAACAAACTTTGTTAAACTAACCCATATCTTCGCAGTTTCTTCACTATCTATTACCCCTAGCCCCAATCCCTCTGTCTTGCCAACACTTCACAAATGTTTTGTTTCTTTATCTAAAAGGTATAAAAGCTTCCTCCTCTGGTCACATCTCATCTCAGGATCTTCATTCTCTTCTGAAGACCCCCATGTCTGTGTAAAACTTCAGTCAAATTTGTGTGCTTTTCTCCTGCTCATCTTTCTGGTTGTCAGTTTAACCCTTCAGCCCAGCTAGAGACCCAGACGGTAGAGGAAAAGTTTCCCTCCCTTACATTATTTTTTTTTGTTAAGATTTTATTTATTTGACAGAGAGAAACACAGCCAGAGAGGGAACACAAGCAGGGGAAGAGAGAAAGGGAGAAGCAGGCTTCCCGCCGAGCAGGCAGCCCGATGTGGGACTCGATCCCGGGTCTCCGGATCATGACCTGAGCCGAAGGCAGTCGCTTAACCAACTGAGCCACCCAGGCGCCCCCCCTTACATTATTTAATATTTTCTGTATCCAAAGTCTTAAAAGTATAAGTCCCCCAACAATTCTGCCATTTGGTTTTCCTTAATGAAATAATTAGATGAGGATACCAAGATAGCTCTTCAGAAATGTTTTTTCTGGACTGTTTATAGTAATAACCGAACAATATGGAAGTCTGAACACAAGTCTAGTCTAGGGGTAGAGTTCCTAGTTGCAAGCAATAGAAACAGTTTCTGACTGATCTAGGTGGGAAAGGGATCTGTTAAAAGGATATCATATAGCTTTAGTTTTGCAGCCAGGAGTGGAGAGCACCTGGACCACGGGCAGGACCGGTGCAATGGACTCACTACCCCCTCAGTGTGCACTTCCAACCCCACCAGGACCGAGCGCAAGAAATCACCACCAGCAGTACTGCGGCGGGTTGCTCTAGCAACGTGCCATCTTACTGAAGCGGCTGCCTCTCGCAGAGTGCCTCCAGGGCCCCTCTGCTTTCGCGCCACCAGCTCCTGGTTGGAAACATGGTGTGGATGCGATGGGCAGACTCTGGATCCCATGCCTGTGCTCCATCATCTAGGGAGCCCAGGAACCAGTTTGGGACTTTCGGTTTCTATATGGGGAGGCTGGCTCTGCTTCTCCTTCGCTGGAGAGGAATTTGGATGCTGAGAGGCCAAAAAGATTGGCAAATGTGCACCAGATTAGGAAATAGATAAAAGTAAATGATGACCTGAATAGAAGTGGGATGCTTTTGTAAGAGGGCTGAATCTAAATCTATGAGCCTGATTTTCCTAGCTGAACTTGATTCTTATTACAAATGCCTGTTCACTGGGGGTTGGGGGTGTGTGGAGGGAGAAGCAGGGGTACATTAAACTCAGAGAATTTGTGGTTCCCCTTCTGTGGGGTATATCTAAGTTCCAGGGGGCTTACCTAGAGTAACAGCAAACACTCTCTGCTCTAGATTTCCTGTGCCATTTGGGCAGTCTATCGTCCCACCCAGCACAGTTTCGCAGGACACAGCTGTGCTCAGCCCTCCTCACACCACCCCCTGTCACATTACTAGGCCCAAGTCTGGAAATATTAATCTGACCTCCAGAACATGAACAAGACTTCTTCAGATGCCAATATTCTTTCAAATCTATGGATTCTGCTTGAGTTCCTTCTGCTCTCCCTGAGGGTTTGGCTTTGGAAACACTAAAGATAAGAATTAACTCTTTTTTTTTCTCTGCTTTCTGCTTCTCGTGAGGCAGTGAATGATGAATACCTAGCTGAGTGAATGGAGACCGAACCAAGGGAAAATGGGCATTTCAAAATATTATCCCTGTACCTAGGTGACATCTTTTTCAGAACAGTAAAGTCAGAAGTCCCTGGCTGGCTTAGTCAGTGGAGCATGTGACTCTTGATCTTAGAATTTTAAGTTCAAGCCCTACATTCAGTATAGAGATCTTAAAGATAAGATCTTAAAAATAAACAAATAAAAATAAGTAACCAAAGTATTGAAAATAAAATATTATTTAAAAAAAGAAAGGTAGGGGGTCCTGGGTAGCTCAGTTTTTAAGCATCTACTTTTGGCTCAGGTCATGATCCCAGGGTCTTGGGATCAAGCCCTGCATGGGGCTCCCTGCTCAGGGGGAAGCCTGCTTCTCCCTCTCCCACTGCCGTTGCTTGTGTTCCCTCTCTCGCTGTCTCTCTCTGACAAATAAATAAATAAAATCTTTAAAAAAAAAAAGGTAAAATCATGGCACATACTAATATAAAATGAAGATATGTTAAAAGTTTTTTTTTTAAGATTTTTTTTTTTTTTTTGACAGAGGGAGATCACAAGTAGGCAGAGAGGCAGGCAGAGAGAGGAGGAAGCAGGCTCCCTGCTGAGCAGAGAGCCCAAGGCGGGCCTCTATTCCAGGACCATGACCTGAGCTGAAGGCAGAGGCTTCAACCCACTGAGCCAACCAGGTGCCCAAAAGTTTTTTGGTTTTTTTTAAAAAAGATTTACTTTATTCATTTGACAGAGAGAAACACGGCTAGAGAGGGAACACAAGCAGGGGGAGTGAGAGAGGGAGAAACAGGCCTCCCGCTGAGCAGGGAGCCCGATGCGGGGCTCGACCTTGGGTCTCCGGGATCATGACCTGAGCCGAAGGCAGTTGCTTAACCAACTGAGCCACCCAGGGGCCCCCAAAAGTTTTATTTAATTCATTCATTACCGAGAGAACCAGTAAGACATAAAAATTATTAACAAGGAGAATCCAAATAACAAGCACATTTACAGACACTCAGGATGCTGAGATGAATTTGCTAATCACAGAGGCAAGACTGGTCTCTTTCACTGGATGAAATTAATTACATCTTTACTGGAAAAAATGTATTTACATGTCTGTAAACAGGAATCATTTACAATTACCATCAGTTCTCCACATTACATTTTATTCTGGAGAGTTACAAGATGATTAAAGATGATGAAAGGTACAGACAGAATAGAATCAGGTAAGCCTAGAAAGGCCCAAGATTGGCCTTCCACAGAAACAGTACTGTATTATTCTCCTTGGGTTGAGTACCGCAACACTAAATGGATGTTATAAAACAATGGAAATGGGTATTCTAATGGCCTCATCTTAATTTGACTAAATCTGCAAAGTTCCTATTTCTCACCATTCTGGAGATAGGAAGTCCAAGACCAGTGTGCCAGAATGGTCATGGTGTGGTAAGGGCCTTCATCCAGCTCTCCTGGGCCTCTTTTAGGTAGTGATCTCATTCATGATGTCTGACCTGCTGACCTAACCACCCCCCAAAGACCCAAACACCAGCACATTGAGCATTAGGATTTCAAAATATGAATTTGGGACAAACATTGAGACTCTAGCAGAGCCCAGTCTTATAAGGGTCCTCACACTTTCATGGTTTTTTTTCTCCAGGATCCCCACCAGGTTCTCATGGTAAAGACTAGAGAAGATTCCCCCTTATGGTTCTGGCGTGGTATCCGCTTTGAAATAAGTCCAGAAGGTTCTCCATAATAAGGGCCTTCCAGGGGGAACCTTACCAGAACCTTCCCTTACCTGAAGGAAGAGCAATTAACCACCTCTGACCCTGTCTAGCCTCCATGTCTGATGTAAGAGAAGGGAGAAAAACGACTGAGAAATGCTTCTAAAGGGACATGGGGCTGCTAAAAAAAATGAGATTTAATCACAAGATTATGGAATACTTCCCTTCCCAACACCTATATCAATAGGCTCTAAGACAATAACAGTGGATTATAACTGGGAAAGCTGCAAATCACAAAGTCTATTTAAGAAGGATTCTTAGGGAAACACAAAGATAACAAAGGAAGAAAAACAAGGAAATTAGAAGAAACAAGCCTATGGCTCTCACAGCCATAGCAATCATTAAATATAGTCCAGCTTCTGCTCAGATTAACACAAAGCCTTATACTAGAAACCTACTTATCTAAGTTTCTCTTACCTAATTCATCATGCCTGAATTTCAACAAAATACAAGGCATGTTAAAAAAGCACAAAAGAAAAAAAAAAGCACAAGAGGAGGGCACCTGGCTGGCTCAGGTGGTAGAATATGTGACTCTTGATCTCAGGGTCATGAGTTCAAGCCCCACATTGGGTGTAAAGATAATTTAAATAAATAAAACTTTTTTAAAAAAACATGAAAGAGGGGCACCTGGGTGGCTCAGTTTGTTTAAGCGACTGCCTTCAGCTCCGGTCATGATCCTGGAGACCAGGGATCGAGCCCCACATTGGGTTCTCTGATCGGCGGGAAGCCTGCTTCTCCCTCTCTCACTCCTCCTGCTTGTGTTCCCTCTTTAGCTGTGTTTCTCTCTGTCAAATAAATAAATAAATCTTTTAAAAAAAGCATGAAAGACTATCATCTGAGAAAACAGAGCAAGCATCAGAACTACACTCAACTATAACATAGATGTGAAATGATGAGATAGGGAATTTAAAATAATGGAAAAAGTAGACAACATGCAGGAACAGATGGGAACTGCAAGTAGAGATGGAAACTCCAAGAATCAAAAAGAGATACTAGGAACAAGCAGTGTAACAGAAGTGAAGAATATCTTTGACGGGCTCATCAGCAAACCTAACATGGCTGAGGAAAAATCAGTGTGCTTGAAAATATGCCAATAGAGTGCCTGGGTGGCTCAGTTGGTTGAGTGACTGCTTTCGGCTCAGGTCATGATCCTGAAGACCTAGGATGAGTCCCACATTGGGCTCCCTGCTGGGGGGGAAGCCTGCTTCTCCCTCTCTCACTCCCCCTGCTTGTGTTCCCTCTCTTGCTATGTTTCTCTTTGTCAAATAAATAAAATCCTTAAAAAAAAAAGAAAAAAGAAAATATGCCAATAGCAATTGCTCAAACTAAATGCAAAAAGAAAAAAAAAACAGACTATGCAAGTATGTGGTACAATTCCAAGTGCTCTGAGACTCTGTAAGTTTGAACAGCAGGACATATGGCTCTTTGCATCCCTCATAGCACTCCCACATGGGGCTGATCATTGGGAAGGTAAGGAGGCAAACTAATCAACGTTAACAGAATCACCAAGCTGGACAGGATAGCCACCACTCTGAAAATTACACTATGAATCTCCCAAAACCACTATAGATTTGAGAAAAGGGCAAATGTAAATAGGATAATGTTCAATAAGAGACAGTGTGGTCTAAATAAACAAATACTGATCCTGGAGTCTGACCTGGGTTTTGAACTGGGCTCTGCCCCTCGGAGTTCTTCGACCTTGGATAAATTACTTGCCTTTGAAATCCTGTTTCTGTCTTTCATAAAGAGGATATTGTGATAACTTTCTCACACGTCTGCTGCAGGGATTTATTGAATCATATCCATAAAATATGCAGGAAATGATCCTTTTGTAGTTCATAAGCGTGATGATTGAGTATTCACGCTGTTGTGGGACGGGGTCTCCCTGAAACCTTGTTACAACCTTGGCACATTATCCATCTGATGTGAAAAAAAAAAATGCAGGAAACGCTCAATAAATACTTGCTTTAATTCCTATCGAGATAAGTTCCGAGTAATGCAAATTTTTTCCGAGAAGAAATTAGGTGAACAGTAGGGTTGGCTTCATAAAATAATATCAGAAAAAATCAGATAAAGGAGGTGACCGGTATTTTTTAGTGTTGTATTTCTTTGGATTCATTTTGTAAATGAAAATCCAACTTGGTGGCTGGGTGAGGGGATTCTTTCCAATATTCTCAGCTCTTCAGCACTCATCAGGGGTTTGAGAAAGCATTGTGCTGTGAAGTGTGACAGGTGGGGAACACAAAGATGATTAAAGATCTGGCTCTTAGAATAACTGTTTTGTTCTCTGAAGGTGGTTCCATATATTTAAGTTGTTCCTTGTTGTCATTATTATTATCGCTAATGCCCAGATGAAGCTGATTTGTTAAAGGAGAACATGGCTTAAAACAAAAACTCCTTGGGGTGCCTGGGTGGCGACCGCCTTCAGCTCAGGTCATGATCCCGGAGACCCGCGATCGAGTCCCGCATGGGGCTCCCTGCTCGGCGGGAAGCCTGCTTCTCCCTCTCTCACTCCCCCACTTGTGTTCCCTCTCTGGCTGTGTTTCTTTCTGTCAAATAAATAAAATCTTAAAAAAAAAAAAAAAAAAACTCCTTATCCTTATCTGTATAATGTTAGCATTATAAGACCATGCAGTTCATAGGTTCCTTTGGGCTTGAAGACTCTTTGTATGTGGGTGTGAAATGAATGTAAATTTCACATTGTAGATTTCTGCTATGGGGCTAGAGTAGCTGGAGTCACCCAGAGATTCTTGGTTTACATTGGCTTGTGGCTATTCTAGTTCCGAGACAAGACACACTTTTATTTTAGAATTAAATTTTGAAATTTAAAAATAAAAGCAGAAAAAAATAAGTTTCCTAGGCCCAAAGGAATAATTTAAATTTTTGGAGAGCTTATCAGCATTTCAAAAGCAGTGATAAGCCACTGGAATTTACTTTGATGTTTTCAGCTTAAACACAGCCACCCCAGCCCGGGTGTGTGTGTGTGTGTGTGTGTGTGTGTGTGTGTGTGTGTGTGTGTGTGTGTGTCAGAGGAGGGAGGGGCGTGTCTCCTACCCTGTGTCTCAGTGTTGAGCTGGGTGAGTCTTATTCCCCACAGCCCTGGTTTGTGTATCTGTTTAGCCTTATGCCTTTATTTTTTAAATTATTTTTTAAGGTTTTATTTTTAAGTGATCTCTATGCCCAACATGGGGCTCAAACCCACAACTCTGAGGTCAAAAGCCACCTGCCCTACCAACTAAGCCAGCCAGCCAGGCGGCCCTAGCTCTATGCCTTTAGATCTTCTACAGGTCTCCTCCCTTGTCTTTCTCTCAATGTCCATTTGTCTATCTCCCTGACTCCTTTTTGGTTCCTGCCCGGTGACATTCACCTGAATATAGAACTTTGACTGCTGGCTCACAAGTGTTTTAATGACTAAGTAGACCTCACAAT